>OX235267.1:52405520-52777096 GCA_944472135.2 Trichobilharzia regenti | reverse complement strand
TGTTCGCTGGTATGAAGTCGTGGGTGAAGAGTTACAAAGAGAGTGGGAAATTGGTCTATGCATTTGTGAAACTGCATCATTTGAGGTGGCCAGAATACATGTCAGGAAAGCCAAGATACCTTCTATATCATGAAGCTTTGGGTTGGAAGAGACCTGGGGTGTATTCAAATCCTAATACTGCATCAAGCTATGTAGTCATTGAGTTTTCGCTTTTAGCCATGCAGTCAGGTGTGAAATGCCTGACAACAGTGCTGATTATTCCACTGCTATCTGAGTTTGAACTTTTCAAAGAAGGCTTCGGAATCCAACCAAGATTTTTAATATTCCACTTTTAATAGCATTACTTTTTTATTAAACCACATGAAGGAATTAACCTCGCTATTTGTTCTTGTGTGATCAATGGCTGGAAAATAACGTGTTTTGGCTTTTATCTTGACCTCATAAAACTGCTGACGCACTCAACCAAGAATAACTGTTTTCAGTTACAGAAATTCTCGAAATATTCAATAATTTCACAATTCAATAAATTACTGCATCCTCATCAGCTTCCATCCTCTCCTCACACGCTCTCTACAGTGACATTCTCGTATGGTAAACCCGTGGTTTTCTACTCAGGTTATAGTCGGCAGTCTTTTTCTCATACTGCATCACTCAGTGTGGATTTGTTCTAAAACTGCAACGATTATCGAAATGAGTATTCTAGCCATACGTTGAGTGACGCGTTAAGTCCAAAACATAGGATTCATCTAGAAGACGATACTACATTAAAACCAACATAATGAAATATACAATACAAGCGTGAAATTATGAGGTGTTTGTGGCTGGATGCAACACACAGTCCCTATGTTTTATCACGTCCTAAGAGCCTTGTTGAGTTCACTACTGTAGTCATCTTCAATCTAACGGTTTGATTCCCGAGGTTATCATCAGTCGACATATTTACGCATATACAAATACTACGCATATCAAATACTACGCACAGTGTTTATCTCACATATTCCGGAAAGTGGCACTTACATGCTAGCGACTGCTGCATATTTCCCGTCATCCTACGGCAGACGTTTCGACTACTTGAAGAATAAAATATTCATTATCTATAACATAAATTCAGACTGAGAAGACACAGTGGTTAGGACTCTTGCCGACCATGCACATGGTCCGAGGTCCGATCTCCTGCCGACGCACACCTGATAGCTATGGTCAGCCTGCAAAATTTGGGCTACCGATATCCATGCTGAAAATTCCATACTTGTGCCAAAAATACAGTGTGGAATAAAATAAAATAAAAATAAACAAAATAAACAAAACTCAGAATGTTGTCATGAAATGTTGTCTGCGGTAGTTAAAAACCTGTTGCAGATTGAAATGACAAAATACAAATGACTTATTATGTCCTGCTTTTCAGCGTGAGTGTTTGAGGCATATATATTGATTGAAATGTAAGCACTTTCGTCTAATATAATTTTGCTCGTATGAGAATTACACACGTATGTTACAATCCACACTGATGAAGAAATAACAATATCAAAGTCAAAAAATCAGCCTGCAATAACTATCAGCATATATACGGGAATACCACAAGCCTTAGTCTGTGTTTTAAACACAACGTGTGTATTACCAGAAAGTTTTCTCTGATAAAGCTGTTTACATATGTAACACGTTCAGATAAGCAATAAGCGATAGGCGATGATTAATCCATTTTCATTTGAACAATGCATGTCGTGTTGGAGTGTGCAGAGTGTTCCGACTGCAAGTCCATATTCATATATGCTTCACTGTATTTTTAACAGAACGTAATAAATATAAGCCAATTAAATATATTGGAAATATTAGAAAGACATCAGGAAAATGAGTGTCCTTTTCAGCAGCAATACCCTGATGTTACTATAGCTTCTCAATATTGACAACAATCACTAAATCTCAGGAACCATGGAATCATGAATTTCAAAGGCATATAATTACACGACAAATGAAGCTTTGGAGATTTTGATTAAGGGCATGAATATAACAGTAACAATAAAAATAAGAATTTAACTGCTCTCCTTCAAATCGACAGCCATCTAACACTAGACATCATTCGATTGATTTAAAGAAACGCTTAATTAGTGTGTGAAAATATCCATCTTATTTTTTAAACTTTGTGTCATGGTTCTTACATCTATGTTGAAGTGTTTAATAATTGATAAAAGAGGCTTCTATTCACACGGAACATTTTTTTAATAATGAGCATAATCAGGATGTCCGACGCTTGTTCTAGTATCAATTTAAATGATGACTGAAATAGTTTACTTTGAATCTTGCAGCGTTTTTTTCTATGAAATTTGGTTAATTCATTGAAACAGTATAGCATGAAAAGAATCTAAAATTTACGATATTGAATTAAAGTCGAGTATCTATTTTGTATATGGTGGCTGTTTATAGGGTGATCATATTTGAAGTCGTCATTACGTTAGAGGTCTACTAGATTCACTTTAAATTCTATACCGTTCAGCTTGAAATCCACTCTCTGGAGATCCTATTGTTAACCTCGAACAGCACTTTGATTCTTTGATAAAGCTATTAGCATTAAATAGCGAAACATCAGTAGAAACAATATCGTTTTGTTTTTCATACAAAAACCTTTATTATTATGAGCACTCCTCGGAGTAGTTCACGTTTTTGTTCTTCTGAAAGCAAGACAATTCCTTTTGGCTGTGATATCCAAGTGTTTTATTAAAAGCGTTAAATATAACGTGAATGTCAAATGAAAATTTATACTTGGATGTTTATGGTAATATATTAATGCATAAAATACTAGAAAGGGTCGTTCACTGAGTGTCAGGAAGTAGGCTAGGGGATTTATGTCTCACTTCTTTCTCGTCACACACTATATGTTCCAAATTAGGCATCACAGTCTGTTTATACTAGGTCGTCTGCGCATGAAGTTTTTCATAACTGCTTTTACCTGTGCCAAATGAAATGCAAGGAGGAGGTTGTGAATATAGAGGATGCTCAGAGAGTGACAAGATGATATTGGCTAGTTTTTTGCATCATTTTTATTTTCTATCATTTAGCAAAACCGCACTTATCCTGCTGACAGATTTAGGTGTACTTCAAAGTGTAAACAGTTATATTAAGTAGCTCAGGAGAGATTAAGTGGGAGCAACAAAGGAGCACTGTTAGAATACAAGAAATAACAATCTGTAAAATTAGACACTGAGTGATACCAGTTCATCTTCATTTCTTCATGTAAAAAGTTCGATAAAATGCCCCAACAGAAATGAACACAAAGACGAGCGAACATCAGAGAATAGGCATTGCCCAAGTTATCTAACATTCGTTTCAGTTGCAGCTTCATATATGACCCGGGAATCTTGGGAATGCAGCAGTTCAGTGTAAGTCGTACTTCTTTCTGAGACATGACATTTGTCATATGAGAATGTAGAAGAAAGTGAAGGAGAATAACAGCTCCTTGAAGAACAGCAGGTGAAATAAATAAAGGAGTGGAAGACTTCCACACAATAACAGTATACTTCTTCTGATCAGAAAAGTAAGAATGCAATCATTCATTAATCTACCATCCTTCCCATTTTGCAGGGAGCTTCTCTGATCAAAGAAGCCCTTGTACAAGTCAAAGGCAAATTTGTTATCCACGAAGGCTCAACGAACATATTTAGCTACTCAGTCTAAACTAGACTGAATAATATGATGTAAGAAAACACTTACACCTAAATTACATCTACCATGTTTCTAAGCAAATTGTTTTTGTTTACTGGAAACCTTAAAATAGGTTCAGTGGTATAAGGAAGCTGTATCCGCATCAGACATATAAGAAGGGATGTAATAGCGACGGATACAAACTTAACAAATGACGATTTCAGCACAAGAACAATTCTAATATCTTTCCAAAAACAAAGATTCATTGAAAATTTCAGTGCCAGGATGAGATGAATTATGTGCATATTTTCTAAGACAGCCGTTACACTATCCAGTTCAAGAAACTGAGCAGGTTTCAACGATTGTAGGCATTTAAGCGTGTCATTTGCATGAAAACCAGAGAAGTGCATATACCCTACATTTGTATAAACAAAAATTATAATATATTCTGGACTAACTAGGCAGACCAGCATGAATTATTGAAGGATATTTGTTCAATTTTTCTTTCACCAGTGATTTCCCTAAACATATTCGACATACGTGATGAGGTTTATGATATCAATTTTGTTTGTAGATGACACTTTATCTCTGAATTTTAGTCCTGACTGAGGTTTTCGACTACCATCCCAATAATAGAAACGTGGAGCACTGACGGGTGAACGGCAGGAATTCCGACGAGATTGGATGAAAGCCAGGGATATCAACCTTTTATTGGATATCAGGTTTATCAGTCTTAGTAATGTATACGATGCATTTATTATTTTCATCTCGCAATTAAACTAAGAGGTTTTGGAATAGACGAAAGCCTATGGAGGTTATTTAGAGACTTCTTGATGAGAAGGTGGTAAACATTCTGGTTTAATGGTGTGCTGTCCAAGAAGAAGGAGATAAGTATGGTGAAAATGAGGATGACTCAACGGAAAGAAAGATGACAGAAGGAGATTCTGAGATCAACAGACACTGCACGGAATGAAGAAGTGGAGAAGAGTGCTAGGAAAGACGAAAGACAATTCTACAATACACTGTCGATTGAAGAAGAACAGTCTGGCCGCAGATAGAATACACCTCATAATATTGTGTCAGATAGAAACTAGGACTCCATACGGGAAGAGATCAAAGCAAATGATTGTGCCAATAATATATATTAAAGAGGAACTAATCAGAAAGGTGGATAAACGAAAAAAGAAGTGGACTGATCACTTCGAAAGACTTTTGAATCGTCTAACACATGTAACTCCCCCAGAAACGCCACCATCACCAAATCACACATAGAACTACTTGCCAGTGGACACTGGTCCTCCAACTAAAGCAGAAATCTTGAAGACGACCGAGCCACTGAATGCCAAAGGAGCAGCTGGGACGGAGGGAATTTCCCTTTAACCATTGACAACTGGCCAAAAGCTCAAATCAGGTGTGCTAACATCATTATTGCAAAAAGATTCTGAAAGAAGAAAAGGTGCCTACCGATTGGGAGAAAGGGTGGCTTGACAGGCTACCACCGTAAGGCGACTTATGCCTCCGCGAAAACTGAAAACAAATCATGCTTTAGTTCATGCTAGGTGTAATAATTAGTCGAATCACCTTGCAGAGAATAAACAATCAACTGGAGACAGGACATTATCAACCAGGAACAGCTAGATTCAAGAAACGCAGATAACCAGTCAAGAAAAAGCTTTCTACATATGATTACTGTTTGCCCTACAGGTTTCGCGAATGAAAGTATCGCTCATTGAATAATCAATTTGTGAAACAATGTCAGGTTTTTATATGCCTTAGAGTACCTAAACGGAACAATTCTCATAAAATAGGCACTATTGATTTCATCAATCAAACATACCGCTTATTAACACCTGAATATAGATACTATGGAGAAGATTTGTAGCTCAGGTAGATGATTTTAATACGGTTGTGTTCTTTGACCTGGGTAGTTCACTTGCGAATAGACATAAATCTCCGAATTTAAAATTGAATGAAGGCTCGTAATCATAAGTGTTAAAATGAATCATCACAATCACCGTTTCTCATGCGTAAAATACCATAAATATTGACAAATTGTGGTCCTCAGAAAATAGTCAAATTATATCTAATAAATGAGGCATACTAAAACATCAAACTAGACAATCCACTGAATAGTCCGCCTTGCAAAATTCTGTAATTCGTTATCACCCTGATAAACACCTAAAGATTCAATCTTCACAAGTATTCCCGATTACGTGAGTGAAACCGTTTATCGATTACAAAACATCATGCAGCATATCGTCTTTTTTCAAATTGTAAACACTTTGTTGTTTTTTAAATCATCAAGAAACTTACGATAAATTGGCGGTGCACTGAATCAGTGTTCATCTGAGTTTTAAATTCTTCTGTATCTGAGACCAAAACATCAGTGATGAAATATCATTATGTTTTCATTGATACTGACCAGTAGTTACAAACACAAAGATAATGATAATTAGTCATGAGAAATAGTAGTTTTCGATAAGTATTCACACTGTCTGTTGGCGAACACCAGGGATTCCACACCTTTTGGAAATCACAGAACATTTATCCTCACTTGTCCAATATAATGCAATTAACTTGACCGCTACACCATAACTCAAGGTTTTCTACACCCAGTGAACAGAGAAAACATCCGCTGGAAATATTTCAATTGCCGTTCAGAGTGTCTCCAAAGTTCTGTAATCTCTACGAAGAAATACATCAGTTCACTGCATGGCTCAATACAGCTAAATAGCATATGCTATCAAGATTGTCTGCAAATTTAAATGTTACTTAATGTCTTTACTGCTGTTCAATCAGTATTTTAGGATACGTATTCTGCTTTTCGGTAGATAATAGTAATTCAAATACTGAAGTATTCGGAACATTGAGCGTAAATTCGTCGGAATACCGGTCAGTTCTTCAGAGGATCAAAGTGATCGGTTGATATCATGAATTGATGATCATTTTATATTTATTGCACACATTAGAATAGAATTTAAGATGTGATGTATTGAGAAGTGGGAACGGACAACAAGTGAAGCTGAAATAGACTAGTTTGATCCTAAATTATCCGTACTCCATTTGGTTTGCGATAACCATCTAAATTGATGTCCTCGAAAATGTTTGACGTACATAAACCAATCTGGAGACATTTCTTATGAGAATAATGTCACTAAGTCAGTTGATATAAGTAACAATAAAATATCAAATCTGACAGGTAGCAGGATAATGTTATGCCCACCTCTCGTACTAAATCATCTTGTAGTTGATTACCACAGCCCCCACTTTGAGTGGATAATTTCATTTCACTTACGGTAATGTTTTCGCTGTCGCCGCTAAAGATTTGTGTAATGTGTACTGTATCACTTTAATGGCTAATCAGCACTTTGAAACTTTTTTTTACTTTTTTGGATGCAACATTATTTTGACTGGTTCGCGACCTTATTTCCTAAACGCTCATCGAACGCAATTCCGTTCCAGAAACAAACAATTTCAGCATCGTCTTAGGCAGTAAGTATTCCCCCCGTCCAAGTAAGTCAACCATCAGATCGTTTAGCTCAGTGAGGTTGTCCAACACTTCAGAACACGGTTTGGTTGACCTGAATCTGGCCAACAAATACAGAGTTAATATCGCCCGTCCATTTTTGCATGCATCTCTGAGGTGGCAATGGATTTCAGGGTTTCGTTTATAATGTGCTCTGTTATTATATACCCAGACAATTTGCATAATAATAATGAGATTTGGTTTCATTCCGAGTACGCAGTGCAGTACGTTAAAACTTATTAACCTTATTTTTCAGGTACGCGATGCTGATTGTCAAGTATCTTTAAAATAGCTTCAGTCATATGGAATGCCTCAAATCTTTATCAATCTCACTCAACAGCTGTAGGACAGTGGCACATTTCAGTGGATTAACAACGAAGAACTCATTGAAGTCTTGGAAAAGAAAACAGAATTAAGAGAAGCCTATTTATTTGTGATGATATTTTTAGTTGTATTGTATTGGATTATATGACGGAGTGTCATGCGAGTGAAAAAAAGAATACTCTGAACCGATATTGGGGTTCTAAAATATTTGGAATTTGCATATGATATTCGTCTAGTGTCACATAAACCCGATAATTCATGCGCAAAGACGGACGAAATGGTAATCAAGGCAGACGTTCCAACAGAACTGACAGCTATTGCATCCCATGCAATCATGATCTACTGTTTTACAGTAAAGCACATTGAACATAAAGTGTTGATGTCAGTATATTGATTTATGAACAAGTGAACTGGCATTTATGAATCATGGAGATCCACGAAACAATTGCTATGACATAACTTATATCTCAAAAAATACTAACTGCTTTCACACAGATAAAAGTGTATTCATTGCATAAAGAGTTTTATTTATTGAATACCTGCCATTTCAAAATCCTTCATTTATATATTAGAAAAATGTTGCTTGAGTTATCAGAAATCACACATCAGGCAAGCAAGTTACCAATACACTTTTTCACGTGGATGTATGATCTCAAACTGATTTGAGCTGGTTCGCAGCAACCACTATCATCTGAAAACAAGAAAAACAAATAGTATGAAAATATGAAAGTTTAACTTTCTGATTTGTTTATAAGTGATGATATGCTTGAATAAGAAAATGATATAGTGAGTATGAATAAATTGAAAAATTACCATTTGCAAATCTGGAAAAGCAACGAGTTAGGCGAATAAATGCACATTTTCCTCTTCATCAGCTGTACATAATTAGGTAGTCCAGAAATCAAAATTACTACATTCATGCTAGCTAGTCCTCGTGGATTCTGAACATCACATTTACATTGAAAGGGCGTTTAAACTTATTTATCATATCTATCACATACTATCTAACCTTCCACATACTCCACAAATACGACATCTACTTACAGTGAATGAAAATGGAATTCATATGAACAAGCAAAATCTGCGTATTCAAAAGAAATGTGTGGCTCCCCATTCATGGCTATGGCCAACTTCATAATACGTAATAAGTCTTACTTACGATTCTCCACTCCCCGTGTTATTTTATTCCAGCTACAACCACAGGTTATTCAATCAACGTGCTTTTGTCGTAGTATTATTTCGTGATTCTATTTGGTCATTCTGTTCTTCCTAGTCACCATTATTCTAGAAATTTCACCACTACAAAAGAAGTCTTGTTGTAACACCTTACGAGTATGTTTATCTTGTATAACCGTATTACGAACATCCCTCCATCAAAATTTTGACATCGTTTTACTAACATCAACTAGTTAATTATTATAGTGTTTCCGAGAACATCCCTTTGTTCACTTAAAACCGTTAATTCCTATTCACTAAAATAAATACATACTTGGTATAAATTTGATGAACAACTACATACAAAAGTTTAGAGACAATGACAAGGAACTATTTGAAGAACAAGAATATATCATTGCTCAGTTTGTGCTCTTCAAAATAAAATATGTTTCAGATTTAGTAAGAATGCTACCAGTCTGTCATTCCTCCAAGCAATTCCGAGAAAGAGATAAGTTTGAACTTACCAAACACATGGAGGTATTGAGAAAGCCGCCAGCCATCATTTTGCACAGGTCCTACAAAATAAACATTGAATCTCGTGAACACTGGATGCAACCAAGCAGAATAATTCTAGGAGTTCTCCTGTACATTTGCACTCGGTGTTACTGAGTGGTAAAATTCAGAGCAA
The DNA here is from genome assembly GCA_944472135.2 of Trichobilharzia regenti. Classification (NCBI taxonomy): domain Eukaryota; kingdom Metazoa; phylum Platyhelminthes; class Trematoda; order Strigeidida; family Schistosomatidae; genus Trichobilharzia; species Trichobilharzia regenti. Next base: position 52,767,767 of record OX235267.1, on the reverse strand, counting down.
CACAGATAATATAAATTAGAATAACTGTGTATTCACGAGATAAGTTAAACTTCTGCTATCCAAATGAAGACATCTTCAGCATTATTTCCAGGAATAACAGTGACTAATAGTAACTAAGGAGACGAAGTGTCGCTATAAATCTACAAGTCAGCATTTTTCTTGGTCGAATTTGATGCACAAATGTTTGATTCCTACGTTATATTAGCCACAATGAGTAAACGACTTAAAATGAAGTTTTTGCATACCATATAACCTGCATGCTGTGCAGATTTGACGAAATTGATCCAAGTCACTAAACTACCACCGAACAAAATTTTGTGTGGTCTATTCACTTCACACCAAATAGAACTGACTGGCTGTAAACTTCAGATTTTTTTCCTTCCTTCACTTTCCCCAGTGGAACATAGGGCTTCAAGCTAGTGGCTTGAAGTTCCTGTGGCAGTATTTATTTTTACAGAATAAGGTTGCTAGCTTCATGTCCAACCTTTCCTCTTTACCAGCCTTATTTATGGCTTAGCGAGGTGAAGGAGTGCGTCGGCTGGGGATCAAACCCCGGACGGTTCGGCGAGCGTCCTAACCACTATGCCACCGACGCTAATTGCACTCTAAACTGTAAACGAATCGTAATACTACTGGTTGCTCTCTCAACCGCGTCATATAACGTTCATACATGTTCCCCTTAAATAGTACCGTTTTTGAATCTTGTAATGGCTGCCAGTCTCTTGATACGCCATGTGGGTAGAAGGATTTTCTATTGTTGTGGACATTCCATTTTATGGATATTCTCGTATGCCACCACAAAGAAAGTATAAGTTATCCATCTTTGTCTTCCCCATGTTATCAATCTTTGCTTTCACCATGTTGCACTCAACTACACGTCGATTTTGCAATGAATTTCGGATAAGGAAGTCTGGCAGGATACTCAAAAACGACATTGAATAGATCATTTTGCACCCATGATGATTTCAACGATTCACACATTTTCCTTCAGTGAAAAAAACGTCGTTCATTTAAACGGTTTTCTAACTAGCTGATAGTAGATGAAATTAATTCGTCTTTCTAAGACTGGACACTTCCAATACCATTAACTTCCATATCACGTTTAGTTATGAATACCATCGCACAGAGATTAAGAATCGTTTACCATATGACAATGTTTTGTTTCCCTCATCCATTGTAATGTGAATGTTTCGAGTAAAAGGAATGTGGGGAATCGTGGATATTTGATATTCGATGCAAACTGTGAAATGACCACAGCCGTTCAACAATAAACGTCGATGTGTAATAAATCATTTGAAAATTCAACTAACTCACCTCATACCAAGGTATGAACGTCAAAACCACCAAAAATACCGCACAAATCATCGATAAAACCGCCAGTACGATAGCCACAATTATTTTCAATCTTCTTCTCATGAAGAATATAATAATCATCAGTAAACCTTCCAGTATAGTGAACATGAATAGATATGAACATTTTAAACAAATGACTTTGCAGTCTACCAAGCAGACTTCTGACGACCATAGTAAAAGCTGTTGACAAAATTAATTTAAAAAAGTACAAATTAATGAAACAAATTAATTGGTCTTCATAAATATTATGTTTAATCTAATTACAACCTCATTCAGCATGAAAAAAATATGCTATATCGGACTTCACAAGAATCACTTCCTCTCAGTCACGTTTGCACAAGACTCGATTCGTCGGTGGAGTCTCGTGACTACGGATAAAATATGCACCTGCTGATAATATACCGATTTGGCATATTTTATCAGTGGACTACCGAAACTGGTGGCTATAGTTGAGTTGCTTTACTGACTCAGAAATCTATCATGTTTTTCGATTGCAAATTTAATGATGCTCAGACTTGTATTCTATTATTACAAGACACGCACACACTATGGATGATTTTGGACAAAAGTTGTCCACTGCTACGTGCTTCCTTGTCTGAATAAATTCTATATTTCAATTTTATAGTGAGATGGTCGCTATAAGCGAAACAATCATTAATAAAGAAACTGGCCTTATTAAGTTGACATTCAGGAGAACTTACCAATATTGCAAGGAATATTCGTTCAATTCTCCAGTTTATGCAGTATTTGAGGGACAGTATTAAAACGATGACGAAAAGAAGTGCTCTGAAATCAAATTTGAAACTGAGGAGTGAATTTCAATGGTGTAATTTATCAGCATGTATATCTTTCCGTAGTTTTATCACTGCACATCAATTATTTCTATGGTCTATCACACAGTGTAGAAGGATTATTCGTGGAACTAATTATGTAACAGAATACATTTCTGGCCATCACGTTATCTCACGCTTCAGGCTAACTGATTGTTTTTCATCTAGTTGAACAATGTGCATGTAATCACTGGTTAACATAAACGCATATAAAAGTAAATTGCATAAATGGCTTTTATCACTCGAATATAGTAGAACGTGGAACTCACATGCAAGTGACTGCTTCAACTTACCACAATTTCATCGCAAAATATTTCTCTGATCTAAAAAACAAGAAATTCATTATAAGTTTCATGAGAAACGATATTTCTGAGGCTTTGTTTTGAAATGGCTGATCATTCGCACTCATACAATGTCGAATTCGGACAGTTCACTCAGTTGTCAATGTGTTTGTCACTATTTATACTATTTTAAGCATGAAATCACAGCGTTATATTTTTTATTTTATTATTGGTTCAGTGATGCTTTCATGTGAACATCTTCTATTCAACCAAGTCTCTATAAAGTTTAAAACTAGTTGTTTATTTCATATATATATACATATAATATATCGAAATATTTTACAAACACACACCCCTTAAGTGAAAGAAGGCTACTAATATATTCGGAATTTCCTTAAACGACAACAAAATTATATTACTGAAAATCCAAAGAAGGTGGATAACTTACTAGTGAATAAAGTATGATTCACCTCTAAACGTCAGACTATTGATATGCGAATAATTCGCTCATGTTCAAATGTATCCATCTCATTCTTTGAAACTTTGGTCCAAATATCCAGACAAAAACGTTTAGATATAATATTAACTCAAAAAATAAAACTTGATACAATGTACTTTAAAATTATGAAATGTAAAAAATGCATACAAACATAATAAATAATGACTTCAAGTACATTCGTAATTGTTCTGAATTTTCCGTTATTTTGATTGGTTGCTCATCGCATCACCGCATACCCGCTGAACGAACTTACATGAAATGTTGCTATACCTGTTGAAATGTGTCAGGTTTTTCCCTAATAAAATCCATAACCAAGTCTCTTTACTTCTGACGTTAAATTCGAAATATGGAAGCGCTATTGACATTCCAGTTAAAGATTTCACTCAGCCTCGAATATCCCTATGAGTCAATCTCAAAATGAACAGTTCTGTTTTAGGTATTTTGAAAATCCATGGACAGTATAATGAATAAGATCAAAATATCTACAGCTGATTTACCACATCGAATGAAGTTACTCCTTGTTTGTAAAGGGAAAGATTTACCCCATTTACGAATAATTATTGAATAGTGAGAACTGAGTGGCTCGAATTATATTGCCTCCAACCGGTGTCATTCTCAACATTTAAGCAGTTGTATTTATTTAAAGTAGATGCGTTTGCTATTGAATCCAACATAGTAACGGAGGTTATTAAAATTGATAATAATTTTCAACTTGATATGAATGTTTGAATCTGTGAATTTAGACTACAGAAGGCATGGAAACAAAATAATATACGATTCGAAAATGACTGGGAAAATGCAAAACGAGTGCCGCTGTAGACATTATGAGCATAGAAGATAATTGATGACAGGAGACTTAATGTCACAATAAAAATTTTCGGAGCTGTAAACGGCACAAACTACACTAACTGATGTGATAAACACTATGAAAATGAGGAATGGGAAAAAAACTTAAAACTTTTCCAAATTCATCTAAACCACATAATGGAAACCCCTACTAAAGCTACTCAAAGTGGAGACGACAATGAATACAACCTGAGAGACATTGAAGGTACATCGACTATCGACCAATGTGAAAAAGAGAATAGGCAAAAGTTTTACCTGATTAGATATACTCACACATGGAACAAACTACCAATGGGAATGAGGCTAGCATGCACATTAACCTGCTTTCAAAAGATACCAAGTGAACAACTAAAAGAATTTACAAGCAATATTAATACCGATTCCCGTGTAAGCGCTTCAGAAATCATGGGTATATTCAATGTGTTTGTTTTGCCTCTATTTATAATTTCAGACAATAAAGCAACAGTCGAGACATAATCTCTCAATTAAATAAGATACCCTTTCATAACGTCTACCTGATACAAAAGTGAAACAAAGCAGACACGCGAGTGAAGTATAAGAAAACAAAGGAATAACATGCTTTAGTTTCGCATAGAAGGATATGAGATTCATGGACAATATTTTATCAATAATTATGAGGAATTATATAAATTCACGATTCCCGTTGATAAAACTCAAAGCCTGAAACCTTCTCAAACTTCGAGTAAACGTTGGATGGTTGTAGACGTTCACGAAATAATACATTTAAAGAATACATTTAATGGCCCTGAACACATCGATACTTTGCTGACTACGTTAAAATTTCAGAGTAACCAAACCCCACAATAAAGGGAATTAACCAAATCCGCACTGTAGACATGATGTAATACTCATCCAGATACTCATCTATATGTTGATAAAGCTGATGCATCTAAACCATAAGATATACAGGGCCAATAAACCTGGACATCCAAGCAAAAGTGAAAGTATACTGGGTGTAGCATTAGAATTCTCACCAAGTAATTCGATAGTATCATTTAGTTCCAGAATTCTCCACTCGTCAATTTTCAATAGTTCGCAAATATTTGGTTGCTCGCCGAGTCTAAACTAAACAAAACTCACCTGTCGCCTAATAATTTCAAATTATTATTTCTTCACATATTTAAGTGGGCACTAACTGCTGTGGTGTCCCGCTTGTGGATTACATTGCCGAAAGCATTATTGTCGACCAACTAACCAAAGCTTTACTAGCCATTTTGACAATTTTGTGAAAAGCCTACCGTATCTATCACATATAAGACAGCTTTCAGTTGTTACGCGCGTTTTCACCGAATTCAAACACTTATTAAGCCTAGGAATATATATATATATATACGTCACGTAAATTGATTTTAGCAGTCTGAAGGGTGCGTCGGTGGTATAACGGTTAGGACGCTCGCCAACCATGCACATGGTCCGGGGTTCGATCTCCGGCCAACGCACTCCTTCACCTCGCTAAGCCATAAATAAGGCTGTAAAGAGGAAAGGTTGGGCATGAAACTAGCAACCTTATTCTGTAAAAATAAATACTGCCACAAAAACTTCAAGCCACTAGCTTGAAGCCTTATGTTCCACTGGGGAACGTGAAGGAAAAAAAAGTCATCAAAGTGAAATCATGCCATTACCATACCATATATATGTATCCAATGTGAGTGAATAATTGTAAATATGCTTATTATACATATACAAATCTCATATCAAATTGATGACGTCCGTAAACTGGTGTCCTTTATGTACAAAAAATAAGAATATGTATTATTTTTACTATCTTTTGTAGTTGAAGATGATAAAAATAATGGGAGGGGAACACAAAACCATAGAAAACTAAAAGGACAAGCGTATCAAGACTCCTAACTTTCTTTTTATTGTAACCTCATCCCCCTCACTCACGTTTTCATCCCCCTTTATAAACACCATTGTTGAAATGATGTCTAAGCACTTCCATTTCACACGTATCTCTCCCGAAAAGAACCAAATAACTGAAATATTCTAATGCCTTTTTCCCAACGATTTGAAAAAGAAGAAATATCCTCATGCAATTAAAAGTTATCACCATCTGCCTTACCTTAATTTATTAATTTCCTAATGAGAAGAAACTTTTTATTTATAGAAGAAATCTGTCACGAATCTACTTCTGAGTAGCCTGCTTATATCACTGAGTCACCCCGTTTGACATTGAGAAAATAACTCAGAATTCACCAAGTTTTGTTGTCTAATTTGTACTTCAGTTAAGTTCTTGAGTAATAACCGTTACTCATTCGTATCATTTTTTTTAAATTTCAGATTGCTGTTATGCCTTCATCAAAACTGATGAGGGAAGAGTATTCCACGGAGAACGCTAAAATTTCATCAATTTAAGTCAGCACATTGTTCAAAATGAAGCTAACAAGATTATCGTAGTAGCTGAATTTCTGCTATGTAGAACATCACAAAGAATAAATGTCAGTCGTGACATATCGCCTTTATTTGAGTGTGATTGGGATAACAGCGTCAAAACTGATCAAGCATATCGACAGCGTTGAAGTCAACAATTTCACTAGTTTATTTCATCCCCAGTTATAAGTGACTACTGATCATCGTGGAGTACAAGAAAGTGAAGGTGAAACAGCAGAAGACAAGAGATGGAAGTTAAGGTATATTTTCAATTGATAAAACAGCCATTCATATCTATGCAGTTTACATTCTTGAACTAATCACTGGGCGTGTGACTTTGATTAGACGACATGAAACAGAATATTCAGATATCTAGTGAAATGTGGGACAGGTATTCTGACTAAAGCAACGAATACGATGTTCAAATACATACAGTATTCTGTTGCTAATGTAATACTGAACTGAGGAGATACGGGAGAATAATCATCCGTTGCAATGCACTGCCTGCATTACACCGGCACAAAGGAAATGATGGTGGCAGATATGACGAATGACACACAGTCGATAGAACTTTTCAAAGAATAGTAAGCGACATGAAGTGATTATGCCCGAATAACACCGCACTGCTTTATCACCTAAATAGCCAGCAGTAAATGATCGCATAACACTTTATTTAATTGGCTTTTAAAAGCATCCATTTTTGTTACAAGGTTTCTTTTCGTATTACCAAGTGCATATACTTTATTCGAGAATTCCTCACTGAAGTTGGATTACTTTGCATTCCTTATTAAATGTCTACCTGAATTCCACACCATTTCTTCACAGACTTATTCATATATTTATGCAATCGTTTCATTCTCGGAATTCAGTGGCTAAGGATGATTAGGAAAATCAACAGTGACTCAAAATCTTAAAAAATATCATTCATATCTGAGGAAATTGCTGCGCCTAGTTGAAACTGAAAGTGATGGCACACAGCCATGATTTTTATTTCAAAAAACTGGAAATATGAACCAACTCCTGTTCATGCCAAATGGAAAGTGCTTGTTTGTACAAAACACGAATTACTGTTGAAGTCGCTAAATACAATACAAAGGAGATAAGTGGCGTGAAACGTATTTCAGAGAACTGGCAAATACGTGTGCTATATTCTAGGAACACAAATTAAAGTGCACCATGAAGGTACAGAGATTTGATTACATGTATGTAAATTTGTTAATTTGCTTCTTGGATAATTATATCCGGTCTGTTACTTACACTTGTTATGAAATGCAATAACATAACATAAGATAAGCTTTATTCCAAATCAGTACTTGTGATACAGAATGGAATTCTCAGCATTTTACTACAATATTGCATCCAGTTTTTACATTAACAATAAATAAAGTTCTACATAGATTAAAGTTATCTCAACAACATATTAGTATGTCGGTAGCAAAGCCAAAATTAAAGTGTTTGAAGGTGTTAGAAAAGTAGATACTACTAGCATATTTACTGGTGTAAGCGATAGCAAAATGGTCGATATATACAGAGTCTGAAAGAACGAACAAGAATGTTTTAAGTAGAGTTTGCAAGGAAGAGAGAAACAAAACAGCACATAACAAAAATAAATACAGAATGAAGAGCGAGAAAACGTTGTACCTATAAATGATGTGAGTTGGATAGACGAGATCCATAGGTTCTACTGACTATTTAATAAGTTAAAGGTTTCATGCCTGATGCATTCTTTATCGCACAGAACACGGGCTAGGTAGGGTATGGATGAGTTTTTGTACTTACTAGTGCGGGCATATAGTTTCCTATATAGGCTTCTTGTTTTCCCTGAAGAGATACATGGGGAGAGTTGTGAATGTAGAGGGTGTTGTGAGTCAGATAAAATGGATTTCGCCCATTTTTCACAGGAGTCCATATGCCTGTCCACCAGAATATTAACAAGCTGGCTAAGTGGCAAACTGCTTACCCTGCTGACAACCTTTAACATCCTACGTAATAAGGTATAGTCTTTCTTCAATAGCCCAGGAAAGACTAAGGGGGAGCAATAGAGAATAATAGGCAGAATACGGGAGTTAACAAATTGTAGGAGTAAGGGTTGGGTTACACCAGAATGTCTTAACTTCTTGATGTAGAAGGTAAGACGGTATATTTTCTTGGAAATCGTCAAGATATGAGACGACCAGGAAAGATCAGAAGATAGAGTGACGCCTAGGTATTTAATTTCCGATTTGGTTTCTATTTCACTGCCATCTATGTTGCACACCTCGTGAGTGCTAACCAGTTTGTTTAGGTCAGATTTATGCCTAAGGGTGAAATTAACTGTTTGGCATTTGGAGGGGTTTAAGGTTAGACCGTTTTCCTTGGACCATTGGCTAATTTCCGATAAGAAGCCATTTAGTTTAGAGCAGTCACTTTGACATTTGACAGGTAAAGATACAGTTAGGTCATCAGCATATTTGACAAAGTTAATGTCATTTGAAGACGGTAGGTCATGTAGGAAGAAAGAAAAGAGAAGTGGGGAGAGTACAGCACCTTGGGGGACACCAGCTTCTGTGAGCACAGCAGAGGAGGATTCGCCTTTGTATACGGTGTACTGCATTCTGTTTGAAAAGTAGGAATGCAACCAGTTAGTGACCCAGGACTCGGTTTGTGTCATGGAGAGCTTAATTAGCAAGAGACTTCTAGGTACGGAGTCGAAAGCAGAAGTAAAGTCAAGAAACGTGCAGCGGACATATTTGGCACCTTTGTCTAATGATGAGGCAATACTGTTGTGTAAGACGGCTGCAGCGTCTAAAGTACTCCTACCCTGTCTGTAGGCAAATTGTTTGGGGTCTTCGAAGCTTTTAAGGGAGGGTTCGAGTTTAAGAAGTACTAGTTTTTCCATGAGCTTTAGAAACGGGGAAGTGATGGCGATGGGTCTGAACTTTACGTTCTTGCTATTTCCAGGTTTAGGGACAGGGACTATTTTAATGTCTTTCCATGGAACAGGTACAACGTTTTCGGAAAAAGAAGCATTTAGGATATTAGTTAGAGGAAAACATAAAGCATCTGCACATTGTTTAAGAACATATGCAGGTATGCTATCAGGGCCAAGACTATGTGAGGGCTTAAGAGTTTTAAGACATTTCAAAACATCGAGAGTATTGAAGTCCTGGAAGTTATCAGCTACAAGATTAGTAACGTTAGAAGTGGTTATAGTAGAAGGAGAGCGTAAAAAAGACAGATTAAGAGCATTAACATCACAAGAGGGAAAAACATTACATCGCTTACTTTTGCCAGTAATTTCATTGAAAAGTTTCCACATGCTATTAGGAGATTTGCATGATAAAAGTGTTTGGTTATAGATAGCATTAAGATTTTTGATTTCAGATTTGATTTGAGCATTAAACTTTTTAAGACCTGACTTGTCTTTGCATTTATATGACATTTCTTTTTGCCTGCGAAGTTGTTTGAGACGGGGAGACGAGAAGCGGTCGAGGCGTTTGAACAGTGTTTGTTTGGGACAGCATATGTCAAGGCAGAACTTAAGATAATCCATTATATTGGTGATTGAGTCATCTAATGTACTTTCATAGAATAGATCCCAGTTGGTATCTTTTAACATGCATCTTAGATTGAGTAAGTTGTCAGATGTGTAGCATCTTTCTTGTGCTTTCGTAGACAGGTGTGAGAAGATTTTAATATGTGTTTTGCTGTATATTTTTGGCAAAACACGGACAATGCAGGGATCTGAGTTTAGTATCGGTGAACGTCTACGTGTTTCATATACTCCTTCGTCATTAGTAAAAGCTAGATCGAGTGTTTTGTCAAGTCGAGTGGGAAATTTGACTATGTTTGTGTGACCAAGAGCTTCAAGAAAGGAGCATTCTGATGTGTTGAAGTCCCCAGTAATAACGGATAGAGAGTTGTCGAAGTTGGCAGCAGCAAACATGGTGAATTCATCAGCAAAATTAGATAGATCAGACGGAGAGCAGCTAGGAGCAATGTACATGTTTGTAATATAGATTTGTTTATATTTGGGGAGATGTTTGGGGCGATATTTGACAGTAATACAGTCAATGAAGTCATTTGAGAAGGTGAAGCAGACGTTATTTGAGACAGACCATTTGGAGTGAATAAAAGTTGTAACGCCACCATCATTTTTCTTATTACAACATTGGCGGTCTTGACGAAATAAAATAAAGTCCTTTAATGAGATAAGATTATCATCATACAGTTCATGCAACCACGTTTCTTGTAATGTGATTATAGCGGTATTATGATAAGTACCAGTGGACATCAAGGATTGTAGGTACACTATCTTGTTTGGCAGAGAGCCGCAGTTTGTGTTCATTATGACGGGGACCGTAGTTAAGTGTATTGGTGTACGTTTGAGAGCTCTCTGCCAACCACTACGATGTTTCCTTCTTGGTTTCTTTGGAATATGAAAGTCATTTAGTCGTAAATCATTAATAAAGTTACGAGAGTAAATGATTCTGTTAGAATTCATATTTAAGTGATAAATGTATGCTGGTAAACAGTAAACTGGATGCAAAATGTAGATATTTTGGTAGCAGGCCCAAAAATTCGAACAGGCCGCCAAGGTCAAGTGATAAAAATATTTGTGCGGCTTAAGTGAGATGTTGATCACTATACCTTTTTCATCGAATCTACGCCTAATAATGTGCAATATGAAAGAAGAAATATTAATGCCAGATATATGGAAATATCATGATCAGTAAGTGCAAAGAATACGAAATAAGGAAATTATGTAAACGTGGTTCGAAAGTTACTTTAATCATTAACTTGATATAATTATGTACAGTAGATTGTGTTCGATATGACATCGCTAAATTAGGCTGTTTTATTGGCTGCTTTGATCGAATAAGTTAATTCTGAGATGCAAAATCACATTTACTTCAGCCTTCCAGGCATTGAGAAGGAAGTAGTGGTGTGATGGACGAATTTTCTCTCTTTATTTACTTTGACCCATTTCTACGCTAACTTGCAGTAATATATTTTGTCTCGCTTCCTAATACTACTGGTTGTGTGATTGGTTTTACACTGAATATTGCAATTCACAGAATAAACTTTATTTTAAATTAAATCCAGCCAAATTGTGGAATCAATTATCACGCACACTAAACGTGTTTACTAATTTCAGTGTTTATTCAGTATTAGACTTTGAATCTCGCCATTAATAAACGAAATATTTGTTGAATTCACATATAGAGTAAAAGTCCTAATTTTATCAGCTGACAATAACTGAAAAACGCTTTAAAAATTTTTTAGAGTACACAGTTCTAAATCGACGAGACTGTGAGGCTAACTCAGCCTATTGAATAAGTGGAGAGTAGTGAAGTAAACAAAATAAGCCCTCACATTATAATTTTCATCGCCTGAAAATTTCTATATTATTTCGCTGCTTATTGTAATTAGCGTTGAACAAATTCCATTATTCAAAAAAATAAAAATAAATCTACTTTTCATAAGTGATTTGAGAACTATTTCTTTTGTAAACATTGAGATGTTAGCTCAAACGATTTGATTGTTCGTGTTCTTTTTTACAGTATAGTGTAAATAAGTAGTCAGTAGGAATCAACCATTGCCACAGTGACAAAAGTTATCATACGTATATCCTGTGCTGGATATTTTCTGCCGAATTTCGAATTTGTCTTCGTATTTTACTATGGAAATATGAATCACTTCACGTTCGGTTTTTAGTCTGGAGATTTCTAGATTATATTCCTTTCAAAAAGAAATACTCATATCCACAACTATTCTTTCTCCTTATCATTCATTTTCCTGCAGCTGAAACGAAATAAAACCTGAAACCGGGTACAATCCAGTTGAAAGTAGACACATATCTTGTACAGCAGAAATTATTATCGACAATGTTAATCCAACTGACCAGTACACTAGTCCTCAGGCAATACTTCCAGTGAATATTGAAACACAGATTAAGTGTGCACATTATCTGGTTGATTCCAAGTGACAATTCTCCTCACAGGAATCAGCTGTGCAAAATACCTTCTGAATTTAGGATCTTACCAACGGTTGTTAAAACCGTTTTATTTGATGCAGCCTCTAATTGAGATCAAGTGGCAGGTTAGCCAAAAGATCAATCATGACATGCTTGTAAACTGGTGAGTAATCAAGAAATGAGAGTGAACAGAAGTTCAGTGTTACTTGTTTCTCAAGAATTCATCTAGTTGATTCATAATCAATTGTTCAGTTTGTTAAATATTTGAAATACGTCGAGGATCTAGGTGGGAACTCACTTCAATAATACCACTTGGCATCTTCCTTCATTTCAGCCAGGGTCCACTTCATTCTATCTTCTGGGTTTGAACTAGACAGTTCTAAATCTTTCAATATTTCAACTTACACTTTAGGAATTCAATCCTCGTCACTTCCAATACTCTTATTTTGTCCCGTAATTCCTCTGAAACAGTGACCAGGTTGTCAGTGATGTCCCAGTAGCATTTTCAAATTTATGCTGCAACAATATGAAATAATGTTCAAATCTCAGGATGCTCGATCATGACTACATGACATGAGTCATGTAGTTTCAATGTAACTGTTATTTTGAACTTAACCACGTGTATCATAAATGCTCTTGGCTTTATTCCCTGGTGCATTGATGAACTCACTAAAGCTCTGTTGGAGTAGTTTTGTGTGTCTCGGTAATATAAAAATAATAATAATAGCAGTAAACGTGACGCCCTTGCGTATAGATAGTTAGGACTTAATTGTCATCAAATGTCCAACAGTTTGTAGATTCTAATAATAATGTGACAAGTAATATTACTGATTTTATCAATAATACAGCCCAATTTGGTATAAGTGAATACGATGATTCGACACATCATTACCCATACAGGCTTCTTTTGTGCCGTACGAAAATGAAATTCCCTGAGAAGTGTATTCATCACTTGAACTATGAAATATCACATGAGATCAAGCCAAATAACCATTTAAAATTACTTGTGGCACTGGTGAAATCAGTACGAGCCTTCTGATACAATTCCGTAATTTTAGCGGCATACAGGTAGTCTGAAAGCAATAATAACTTGTTACCAAACTCATCATCGCAAACGTACTTGTCATTTTTGAACTAAAATACCTCATACAAATACATTCAATATGGAATGAGATTTATGTAAGTAATACGCGCCCTTTGTATTTTCATTTTGGTGAGTAAATTCCTACTTTTAATTGTCGTCTGATTGGTGTGCCCTCTTTACCTTCTCATGATCTCCAAACTGGAGATATCCAAGAACACGTAGCTGTGAATTCAAAATGTCAAGTGTGTTGATATTTGTTCATTGAATGATGGCTTGTTGACGATCAAACATTTCGTTATTTGTGTCACTGACCTAGTCATCTTGATCCAATTATGATGATGTCATTCTCTGGTAAACATGAAGTTATGAAGTTTCTTCTCGAAGAGGTGTCATTATTTTCAATCAAATATGAACTGCATGGAGCTTGATGATGAATGCATTTTTAACTTCAAGCAGGGTAAACATGTTTGCTCACCACTTGTATATCTTCTATTCTTTGCATTTCGGAAAAAAATCTAAGTAACAATGAAACAATCATGTGATATGAATATGAGAGAACAGTTGCCCTAGAAACGTCATCCATTTATAAATACTGTGACAATATGTGTTATATTCACTGAACAAATCTCACATTGAATTAAATTCTTTCACAGTATTAACTAGTCCACTTCTACAGTCAACATCATCTTCACGTGGTCTACTCTTCTGTCTACTTTCCAATGTAAAGCAAGGTGGAAGTCGATCTTGGCTCCACGTCATTTGTACAACTGAGTGAAAATTATGGAATAGTTGGGAAAAATTATGTTCGTCAGACGTCTGTGTGTTGATGACTAATTAAACGCATCTACTTTTCACACATAATTATCACCACGTTCGTCAAATGGTGAATCGTAATAGGCTTGCCATAGCTTTATTGGACTTTGAATTACACTGATCAAATTGATGAATATATGCACTCACTTAAAGTATCTCTGTATACATGAGTTGTCCTGTCTGCTGCCGTTTCCAGCACTTTAAGATTAGCTAAAAAACAAGAAAGATTGAGTGATATTTAAAACGCTGATTGAAAAACTTCAGTGTCATACTTATCATCGAACTGAATACAACATATTGACGATCCCAAAACGTGTCATAATAATTTGATTATTTCTTAACACGTTCTTTCTAACCACACAGTAAACATATCAGTTTTCAAAAGTTTAGTCTACTTCTCACGAAAAGATTGACGACTGGTTGGTGGTAAAACTGGCCTTCCGAATATTTCTGAAAAGATTGTACTGGTGGAGAAAAAGATATCTAATACAAACTAGTTAATATATGTTTCTTAAAAATAAGGGTACAGCTCACTGTGAGGAAAATAATTAGTGATATTTTATAACACCTGCTTATAATAAATAAATACATTCGTTTTATCTCAATCATCTCACATTTGAGACGTCTTCTTCTTCCTCCTACTCGATGAATAAATAATCAGTCGGTGGGTGTGTCGGTGTTCTCGGCATTGTTGGTGGTCGTGTCGACGCCGACAGCTCGATTCTCCCACTGACGGAAACTCGCATGCAGCCATCATGTTGAAATTTCCCCGCCTTTCAATCTGTCAGCTTGTTAGTCCTTTCGTTAATGAAGAATAAGCGAGTGAATGAGTAGTCAGCAGTTTAGTGTAGAGTCGATTGCAGAGAGTCGACTTCTCAATAATTACCTGAGCTAGCCAACCAGCCAATCAGCCAGCCAGCCAACCAGGCAGCCAGCCAGCTAGGTAGCTGTCTAGTTGTTCAGATAGTGAAGCACTCACTCTCTCGGTTTGGTTAACGTAATTTAACTGAGTGGCACAATTACTTAGTTAGTTATGCAGTGAGTCACTTACTCATTCGGTCTCTCAGTGAACCAGCCTTCAACTCGACAACAACAACAACAACTACAACATACAATCAAACAAACAAGCTTTCTCACTCACGATCGCAAATTCTATATAGTCAAATTATCATGAAATCAGTCGTTGAAGGAGAATGGATGTGTGACCAGCATACACAGACAAACGGATAGACTACATATAGAAGGACTGACTGACATACAGCCAGACAGCACGAACACCACACTCACGAACAAACATACAAGCGCAAACACACTCACGCTCACACTGCCCAAGAGTTAGTCGCCTTCCTTCACGTTCACATACACTGCAAACAAACACAGACATACACAAACACACACATTGCAAGACTCATGTCCACGAACCAGTATCAGACAGACAGCTATGCAACAAGGACAGTCGCGTGAAATCAAGACAACCACCAATCGATCTCACTTGAATCACCTCACCTACAACATCTCGTCACACTGGATTTCTTTCGTGTCAACCCGAAACTGGCTGGCTGGGCCACACATTCTGTTGTTTGTCTGTCATCGCGATTGAGATCTCCTTGAATCGTCGTCACCATCATAATCATGATTACCATTAAAGTGCTGGAAACGGCAGCAGACAGGACAACTCATGTATACAGAGATACTTTAAGTGAGTGCATATATTCATCAATTTGATCAGTGTAATTCAAAGTCCAATAAAGCTATGGCAAGCCTATTACGATTCACCATTTGACGAACGTGGTGATAATTATGTGTGAAAAGTAGATGCGTTTAATTAGTCATCAACACACAGACGTCTGACGAACATAATTTTTCCCAACTATTCCATAATTTTCACTCAGTTGTACAAATGACGTGGAGCCAAGATCGACTTCCACCTTGCTTTACATTGGAAAGTAGACAGAAGAGTAGACCACGTGAAGATGATGTTGACTGTAGAAGTGGACTAGTTAATACTGTGAAAGAATTTAATTCAATGTGAGATTTGTTCAGTGAATATAACACATATTGTCACAGTATTTATAAATGGATGACGTTTCTAGGGCAACTGTTCTCTCATATTCATATCACATGATTGTTTCATTGTTACTTAGATTTTTTTCCGAAATGCAAAGAATAGAAGATATACAAGTGGTGAGCAAACATGTTTACCCTGCTTGAAGTTAAAAATGCATTCATCATCAAGCTCCATGCAGTTCATATTTGATTGAAAATAATGACACCTCTTCGAGAAGAAACTTCATAACTTCATGTTTACCAGAGAATGACATCATCATAATTGGATCAAGATGACTAGGTCAGTGACACAAATAACGAAATGTTTGATCGTCAACAAGCCATCATTCAATGAACAAATATCAACACACTTGACATTTTGAATTCACAGCTACGTGTTCTTGGATATCTCCAGTTTGGAGATCATGAGAAGGTAAAGAGGGCACACCAATCAGACGACAATTAAAAGTAGGAATTTACTCACCAAAATGAAAATACAAAGGGCGCGTATTACTTACATAAATCTCATTCCATATTGAATGTATTTGTATGAGGTATTTTAGTTCAAAAATGACAAGTACGTTTGCGATGATGAGTTTGGTAACAAGTTATTATTGCTTTCAGACTACCTGTATGCCGCTAAAATTACGGAATTATATCAGAAGGCTCGTACTGATTTCACCAGTGCCACAAGTAATTTTAAATGGTTATTTGGCTTGATCTCATGTGATATTTCATAGTTCAAGTGATGAATACACTTCTCAGGGAATTTCATTTTCGTACGGCACAAAAGAAGCCTGTATGGGTAATGATGTGTCGAATCATCGTATTCACTTATACCAAATTGGGCTGTATTATTGATAAAATCAGTAATATTGCTTGTCACATTATTATTAGAATCTACAAACTGTTGGACATTTGATGACAATTAAGTCCTAACTATCTATACGCAAGGGCGTCACGTTTACTGCTATTATTATTATTTTTATATTACCGAGACACACAAAACTACTCCAACAGAGCTTTAGTGAGTTCATCAATGCACCAGGGAATAAAGCCAAGAGCATTTATGATACACGTGGTTAAGTTCAAAATAACAGTTACATTGAAACTACATGACTCATGTCATGTAGTCATGATCGAGCATCCTGAGATTTGAACATTATTTCATATTGTTGCAGCATAAATTTGAAAATGCTACTGGGACATCACTGACAACCTGGTCACTGTTTCAGAGGAATTACGGGACAAAATAAGAGTATTGGAAGTGACGAGGATTGAATTCCTAAAGTGTAAGTTGAAATATTGAAATGATTTAGAACTGTCTAGTTCAAACCCCAGAAATAGAATGAAGTGGACCCTGGCTGAAATGAAGGAAGATGCCAAGTGGTATTATTGAAGTGAGTTCCCACCTAGATCCTCGACGTATTTCAAATATTTAACAAACTGAACAATTGATTATGAATCAACTAGATGAATTCTTGAGAAACAAGTAACACTGAACTTCTGTTCACTCTCATTTCTTGATTACTCACCAGTTTACAAGCATGTCATGATTGATCTTTTGGCTAACCTGCCACTTGATCTCAATTAGAGGCTGCATCAAATAAAACGGTTTTAACAACCGTTGGTAAGATCCTAAATTCAGAAGGTATTTTGCACAGCTGATTCCTGTGAGGAGAATTGTCACTTGGAATCAACCAGATAATGTGCACACTTAATCTGTGTTTCAATATTCACTGGAAGTATTGCCTGAGGACTAGTGTACTGGCCAGTTGGATTAACATTGTCGATAATAATTTCTGCTGTACAAGATATGTGTCTACTTTCAACTGGATTGTACCCGGTTTCAGGTTTTATTTCGTTTCAGCTGCAGGAAAATGAATGATAAGGAGAAAGAATAGTTGTGGATATGAGTATTTCTTTTTGAAAGGAATATAATCTAGAAATCTCCAGACTAAAAACCGAACGTGAAGTGATTCATATTTCCATAGTAAAATACGAAGACAAATTCGAAATTCGGCAGAAAATATCCAGCACAGGATATACGTATGATAACTTTTGTCACTGTGGCAATGGTTGATTCCTACTGACTACTTATTTACACTATACTGTAAAAAAGAACACGAACAATCAAATCGTTTGAGCTAACATCTCAATGTTTACAAAAGAAATAGTTCTCAAATCACTTATGAAAAGTAGATTTATTTTTATTTTTTTGAATAATGGAATTTGTTCAACGCTAATTACAATAAGCAGCGAAATAATATAGAAATTTTCAGGCGATGAAAATTATAATGTGAGGGCTTATTTTGTTTACTTCACTACTCTCCACTTATTCAATAGGCTGAGTTAGCCTCACAGTCTCGTCGATTTAGAACTGTGTACTCTAAAAAATTTTTAAAGCGTTTTTCAGTTATTGTCAGCTGATAAAATTAGGACTTTTACTCTATATGTGAATTCAACAAATATTTCGTTTATTAATGGCGAGATTCAAAGTCTAATACTGAATAAACACTGAAATTAGTAAACACGTTTAGTGTGCGTGATAATTGATTCCACAATTTGGCTGGATTTAATTTAAAATAAAGTTTATTCTGTGAATTGCAATATTCAGTGTAAAACCAATCACACAACCAGTAGTATTAGGAAGCGAGACAAAATATATTACTGCAAGTTAGCGTAGAAATGGGTCAAAGTAAATAAAGAGAGAAAATTCGTCCATCACACCACTACTTCCTTCTCAATGCCTGGAAGGCTGAAGTAAATGTGATTTTGCATCTCAGAATTAACTTATTCGATCAAAGCAGCCAATAAAACAGCCTAATTTAGCGATGTCATATCGAACACAATCTACTGTACATAATTATATCAAGTTAATGATTAAAGTAACTTTCGAACCACGTTTACATAATTTCCTTATTTCGTATTCTTTGCACTTACTGATCATGATATTTCCATATATCTGGCATTAATATTTCTTCTTTCATATTGCACATTATTAGGCGTAGATTCGATGAAAAAGGTATAGTGATCAACATCTCACTTAAGCCGCACAAATATTTTTATCACTTGACCTTGGCGGCCTGTTCGAATTTTTGGGCCTGCTACCAAAATATCTACATTTTGCATCCAGTTTACTGTTTACCAGCATACATTTATCACTTAAATATGAATTCTAACAGAATCATTTACTCTCGTAACTTTATTAATGATTTACGACTAAATGACTTTCATATTCCAAAGAAACCAAGAAGGAAACATCGTAGTGGTTGGCAGAGAGCTCTCAAACGTACACCAATACACTTAACTACGGTCCCCGTCATAATGAACACAAACTGCGGCTCTCTGCCAAACAAGATAGTGTACCTACAATCCTTGATGTCCACTGGTACTTATCATAATACCGCTATAATCACATTACAAGAAACGTGGTTGCATGAACTGTATGATGATAATCTTATCTCATTAAAGGACTTTATTTTATTTCGTCAAGACCGCCAATGTTGTAATAAGAAAAATGATGGTGGCGTTACAACTTTTATTCACTCCAAATGGTCTGTCTCAAATAACGTCTGCTTCACCTTCTCAAATGACTTCATTGACTGTATTACTGTCAAATATCGCCCCAAACATCTCCCCAAATATAAACAAATCTATATTACAAACATGTACATTGCTCCTAGCTGCTCTCCGTCTGATCTATCTAATTTTGCTGATGAATTCACCATGTTTGCTGCTGCCAACTTCGACAACTCTCTATCCGTTATTACTGGGGACTTCAACACATCAGAATGCTCCTTTCTTGAAGCTCTTGGTCACACAAACATAGTCAAATTTCCCACTCGACTTGACAAAACACTCGATCTAGCTTTTACTAATGACGAAGGAGTATATGAAACACGTAGACGTTCACCGATACTAAACTCAGATCCCTGCATTGTCCGTGTTTTGCCAAAAATATACAGCAAAACACATATTAAAATCTTCTCACACCTGTCTACGAAAGCACAAGAAAGATGCTACACATCTGACAACTTACTCAATCTAAGATGCATGTTAAAAGATACCAACTGGGATCTATTCTATGAAAGTACATTAGATGACTCAATCACCAATATAATGGATTATCTTAAGTTCTGCCTTGACATATGCTGTCCCAAACAAACACTGTTCAAACGCCTCGACCGCTTCTCGTCTCCCCGTCTCAAACAACTTCGCAGGCAAAAAGAAATGTCATATAAATGCAAAGACAAGTCAGGTCTTAAAAAGTTTAATGCTCAAATCAAATCTGAAATCAAAAATCTTAATGCTATCTATAACCAAACACTTTTATCATGCAAATCTCCTAATAGCATGTGGAAACTTTTCAATGAAATTACTGGCAAAAGTAAGCGATGTAATGTTTTTCCCTCTTGTGATGTTAATGCTCTTAATCTGTCTTTTTTACGCTCTCCTTCTACTATAACCACTTCTAACGTTACTAATCTTGTAGCTGATAACTTCCAGGACTTCAATACTCTCGATGTTTTGAAATGTCTTAAAACTCTTAAGCCCTCACATAGTCTTGGCCCTGATAGCATACCTGCATATGTTCTTAAACAATGTGCAGATGCTTTATGTTTTCCTCTAACTAATATCCTAAATGCTTCTTTTTCCGAAAACGTTGTACCTGTTCCATGGAAAGACATTAAAATAGTCCCTGTCCCTAAACCTGGAAATAGCAAGAACGTAAAGTTCAGACCCATCGCCATCACTTCCCCGTTTCTAAAGCTCATGGAAAAACTAATACTTCTTAAACTCGAACCCTCCCTTAAAAGCTTCGAAGACCCCAAACAATTTGCCTACAGACAGGGTAGGAGTACTTTAGACGCTGCAGCCGTCTTACACAACAGTATTGCCTCATCATTAGACAAAGGTGCCAAATATGTCCGCTGCACGTTTCTTGACTTTACTTCTGCTTTCGACTCCGTACCTAGAAGTCTCTTGCTAATTAAGCTCTCCATGACACAAACCGAGTCCTGGGTCACTAACTGGTTGCATTCCTACTTTTCAAACAGAATGCAGTACACCGTATACAAAGGCGAATCCTCCTCTGCTGTGCTCACAGAAGCTGGTGTCCCCCAAGGTGCTGTACTCTCCCCACTTCTCTTTTCTTTCTTCCTACATGACCTACCGTCTTCAAATGACATTAACTTTGTCAAATATGCTGATGACCTAACTGTATCTTTACCTGTCAAATGTCAAAGTGACTGCTCTAAACTAAATGGCTTCTTATCGGAAATTAGCCAATGGTCCAAGGAAAACGGTCTAACCTTAAACCCCTCCAAATGCCAAACAGTTAATTTCACCCTTAGGCATAAATCTGACCTAAACAAACTGGTTAGCACTCACGAGGTGTGCAACATAGATGGCAGTGAAATAGAAACCAAATCGGAAATTAAATACCTAGGCGTCACTCGATCTTCTGATCTTTCCTGGTCGTCTCATATCTTGACGATTTCCAAGAAAATATACCGTCTTACCTTCTACATCAAGAAGTTAAGACATTCTGGTGTAACCCAACCCTTACTCCTACAATTTGTTAACTCCCGTATTCTGCCTATTATTCTCTATTGCTCCCCCTTAGTCTTTCCTGGGCTATTGAAGAAAGACTATACCTTATTACGTAGGATGTTAAAGGTTGTCAGCAGGGTAAGCAGTTTGCCACTTAGCCAGCTTGTTAATATTCTGGTGGACAGGCATATGGACTCCTGTGAAAAATGGGCGAAATCCATTTTATCTGACTCACAACACCCTCTACATTCACAACTCTCCCCATGTATCTCTTCAGGGAAAACAAGAAGCCTATATAGGAAACTATATGCCCGCACTAGTAAGTACAAAAACTCATCCATACCCTACCTAGCCCGTGTTCTGTGCGATAAAGAATGCATCAGGCATGAAACCTTTAACTTATTAAATAGTCAGTAGAACCTATGGATCTCGTCTATCCAACTCACATCATTTATAGGTACAACGTTTTCTCTCTCTTCCTTCTCTATTTATTTTTGTTATGTGCTGTTTTGTTTCTCTCTTCCTTGCAAACTCTACTTAAAACATTCTTGTTCGTTCTTTCAGACTCTGTATATATCGACCATTTTGCTATCGCTTACACCAGTAAATATGCTAGTAGTATCTACTTTTCTAACACCTTCAAACACTTTAATTTTGGCTTTGCTACCGACATACTAATATGTTGTTGAGATAACTTTAATCTATGTAGAACTTTATTTATTGTTAATGTAAAAACTGGATGCAATATTGTAGTAAAATGCTGAGAATTCCATTCTGTATCACAAGTACTGATTTGGAATAAAGCTTATCTTATGTTATGTTATTGCATTTCATAACAAGTGTAAGTAACAGACCGGATATAATTATCCAAGAAGCAAATTAACAAATTTACATACATGTAATCAAATCTCTGTACCTTCATGGTGCACTTTAATTTGTGTTCCTAGAATATAGCACACGTATTTGCCAGTTCTCTGAAATACGTTTCACGCCACTTATCTCCTTTGTATTGTATTTAGCGACTTCAACAGTAATTCGTGTTTTGTACAAACAAGCACTTTCCATTTGGCATGAACAGGAGTTGGTTCATATTTCCAGTTTTTTGAAATAAAAATCATGGCTGTGTGCCATCACTTTCAGTTTCAACTAGGCGCAGCAATTTCCTCAGATATGAATGATATTTTTTAAGATTTTGAGTCACTGTTGATTTTCCTAATCATCCTTAGCCACTGAATTCCGAGAATGAAACGATTGCATAAATATATGAATAAGTCTGTGAAGAAATGGTGTGGAATTCAGGTAGACATTTAATAAGGAATGCAAAGTAATCCAACTTCAGTGAGGAATTCTCGAATAAAGTATATGCACTTGGTAATACGAAAAGAAACCTTGTAACAAAAATGGATGCTTTTAAAAGCCAATTAAATAAAGTGTTATGCGATCATTTACTGCTGGCTATTTAGGTGATAAAGCAGTGCGGTGTTATTCGGGCATAATCACTTCATGTCGCTTACTATTCTTTGAAAAGTTCTATCGACTGTGTGTCATTCGTCATATCTGCCACCATCATTTCCTTTGTGCCGGTGTAATGCAGGCAGTGCATTGCAACGGATGATTATTCTCCCGTATCTCCTCAGTTCAGTATTACATTAGCAACAGAATACTGTATGTATTTGAACATCGTATTCGTTGCTTTAGTCAGAATACCTGTCCCACATTTCACTAGATATCTGAATATTCTGTTTCATGTCGTCTAATCAAAGTCACACGCCCAGTGATTAGTTCAAGAATGTAAACTGCATAGATATGAATGGCTGTTTTATCAATTGAAAATATACCTTAACTTCCATCTCTTGTCTTCTGCTGTTTCACCTTCACTTTCTTGTACTCCACGATGATCAGTAGTCACTTATAACTGGGGATGAAATAAACTAGTGAAATTGTTGACTTCAACGCTGTCGATATGCTTGATCAGTTTTGACGCTGTTATCCCAATCACACTCAAATAAAGGCGATATGTCACGACTGACATTTATTCTTTGTGATGTTCTACATAGCAGAAATTCAGCTACTACGATAATCTTGTTAGCTTCATTTTGAACAATGTGCTGACTTAAATTGATGAAATTTTAGCGTTCTCCGTGGAATACTCTTCCCTCATCAGTTTTGATGAAGGCATAACAGCAATCTGAAATTTAAAAAAAATGATACGAATGAGTAACGGTTATTACTCAAGAACTTAACTGAAGTACAAATTAGACAACAAAACTTGGTGAATTCTGAGTTATTTTCTCAATGTCAAACGGGGTGACTCAGTGATATAAGCAGGCTACTCAGAAGTAGATTCGTGACAGATTTCTTCTATAAATAAAAAGTTTCTTCTCATTAGGAAATTAATAAATTAAGGTAAGGCAGATGGTGATAACTTTTAATTGCATGAGGATATTTCTTCTTTTTCAAATCGTTGGGAAAAAGGCATTAGAATATTTCAGTTATTTGGTTCTTTTCGGGAGAGATACGTGTGAAATGGAAGTGCTTAGACATCATTTCAACAATGGTGTTTATAAAGGGGGATGAAAACGTGAGTGGGGGGATGAGGTTACAATAAAAAGAAAGTTAGGAGTCTTGATACGCTTGTCCTTTTAGTTTTCTATGGTTTTGTGTTCCCCTCCCATTATTTTTATCATCTTCAACTACAAAAGATAGTAAAAATAATACATATTCTTATTTTTGTACATAAAGGACACCAGTTTACGGACGTCATCAATTTGATATGAGATTTGTATATGTATAATAAGCATATTTACAATTATTCACTCACATTGGATACATATATATGGTATGGTAATGGCATGATTTCACTTTGATGACTTTTTTTTCCTTCACGTTCCCCAGTGGAACATAGGCTTCAGCTAGTGGCTTGAAGTTTTGTGGCAGTATTTATTTTTACAGAATAAGGTTGCTAGTTTCATGCCCAACCTTTCCTCTTTACAGCCTTATTTATGGCTTAGCGAGGTGAAGGAGTGCGTTGGCCGGGATCGAACCCCGGACCATGTGCATGGTTGGCGAGCGTCCTAACCGTTATACCACCGACGCACCCTTCAGACTGCTAAAATCAATTTACGTGACGTATATATATATATATATTCCTAGGCTTAATAAGTGTTTGAATTCGGTGAAAACGCGCGTAACAACTGAAAGCTGTCTTATATGTGATAGATACGGTAGGCTTTTCACAAAATTGTCAAAATGGCTAGTAAAGCTTTGGTTAGTTGGTCGACAATAATGCTTTCGGCAATGTAATCCACAAGCGGGACACCACAGCAGTTAGTGCCCACTTAAATATGTGAAGAAATAATAATTTGAAATTATTAGGCGACAGGTGAGTTTTGTTTAGTTTAGACTCGGCGAGCAACCAAATATTTGCGAACTATTGAAAATTGACGAGTGGAGAATTCTGGAACTAAATGATACTATCGAATTACTTGGTGAGAATTCTAATGCTACACCCAGTATACTTTCACTTTTGCTTGGATGTCCAGGTTTATTGGCCCTGTATATCTTATGGTTTAGATGCATCAGCTTTATCAACATATAGATGAGTATCTGGATGAGTATTACATCATGTCTACAGTGCGGATTTGGTTAATTCCCTTTATTGTGGGGTTTGGTTACTCTGAAATTTTAACGTAGTCAGCAAAGTATCGATGTGTTCAGGGCCATTAAATGTATTCTTTAAATGTATTATTTCGTGAACGTCTACAACCATCCAACGTTTACTCGAAGTTTGAGAAGGTTTCAGGCTTTGAGTTTTATCAACGGGAATCGTGAATTTATATAATTCCTCATAATTATTGATAAAATATTGTCCATGAATCTCATATCCTTCTATGCGAAACTAAAGCATGTTATTCCTTTGTTTTCTTATACTTCACTCGCGTGTCTGCTTTGTTTCACTTTTGTATCAGGTAGACGTTATGAAAGGGTATCTTATTTAATTGAGAGATTATGTCTCGACTGTTGCTTTATTGTCTGAAATTATAAATAGAGGCAAAACAAACACATTGAATATACCCATGATTTCTGAAGCGCTTACACGGGAATCGGTATTAATATTGCTTGTAAATTCTTTTAGTTGTTCACTTGGTATCTTTTGAAAGCAGGTTAATGTGCATGCTAGCCTCATTCCCATTGGTAGTTTGTTCCATGTGTGAGTATATCTAATCAGGTAAAACTTTTGCCTATTCTCTTTTTCACATTGGTCGATAGTCGATGTACCTTCAATGTCTCTCAGGTTGTATTCATTGTCGTCTCCACTTTGAGTAGCTTTAGTAGGGGTTTCCATTATGTGGTTTAGATGAATTTGGAAAAGTTTTAAGTTTTTTTCCCATTCCTCATTTTCATAGTGTTTATCACATCAGTTAGTGTAGTTTGTGCCGTTTACAGCTCCGAAAATTTTTATTGTGACATTAAGTCTCCTGTCATCAATTATCTTCTATGCTCATAATGTCTACAGCGGCACTCGTTTTGCATTTTCCCAGTCATTTTCGAATCGTATATTATTTTGTTTCCATGCCTTCTGTAGTCTAAATTCACAGATTCAAACATTCATATCAAGTTGAAAATTATTATCAATTTTAATAACCTCCGTTACTATGTTGGATTCAATAGCAAACGCATCTACTTTAAATAAATACAACTGCTTAAATGTTGAGAATGACACCAGTTGGAGGCAATATAATTCGAGCCACTCAGTTCTCACTATTCAATAATTATTCGTAAATGGGGTAAATCTTTCCCTTTACAAACAAGGAGTAACTTCATTCGATGTGGTAAATCAGCTGTAGATATTTTGATCTTATTCATTATACTGTCCATGGATTTTCAAAATACCTAAAACAGAACTGTTCATTTTGAGATTGACTCATAGGGATATTCGAGGCTGAGTGAAATCTTTAACTGGAATGTCAATAGCGCTTCCATATTTCGAATTTAACGTCAGAAGTAAAGAGACTTGGTTATGGATTTTATTAGGGAAAAACCTGACACATTTCAACAGGTATAGCAACATTTCATGTAAGTTCGTTCAGCGGGTATGCGGTGATGCGATGAGCAACCAATCAAAATAACGGAAAATTCAGAACAATTACGAATGTACTTGAAGTCATTATTTATTATGTTTGTATGCATTTTTTACATTTCATAATTTTAAAGTACATTGTATCAAGTTTTATTTTTTGAGTTAATATTATATCTAAACGTTTTTGTCTGGATATTTGGACCAAAGTTTCAAAGAATGAGATGGATACATTTGAACATGAGCGAATTATTCGCATATCAATAGTCTGACGTTTAGAGGTGAATCATACTTTATTCACTAGTAAGTTATCCACCTTCTTTGGATTTTCAGTAATATAATTTTGTTGTCGTTTAAGGAAATTCCGAATATATTAGTAGCCTTCTTTCACTTAAGGGGTGTGTGTTTGTAAAATATTTCGATATATTATATGTATATATATATGAAATAAACAACTAGTTTTAAACTTTATAGAGACTTGGTTGAATAGAAGATGTTCACATGAAAGCATCACTGAACCAATAATAAAATAAAAAATATAACGCTGTGATTTCATGCTTAAAATAGTATAAATAGTGACAAACACATTGACAACTGAGTGAACTGTCCGAATTCGACATTGTATGAGTGCGAATGATCAGCCATTTCAAAACAAAGCCTCAGAAATATCGTTTCTCATGAAACTTATAATGAATTTCTTGTTTTTTAGATCAGAGAAATATTTTGCGATGAAATTGTGGTAAGTTGAAGCAGTCACTTGCATGTGAGTTCCACGTTCTACTATATTCGAGTGATAAAAGCCATTTATGCAATTTACTTTTATATGCGTTTATGTTAACCAGTGATTACATGCACATTGTTCAACTAGATGAAAAACAATCAGTTAGCCTGAAGCGTGAGATAACGTGATGGCCAGAAATGTATTCTGTTACATAATTAGTTCCACGAATAATCCTTCTACACTGTGTGATAGACCATAGAAATAATTGATGTGCAGTGATAAAACTACGGAAAGATATACATGCTGATAAATTACACCATTGAAATTCACTCCTCAGTTTCAAATTTGATTTCAGAGCACTTCTTTTCGTCATCGTTTTAATACTGTCCCTCAAATACTGCATAAACTGGAGAATTGAACGAATATTCCTTGCAATATTGGTAAGTTCTCCTGAATGTCAACTTAATAAGGCCAGTTTCTTTATTAATGATTGTTTCGCTTATAGCGACCATCTCACTATAAAATTGAAATATAGAATTTATTCAGACAAGGAAGCACGTAGCAGTGGACAACTTTTGTCCAAAATCATCCATAGTGTGTGCGTGTCTTGTAATAATAGAATACAAGTCTGAGCATCATTAAATTTGCAATCGAAAAACATGATAGATTTCTGAGTCAGTAAAGCAACTCAACTATAGCCACCAGTTTCGGTAGTCCACTGATAAAATATGCCAAATCGGTATATTATCAGCAGGTGCATATTTTATCCGTAGTCACGAGACTCCACCGACGAATCGAGTCTTGTGCAAACGTGACTGAGAGGAAGTGATTCTTGTGAAGTCCGATATAGCATATTTTTTTCATGCTGAATGAGGTTGTAATTAGATTAAACATAATATTTATGAAGACCAATTAATTTGTTTCATTAATTTGTACTTTTTTAAATTAATTTTGTCAACAGCTTTTACTATGGTCGTCAGAAGTCTGCTTGGTAGACTGCAAAGTCATTTGTTTAAAATGTTCATATCTATTCATGTTCACTATACTGGAAGGTTTACTGATGATTATTATATTCTTCATGAGAAGAAGATTGAAAATAATTGTGGCTATCGTACTGGCGGTTTTATCGATGATTTGTGCGGTATTTTTGGTGGTTTTGACGTTCATACCTTGGTATGAGGTGAGTTAGGTGAATTTTCAAATGATTTATTACACATCGACGTTTATTGTTGAACGGCTGTGGTCATTTCACAGTTTGCATCGAATATCAAATATCCACGATTCCCCACATTCCTTTTACTCGAAACATTCACATTACAATGGATGAGGGAAACAAAACATTGTCATACGGTAAACGATTCTTAATCTCTGTGCGATGTATTCATAACTAAACGTGATATGGAAGTTAATGGTATTGGAAGTGTCCAGTCTTAGAAAGACGAATTAATTTCATCTACTATCAGCTAGTTAGAAAACCGTTTAAATGAACGACGTTTTTTTCACTGAAGGAAAATGTGTGAATCGTTGAAATCATCATGGGTGCAAAATGATCTATTCAATGTCGTTTTTGAGTATCCTGCCAGACTTCCTTATCCGAAATTCATTGCAAAATCGACGTGTAGTTGAGTGCAACATGGTGAAAGCAAAGATTGATAACATGGGGAAGACAAAGATGGATAACTTATACTTTCTTTGTGGTGGCATACGAGAATATCCATAAAATGGAATGTCCACAACAATAGAAAATCCTTCTACCCACATGGCGTATCAAGAGACTGGCAGCCATTACAAGATTCAAAAACGGTACTATTTAAGGGGAACATGTATGAACGTTATATGACGCGGTTGAGAGAGCAACCAGTAGTATTACGATTCGTTTACAGTTTAGAGTGCAATTAGCGTCGGTGGCATAGTGGTTAGGACGCTCGCCGAACCGTCCGGGGTTTGATCCCCAGCCGACGCACTCCTTCACCTCGCTAAGCCATAAATAAGGCTGGTAAAGAGGAAAGGTTGGACATGAAGCTAGCAACCTTATTCTGTAAAAATAAATACTGCCACAGGAACTTCAAGCCACTAGCTTGAAGCCCTATGTTCCACTGGGGAAAGTGAAGGAAGGAAAAAAATCTGAAGTTTACAGCCAGTCAGTTCTATTTGGTGTGAAGTGAATAGACCACACAAAATTTTGTTCGGTGGTAGTTTAGTGACTTGGATCAATTTCGTCAAATCTGCACAGCATGCAGGTTATATGGTATGCAAAAACTTCATTTTAAGTCGTTTACTCATTGTGGCTAATATAACGTAGGAATCAAACATTTGTGCATCAAATTCGACCAAGAAAAATGCTGACTTGTAGATTTATAGCGACACTTCGTCTCCTTAGTTACTATTAGTCACTGTTATTCCTGGAAATAATGCTGAAGATGTCTTCATTTGGATAGCAGAAGTTTAACTTATCTCGTGAATACACAGTTATTCTAATTTATATTATCTGTGTTGCTCTGAATTTTACCACTCAGTAACACCGAGTGCAAATGTACAGGAGAACTCCTAGAATTATTCTGCTTGGTTGCATCGAGTGTTCACGAGATTCAATGTTTATTTTGTAGGACCTGTGCAAAATGATGGCTGGCGGCTTTCTCAATACCTCCATGTGTTTGGTAAGTTCAAACTTATCTCTTTCCCGGAATTGCTTGGAGGAATGACAGACTGGTAGCATTCTTACTAAATCTGAAACATATTTTATTTTGAAGAGCACAAACTGAGCAATGATATATTCTTGCATTTCAAATAGTTCCTTGTCAGTGTCTCTAAACTTTTGTATATAGTTGATCATCAAATTTATACCAAGTATGTATTTATTTTAGTGAATAGGAATTAACGGTTTTAAGTGAACAAAGGGATGTTCTCGGAAACACTATAATAATTAACTAGTTGATGTTAGTAAAACGATGTCAAAATTTTGATGGAGGGATGTTCGTAATACGGTTATACAAGATAAACATACTCGTAAGGTGTTACAACAAGACTTCTTTTGTAGTGGTGAAATTTCTAGAATAATGGTGACTAGGAAGAACAGAATGACCAAATAGAATCACGAAATAATACTACGACAAAAGCACGTTGATTGAATAACCTGTGGTTGTAGCTGGAATAAAATAACACGGGGAGTGGAGAATCGTAAGTAAGACTTATTACGTATTATGAAGTTGGCCATAGCCATGAATGGGGAGCCACACATTTCTTTTGAATACGCAGATTTTGCTTGTTCATATGAATTCCATTTTCATTCACTGTAAGTAGATGTCGTATTTGTGGAGTATGTGGAAGGTTAGATAGTATGTGATAGATATGATAAATAAGTTTAAACGCCCTTTCAATGTAAATGTGATGTTCAGAATCCACGAGGACTAGCTAGCATGAATGTAGTAATTTTGATTTCTGGACTACCTAATTATGTACAGCTGATGAAGAGGAAAATGTGCATTTATTCGCCTAACTCGTTGCTTTTCCAGATTTGCAAATGGTAATTTTTCAGTTTATTCATACTCACTATATCATTTTCTTATTCAAGCATATCATCACTTATAAACAAATCAGAAAGTTAAACTTTCATATTTTCATACTATTTGTTTTTCTTGTTTTCAGATGATAGTGGTTGCTGCGAACCAGCTCAAATCAGTTTGAGATCATACATCCACGTGAAAAAGTGTATTGGTAACTTGCTTGCCTGATGTGTGATTTCTGATAACTCAAGCAACATTTTTCTAATATATAAATGAAGGATTTTGAAATGGCAGGTATTCAATAAATAAAACTCTTTATGCAACGAATACACTTTTATCTGTGTGAAAGCAGTTAGTATTTTTTGAGATATAAGTTATGTCATAGCAATTGTTTCGTGGATCTCCATGATTCATAAATGCCAGTTCACTTGTTCATAAATCAATATACTGACATCAACACTTTATGTTCAATGTGCTTTACTGTAAAACAGCAGATCATGATTGCATGGGATGCAATAGCTGTCAGTTCTGTTGGAACGTCTGCCTTGATTACCATTTCGTCCGTCTTTGCGCATGAATTATCGGGTTTATGTGACACTAGACGAATATCATATGCAAATTCCAAATATTTTAGAACCCCAATATCGGTTCAGAGTATTCTTTTTTTCACTCGCATGACACTCCGTCATATAATCCAATACAATACAACTAAAAATATCATCACAAATAAATAGGCTTCTCTTAATTCTGTTTTCTTTTCCAAGACTTCAATGAGTTCTTCGTTGTTAATCCACTGAAATGTGCCACTGTCCTACAGCTGTTGAGTGAGATTGATAAAGATTTGAGGCATTCCATATGACTGAAGCTATTTTAAAGATACTTGACAATCAGCATCGCGTACCTGAAAAATAAGGTTAATAAGTTTTAACGTACTGCACTGCGTACTCGGAATGAAACCAAATCTCATTATTATTATGCAAATTGTCTGGGTATATAATAACAGAGCACATTATAAACGAAACCCTGAAATCCATTGCCACCTCAGAGATGCATGCAAAAATGGACGGGCGATATTAACTCTGTATTTGTTGGCCAGATTCAGGTCAACCAAACCGTGTTCTGAAGTGTTGGACAACCTCACTGAGCTAAACGATCTGATGGTTGACTTACTTGGACGGGGGGAATACTTACTGCCTAAGACGATGCTGAAATTGTTTGTTTCTGGAACGGAATTGCGTTCGATGAGCGTTTAGGAAATAAGGTCGCGAACCAGTCAAAATAATGTTGCATCCAAAAAAGTAAAAAAAAGTTTCAAAGTGCTGATTAGCCATTAAAGTGATACAGTACACATTACACAAATCTTTTAGCGGCGACAGCGAAAACATTACCGTAAGTGAAATGAAATTATCCACTCAAAGTGGGGGCTGTGGTAATCAACTACAAGATGATTTAGTACGGAAGGTGGGCATAACATTATCCTGCTACCTGTCAGATTTGATATTTTATTGTTACTTATATCAACTGACTTAGTGACATTATTCTCATAAGAAATGTCTCCAGATTGGTTTATGTACGTCAAACATTTTCGAGGACATCAATTTAGATGGTTATCGCAAACCAAATGGAGTACGGATAATTTAGGATCAAACTAGTCTATTTCAGCTTCACTTGTTGTCCGTTCCCACTTCTCAATACATCACATCTTAAATTCTATTCTAATGTGTGCAATAAATATAAAATGATCATCAATTCATGATATCAACCGATCACTTTGATCCTCTGAAGAACTGACCGGTATTCCGACGAATTTACGCTCAATGTTCCGAATACTTCAGTATTTGAATTACTATTATCTACCGAAAAGCAGAATACGTATCCTAAAATACTGATTGAACAGCAGTAAAGACATTAAGTAACATTTAAATTTGCAGACAATCTTGATAGCATATGCTATTTAGCTGTATTGAGCCATGCAGTGAACTGATGTATTTCTTCGTAGAGATTACAGAACTTTGGAGACACTCTGAACGGCAATTGAAATATTTCCAGCGGATGTTTTCTCTGTTCACTGGGTGTAGAAAACCTTGAGTTATGGTGTAGCGGTCAAGTTAATTGCATTATATTGGACAAGTGAGGATAAATGTTCTGTGATTTCCAAAAGGTGTGGAATCCCTGGTGTTCGCCAACAGACAGTGTGAATACTTATCGAAAACTACTATTTCTCATGACTAATTATCATTATCTTTGTGTTTGTAACTACTGGTCAGTATCAATGAAAACATAATGATATTTCATCACTGATGTTTTGGTCTCAGATACAGAAGAATTTAAAACTCAGATGAACACTGATTCAGTGCACCGCCAATTTATCGTAAGTTTCTTGATGATTTAAAAAACAACAAAGTGTTTACAATTTGAAAAAAGACGATATGCTGCATGATGTTTTGTAATCGATAAACGGTTTCACTCACGTAATCGGGAATACTTGTGAAGATTGAATCTTTAGGTGTTTATCAGGGTGATAACGAATTACAGAATTTTGCAAGGCGGACTATTCAGTGGATTGTCTAGTTTGATGTTTTAGTATGCCTCATTTATTAGATATAATTTGACTATTTTCTGAGGACCACAATTTGTCAATATTTATGGTATTTTACGCATGAGAAACGGTGATTGTGATGATTCATTTTAACACTTATGATTACGAGCCTTCATTCAATTTTAAATTCGGAGATTTATGTCTATTCGCAAGTGAACTACCCAGGTCAAAGAACACAACCGTATTAAAATCATCTACCTGAGCTACAAATCTTCTCCATACTATCTATATTCAGGTGTTAATAAGCGGTATGTTTGATTGATGAAATCAATAGTGCCTATTTTATGAGAATTGTTCCGTTTAGGTACTCTAAGGCATATAAAAACCTGACATTGTTTCACAAATTGATTATTCAATGAGCGATACTTTCATTCGCGAAACCTGTAGGGCAAACAGTAATCATATGTAGAAAGCTTTTTCTTGACTGGTTATCTGCGTTTCTTGAATCTAGCTGTTCCTGGTTGATAATGTCCTGTCTCCAGTTGATTGTTTATTCTCTGCAAGGTGATTCGACTAATTATTACACCTAGCATGAACTAAAGCATGATTTGTTTTCAGTTTTCGCGGAGGCATAAGTCGCCTTACGGTGGTAGCCTGTCAAGCCACCCTTTCTCCCAATCGGTAGGCACCTTTTCTTCTTTCAGAATCTTTTTGCAATAATGATGTTAGCACACCTGATTTGAGCTTTTGGCCAGTTGTCAATGGTTAAAGGGAAATTCCCTCCGTCCCAGCTGCTCCTTTGGCATTCAGTGGCTCGGTCGTCTTCAAGATTTCTGCTTTAGTTGGAGGACCAGTGTCCACTGGCAAGTAGTTCTATGTGTGATTTGGTGATGGTGGCGTTTCTGGGGGAGTTACATGTGTTAGACGATTCAAAAGTCTTTCGAAGTGATCAGTCCACTTCTTTTTTCGTTTATCCACCTTTCTGATTAGTTCCTCTTTAATATATATTATTGGCACAATCATTTGCTTTGATCTCTTCCCGTATGGAGTCCTAGTTTCTATCTGACACAATATTATGAGGTGTATTCTATCTGCGGCCAGACTGTTCTTCTTCAATCGACAGTGTATTGTAGAATTGTCTTTCGTCTTTCCTAGCACTCTTCTCCACTTCTTCATTCCGTGCAGTGTCTGTTGATCTCAGAATCTCCTTCTGTCATCTTTCTTTCCGTTGAGTCATCCTCATTTTCACCATACTTATCTCCTTCTTCTTGGACAGCACACCATTAAACCAGAATGTTTACCACCTTCTCATCAAGAAGTCTCTAAATAACCTCCATAGGCTTTCGTCTATTCCAAAACCTCTTAGTTTAATTGCGAGATGAAAATAATAAATGCATCGTATACATTACTAAGACTGATAAACCTGATATCCAATAAAAGGTTGATATCCCTGGCTTTCATCCAATCTCGTCGGAATTCCTGCCGTTCACCCGTCAGTGCTCCATGTTTCTATTATTGGGATGGTAGTCGAAAACCTCAGTCAGGACTAAAATTCAGAGATAAAGTGTCATCTACAAACAAAATTGATATCATAAACCTCATCACGTATGTCGAATATGTTTAGGGAAATCACTGGTGAAAGAAAAATTGAACAAATATCCTTCAATAATTCATGCTGGTCTGCCTAGTTAGTCTAGAATATATTATAATTTTTGTTTATACAAATGTAGGGTATATGCACTTCTCTGGTTTTCATGCAAATGACACGCTTAAATGCCTACAGTCGTTGAAACCTGCTCAGTTTCTTGAACTGGATAGTGTAACGGCTGTCTTAGAAAATATGCACATAATTCATCTCATCCTGGCACTGAAATTTTCAATGAATCTTTGTTTTTGGAAAGATATTAGAATTGTTCTTGTGCTGAAATCGTCATTTGTTAAGTTTGTATCCGTCGCTATTACATCCCTTCTTATATGTCTGATGCGGATACAGCTTCCTTATACCACTGAACCTATTTTAAGGTTTCCAGTAACCAAAAACAATTTGCTTAGAAACATGGTAGATGTAATTTAGGTGTAAGTGTTTTCTTACATCATATTATTCAGTCTAGTTTAGACTGAGTAGCTAAATATGTTCGTTGAGCCTTCGTGGATAACAAATTCGCCTTTGACTTGTACAAGGGCTTCTTTGATCAGAGAAGCTCCCTGCAAAATGGGAAGGATGGTAGATTAATGAATGATTGCATTCTTACTTTTCTGATCAGAAGAAGTATACTGTTATAGTGTGGAAGTCTTCCACTCCTTTATTTATTTCACCTGCTGTTCTTCAAGGAGCTGTTATTCTCCTTCATTTTCTTCTACATTCTCATATGACAAATGTCATGTCTCAGAAAGAAGTACGACTTACACTGAACTACTGCATTCCAAAGATTCCCGGGTCATATATGAAGCTGCAGCTGAAACGAATGTTAGATAACTTGGGCAATGCCTATTCTTTGATATTCGCTCGTCTTTGTGTTCATTTCTGTTGGGGCATTTTATCGAACTTTTTGCATGAAGAAATAAAGATGAACTGGTATCACTCAGTGTCTAATTTTACAGATTGTTATTTCTTGTATTCTAACAGTGCTCCTTTGTTGCTCCCACTTAATCTCTCCTGAGCTACTTAATATAACTGTTTACACTTTGAAGTACACCAAAATCTGTCAGCAGGATAAGTGCGGTGTTGCTAAATGATAGAAAATAAAAATGATGCAAAAAACTAGCCAATATCATCTTGTCACTCTCTGAGCATCCTCTATATTCACAACCTCCTCCTTGCATTTCATTTGGCACAGGTAAAAGCAGTTATGAAAAACTTCATGCGCAGACGACCTAGTATAAACACACTGTGATGCCTAATTTGGAACATATAGTGTGTGACGAGAAAGAAGTGAGACATAAATCCCCTAGCCTACTTCCTGACACTCAGTGAACGACCCTTTCTAGTATTTTATGCATTAATATATTACCATTAACATCCCAGTATAAATTTTAATTTGACATTCACGTTATATTTAACGCTGTTAATAAATCACTTGGATATCACAGCCAAAAGGAATTGTCTTGCTTTCAGAAGAACAAAAACGTGAACTACTCTGAGGAGTGCTCATTATAATAAAGGTTTTTGTATGAAAAATAAAACGATATTGTTTTTACTGATGTTTCGCTATTTAATGCCAATGGCTTTATCAAAGTATCAAAGTGCTGTTCGAGGTTAACAATAGGATCTCCAGAGAGTGGATATCAAGCTGAACGGTATAGAATTTAAAGTGAATCTAGTAGACCTCTAACGTAATGACGACTTCAAATATGATCACCCTATAAACAGCCACCATATACAAAATAGATACTCGACTTTAATTCAATATCGTAAATTTTTGATTCTTTTCATGCTATACTGTTTCAATGAATTAACCAATTTTCATAGAAAAAAACGCTGCCAGATTCAAAGTAAACTATTTCAGTCATCATTTAAATTGACACTTGAACAAGCGTCGGACATCCTGATTATGCTCATTATTAAAAAAATGTTCCGTGTGAATAGAAGCCTCTTTTATCATTTATTAAACACTTCAACATAGATGTAAGAACCATGACTCAAAGTTTAAAAAATAAGATGGATATTTTCACACACTAGTTAATCGTTTCTTTAAATCAATCGAATGATGTCTAGTGTTAGATGGCTGTCGATTTGAAGGTGAGCAGTTAAATTCTTATTTTTGTTGTTACTGTTATATTCATGTCCTTACTCAAAATCTTCAAAGCTTCATTTGTCGTGTAATTATATGCCTTGGAAATTCATGATTCCATGGTTCCTGAGATTTAGTGATTGTTGTCAATATTGAGAAGCTATAGTAACATCAGGGTATTGTTGCTGAAAAGGACACTCATTTTCCTGATGTCTTTCTAATATTTCCAATATATTTTATTGGCTTATATTTATTACGTCCTGTTAAAAATACAGTGGAGCATATATGAATTTGGACTTGCAGTCGGAACACTCTGCACACTCCAACACGACATGCATTGTTCAAATGAAAATGGATTAATCATCGCCCATCGCTTATTGCTTATCTGAACGTGTTACATATGTAAACAGCTTTATCAGAGAAAACTTTCTGGTAATACACACGTTGTGTTTAAAACACAGACTAAGGCTTGTGGTATTCCCGTATATATGCTGATAGTTATTGCAGGCTGATTTTTTGACTTTGATATTGTTATTTCTTCATCAGTGTGGATTGTAACATACGTGTGTAATTCTCATACGAGCAAAATTATAGACGAAAGTGCTTACATTTCAATCAATATATATGCCTCAAACACTCACGCTGAAAAGCAGGACATAATAAGTCATTTGTATTTTGTCATTTCAATCTGCAACAGGTTTTTAACTACCGCAGACAACATTTCATGACAACATTCTGAGTTTTGTTTATTTTGTTTATTTTTATTTTATTTTATTCCACACTGTATTTTTGGCACAAGTATGGAATTTTCAGCATGGATATCGGTAGCCCAAATTTTGCAGGCTGACCATAGCTATCAGGTGTGCGTCGGCAGGAGATCGGACCTCGGACCATGTGCATGGTCGGCAAGAGTCCTAACCACTGTGTCTTCTCAGTCTGAATTTATGTTATAGATAATGAATATTTTATTCTTCAAGTAGTCGAAACGTCTGCCGTAGGATGGCGGGAAATATGCAGCAGTCGCTAGCATGTAAGTGCCACTTTCCGGAATATGTGAGATAAACACTGTGCGTAGTATTTGATATGCGTAGTATTTGTATATGCGTAAATATGTCGACTGATGATAACCTCGGGAATCAAACCGTTAGATTGAAGATGACTACAGTAGTGAACTCAACAAGGCTCTTAGGACGTGATAAAACATAGGGACTGTGTGTTGCATCCAGCCACAAACACCTCATAATTTCACGCTTGTATTGTATATTTCATTATGTTGGTTTTAATGTAGTATCGTCTTCTAGATGAATCCTATGTTTTGGACTTAACGCGTCACTCAACGTATGGCTAGAATACTCATTTCGATAATCGTTGCAGTTTTAGAACAAATCCACACTGAGTGATGCAGTATGAGAAAAAGACTGCCGACTATAACCTGAGTAGAAAACCACGGGTTTACCATACGAGAATGTCACTGTAGAGAGCGTGTGAGGAGAGGATGGAAGCTGATGAGGATGCAGTAATTTATTGAATTGTGAAATTATTGAATATTTCGAGAATTTCTGTGTCTGAAAACAGTTATTCTTGGTTGAGTGCGTCAGCAGTTTTATGAGGTCAAGATAAAAGCCAAAACACGTTATTTTCCAGCCATTGATCACACAAGAACAAATAGCGAGGTTAATTCCTTCATTGTGGTTTAATAAAAAAGTAATGCTATTAAAAGTGGAATATTAAAAATCTTGGTTGGATTCCGAAGCCTTCTTTGAAAAGTTCAAACTCAGATAGCAGTGGAATAATCAGCACTGTTGTCAGGCATTTCACACCTGACTGCATGGCTAAAACAGAAAACTCAAAGACTTCATAGCTTGATGCAGTATTAGGATTTGAATACACCCCAGGTCTCTTCCAACCCAATGCTTCATGATATAGAAGGTATCTTGGCTTTCCTGACATGTATTCTGGCCACCTCAAATGATGCAGTTTCACAAATGCATAGACCAATTTCCCACTCTCTTTGTAACTCTTCACCCACGACTTCATACCAGCGAACACGACAGCATGACCATCTTTAGTTACAGACGGTTAAATTCCATTATTTCCTCCACTTTGAATAGTAAAGTTTCAAAAACACACGCGCCTACACAATCTGACTTACCTCGTCCCTTTCGATTATTACATTGAAATCAGTGTATACTCAGCTTGGAAGCTGACAGGACCTTATGCAAAGAAAGGTGGACTCTGCTCTCCACAGATAATAAAATAAAATATCGTTCTACTTGTAACTTCAACTAGTCGACAGAATTTCATGAAAACATTCTAATTTCTTTCTTAATACATTTCACGGTTTATTAACAGACTTCTACTACTACTTCTTCTTCATTGGATTTCTCTTCTTGACCTATATTCTGTGGTATCTTCGATATTGAATAATACAAAATTATTATCATTTGGTTGTCTGTAGTTTAGTGACGTTCACTTTGTTTAAATTACGTGATGTAAGCAATGTGTTACTGAGGTCAACCTTCGTTGCTCTTGTCACGTTGTGTTTTCTTTGTTTGTTCTTTGCTAATGTTGAAAATTTTGCGTTTATTTGTCTCTCCTAATTCGACTTCATACTCAGTTGATTGCGTAGTTTACTCATTCAGTATTCATTGCATTCCTGTCATTCTAATTAGCCTTTTAGTAAACGAGAATGTAAGAATAATTTCACCAATTCATATTATAACCATCTGGAATCTACTTTGCATAAGAAAGAGAGTTTAAGGATGAGAAGAAACTATATCCGTTGAGGGAATTGAGTCAAACGTGTGAATACATGAAATGCAAATAAAATAGTAGTGATTAAAATCATGAATAAATGTTGAGTGCCAAAACAATTATTACCATATGTAGAATAATTCATGAGAGGTATAGATGCTGGAGAGGGGTGTATAAATGTATCCACCGCATAACTGATCATTATTGTAAAAACTACAAATATTATATTTTAAAATTTTAAGAACCTGAAGAGAAATTATTGAAAAGAATATTCTTCTTTCAGATTGACTTTTAGTTCATGACATGGGGATACTTTACACCGCTGGATGGTGTTTATGCAGATGTTGGTATAAGGTGAATAATTATGGGGTTAGTAGGCTAATAGAAAACGTGTGTATTCAAGTGCATTGGGTTCATTTATCTCTCAGTA
Organism: Trichobilharzia regenti; assembly: GCA_944472135.2. Classification (NCBI taxonomy): domain Eukaryota; kingdom Metazoa; phylum Platyhelminthes; class Trematoda; order Strigeidida; family Schistosomatidae; genus Trichobilharzia; species Trichobilharzia regenti. Next base: position 52,727,357 of record OX235267.1, on the reverse strand, counting down.
AACTTAGTTTTATTGGTTTTCACATATGTCCTTTACCACTTGAGTTGTCATTTTTTTCACTTGATCCTGGCAGTTTCGTCTTCAAACTCTCTGCTATTGGTTTGCATGAAAATCTTTTAGCAAGTAAACCCTTTGACTATTCAATTGAATTTTTGATTTTCCCGTCGATTGATTGGACCGAAGTGCTCGGTCTCAGGTTGACATGTCGGCTTCTTGTGCGGATGCTTCGACGATGTCTGGGGATTTGATTTGTATACAATTGGTGGATGGTGGCTAGCAGTGGAATCCAGGATGCGCATTTCGTCCTATTAGGGACTCGTCAGCTGGATGTACCTGCATTTCTCAGTGAGTGATGATGTTCCCACCGGTGGGAACATCATCACTCACTGAGAAATGCAGGTACATCCAGCTGACGAGTCCCTAATAGGACGAAATGCGCATCCTGGATTCCACTGCTAGCCACCATCCACCAATTGTATATAAACCCTTTGACGTTTACAGCTAGTACCGATACTTTTCCCTGTTTCTATGTTCAAAGGTTTTATGAACTCACCGCTTTGCAGCAACTAACTCTGAATGGTTGATTTGAAATATTTTTTCACTCATATTTTAGAATCTTACTTGAGATTTCATGTGGCATCTTCATTGCGCTCAAAGATAAAAGAAAGTATGATGTGAATTAAAGACTCTGGTACCAGCTATTCAATACTTTACCATGAAAATATAAAACTATGAATCAAGGTTTGAAGAATGACATGAATATATATTCACACATTAGTTATTCACTTCTCTGAGTGAATATTATAACGTCTAGCATTAGATGACTGTTTTTTCGCAGCTCAGTAATTGATTTGAAATCTCCTCGCTCAGGCATTCTTACCTTTGTCAATCCGTTTATATAGTACTACCATCAATCAACTCTTTCAGGGATATTCGGACCGGAATTAGGCACCTGTTCACACGTTCAATGATTCTCATTTATATTTTTATTCATAACTAAATACAAACTGCAAATAAAGTCTAAAAAGTTGAAGTGATGGGCAATTAACTATTATAAATAAACTTGAGGAGATTTTGATCAAAATAATAAAACCACGATAAGCAAAAGCGTAATATTTTGACAAGTTATAAATAAGGAATAATAGTCTCCTTACATGCACGGGTTGCATTGTTGTTAGACAACAGAAGTACAAGATAACATAATGCCTTCATTGATAAATTTCGCATGACCAGTGTATGTTGTCAGTGTTATTTAATGCAAAATAATTTTATGCCTGAGTCGCTCACATAAAACTTTTTTTATTGTTATATGTGAAAACCCACTATCTTTGTATATGGTGTACGTATGTGTATCTCATTTTTGTGTTCACCTATCTGAAGATGCCACTTTATTTGACCATATGTAGCATATAAAATCACTCAGTGGAACATTAGTTACAGTATATTGATTTATGGTCACTGTTGCTGTCTATGGTCACCATCAATGTGAAAACAAATCAACTAATCCTTTCTCACAATATTGACTGATAGCTACCTAAAATTAAGTAGATTTTCCAAGAGTTATTTTGTTTGGAGTCATTTGATTTTCTTCAAGTGTCGCAATGGATAGATATCAGTTAGAAGACCATTGAAAAACACCCGGGAATAGTGAACATCTGTTTCCTCTCTTCAGTCTGTGACTCACTGGCAGCACCGCCCTATTTGAGTTCGTAACCAGGATATTCCAGGTACATTGCAAGCTTACAGAACATTTAGCCATATGAACTTGACTCAATGGCCACTGCATGAAATCTAACTTCTACCAGTTTTTGCTTTCAGAGCGATCCCCAGTGGATACACACAACTGATGTTGGTAATTATTGATTCTCTGACTGACATCAATCTGTGATGAAACATAAAACTAATCAAATTCTCACAAACTGACTCTTGTAAATTATTCTGATTCTCACTACTGAGTAGCTGCAGAACTTATATACCTGGTGTGAGTTCTAGTGATAATATCTGACCGGTGGGGTGCACCAACTCGAGAGTAAGTACAAATTCTTGCCGTGGATGACACTTTGTTTCCAGTCAGGTTAAAATCACTGATCGATTTGGCTCTCAATGTCTGAGTGTTCCACTTGTCATCTTGCAATCAGCAGGTCCCACAATTAAATCCCAGTCGCTAATTAATTCCTATGAGTCCAAAGATAGAAATATCTGTTCTGTACTCCAAGGTGTTTTTCAGTGCTCGTCTGACTGGTATCGGTCCATCGTCAAACTTGAAATTTGTGAAGTTCTGTTTTATTTTGTACACATGACAACCATTCTACTAGAAATTCGAGACATATTAGGGATGAAAAGTCAAATAACAGCAGGTTTACTCAGAAGTTTTAGGTTCAATGGCGATTCGATTTCAAAAATATTTAAATGATTATGCGTTCATTTTACCGTGTTTCAAATGATGTTTGATATTATTTGATTATTTCTCTCATAATTAGTGATATTCCTGTTAAAAAAATTAAAAATTTTCTTTTTTCAGTATCGTTAGCTTAACTATTTTTAGCATTGTTATTATCACCATTATTATTATTATTCAGTTCTCAATACTTCATTTATATTCACGCTCATTCCCTGACGAATACTCATCCATTCAAGTGATGTGACAGTACCGCGATGCATTATACGCTTAACTGTGCTCTCTGAAACGCCTTTTTCAATTACTGACATGTAAAAAATATTCAGCCTGTAACTCTGCATGACTGATTCTATCTAGTTTATTGAATTATCAGTCCTACATTTCTCGATGTAACTCTCATAGAATATATATCCCTGTATGCAGAGTATTCAGAGAAATTGCGCAACTGAAATTCGATGTATTCATTAAATCCTGCTTTACTAGAGAGCATTGCATGTTTTGATTTAATCTGTTTCCGAGTGAATAGCACACCTAACAAAAAATTATCTTGAGAAAATGAAGTTAACTCACTAACCTGATACTCTGATATACTTGATATCCTTCATGAAGTGTTTTGACTGCAATTTTACGGTCAGATACTTTTAGTCCTCGTTTTAATATACCGCAGTATACATATATTTAATGTCAGTATACTGCATAGAAAAAAAGAAAAATTTCTATGATCAAAGGAACTCTGTTTATTGTCAATATCAGGCATTAAACCGCACAATCCATGGAAATAGGAGGTTCGAAGGTAAAAGTTCAAATGCAGAGTGCAGCGCTCAGGATTTCAAGTAACGACAAGAAAATGATAGTGGCGACAAATGATAAGAACTGAATTGACTGGCTGCGAAAAAATAGTCATCTAATGCTAGACGTTATAATATTCACTCAGAGAAGTGAATAACTAATGTGTGAATATATATTCATGTCATTCTTCAAACCTTGATTCATAGTTTTATATTTTCATGGTAAAGTATTGAATAGCTGGTACCAGAGTCTTTAATTCACATCATACTTTCTTTTATCTTTGAGCGCAATGAAGATGCCACATGAAATCTCAAGTAAGATTCTAAAATATGAGTGAAAAAATATTTCAAATCAACCATTTAGAGTTAGTTGCTGCAAAGCGGTGAGTTCATAAAACCTTTGAACATAGAAACAGGGAAAAGTATCGGTACTAGCTGTAAACGTCAAAGGGTTTACTTGCTAAAAGATTTTCATGCAAACCAATAGCAGAGAGTTTGAAGACGAAACTGCCAGGATCAAGTGAAAAAAATGACAACTCAAGTGGTAAAGGACATATGTGAAAACCAATAAAACTAAGTTTACTGAGAGATAAATGAACCCAATGCACTTGAATACACACGTTTTCTATTAGCCTACTAACCCCATAATTATTCACCTTATACCAACATCTGCATAAACACCATCCAGCGGTGTAAAGTATCCCCATGTCATGAACTAAAAGTCAATCTGAAAGAAGAATATTCTTTTCAATAATTTCTCTTCAGGTTCTTAAAATTTTAAAATATAATATTTGTAGTTTTTACAATAATGATCAGTTATGCGGTGGATACATTTATACACCCCTCTCCAGCATCTATACCTCTCATGAATTATTCTACATATGGTAATAATTGTTTTGGCACTCAACATTTATTCATGATTTTAATCACTACTATTTTATTTGCATTTCATGTATTCACACGTTTGACTCAATTCCCTCAACGGATATAGTTTCTTCTCATCCTTAAACTCTCTTTCTTATGCAAAGTAGATTCCAGATGGTTATAATATGAATTGGTGAAATTATTCTTACATTCTCGTTTACTAAAAGGCTAATTAGAATGACAGGAATGCAATGAATACTGAATGAGTAAACTACGCAATCAACTGAGTATGAAGTCGAATTAGGAGAGACAAATAAACGCAAAATTTTCAACATTAGCAAAGAACAAACAAAGAAAACACAACGTGACAAGAGCAACGAAGGTTGACCTCAGTAACACATTGCTTACATCACGTAATTTAAACAAAGTGAACGTCACTAAACTACAGACAACCAAATGATAATAATTTTGTATTATTCAATATCGAAGATACCACAGAATATAGGTCAAGAAGAGAAATCCAATGAAGAAGAAGTAGTAGTAGTCTGTTAATAAACCGTGAAATGTATTAAGAAAGAAATTAGAATGTTTTCATGAAATTCTGTCGACTAGTTGAAGTTACAAGTAGAACGATATTTTATTTTATTATCTGTGGAGAGCAGAGTCCACCTTTCTTTGCATAAGGTCCTGTCAGCTTCCAAGCTGAGTATACACTGATTTCAATGTAATAATCGAAAGGGACGAGGTAAGTCAGATTGTGTAGGCGCGTGTGTTTTTGAAACTTTACTATTCAAAGTGGAGGAAATAATGGAATTTAACCGTCTGTAACTAAAGATGGTCATGCTGTCGTGTTCGCTGGTATGAAGTCGTGGGTGAAGAGTTACAAAGAGAGAGGGAAATTGGTCTATGCATTTGTGAAACTGCATCATTTGAGGTGGCCAGAATACATGTCAGGAAAGCCAAGATACCTTCTATATCATGAAGCATTGGGTTGGAAGAGACCTGGGGTGTATTCAAATCCTAATACTGCATCAAGCTATGAAGTCTTTGAGTTTTCTCTTTTAGCCATGCAGTCAGGTGTGAAATGCCTGACAACAGTGCTGATTATTCCACTGCTATCTGAGTTTGAACTTTTCAAAGAAGGCTTCGGAATCCAACCAAGATTTTTAATATTCCACTTTTAATAGCATTACTTTTTTATTAAACCACCATGAAGGAATTAACCTCGCTATTTGTTCTTGTGTGATCAATGGCTGGAAAATAACGTGTTTTGGCTTTTATCTTGACCTCATAAAACTGCTGACGCACTCAACCAAGAATAACTGTTTTCAGACACAGAAATTCTCGAAATATTCAATAATTTCACAATTCAATAAATTACTGCATCCTCATCAGCTTCCATCCTCTCCTCACACGCTCTCTACAGTGACATTCTCGTATGGTAAACCCGTGGTTTTCTACTCAGGTTATAGTCGGCAGTCTTTTTCTCATACTGCATCACTCAGTGTGGATTTGTTCTAAAACTGCAACGATTATCGAAATGAGTATTCTAGCCATACGTTGAGTGACGCGTTAAGTCCAAAACATAGGATTCATCTAGAAGACGATACTACATTAAAACCAACATAATGAAATATACAATACAAGCGTGAAATTATGAGGTGTTTGTGGCTGGATGCAACACACAGTCCCTATGTTTTATCACGTCCTAAGAGCCTTGTTGAGTTCACTACTGTAGTCATCTTCAATCTAACGGTTTGATTCCCGAGGTTATCATCAGTCGACATATTTACGCATATACAAATACTACGCATATCAAATACTACGCACAGTGTTTATCTCACATATTCCGGAAAGTGGCACTTACATGCTAGCGACTGCTGCATATTTCCCGCCATCCTACGGCAGACGTTTCGACTACTTGAAGAATAAAATATTCATTATCTATAACATAAATTCAGACTGAGAAGACACAGTGGTTAGGACTCTTGCCGACCATGCACATGGTCCGAGGTCCGATCTCCTGCCGACGCACACCTGATAGCTATGGTCAGCCTGCAAAATTTGGGCTACCGATATCCATGCTGAAAATTCCATACTTGTGCCAAAAATACAGTGTGGAATAAAATAAAATAAAAATAAACAAAATAAACAAAACTCAGAATGTTGTCATGAAATGTTGTCTGCGGTAGTTAAAAACCTGTTGCAGATTGAAATGACAAAATACAAATGACTTATTATGTCCTGCTTTTCAGCGTGAGTGTTTGAGGCATATATATTGATTGAAATGTAAGCACTTTCGTCTAATATAATTTTGCTCGTATGAGAATTACACACGTATGTTACAATCCACACTGATGAAGAAATAACAATATCAAAGTCAAAAAATCAGCCTGCAATAACTATCAGCATATATACGGGAATACCACAAGCCTTAGTCTGTGTTTTAAACACAACGTGTGTATTACCAGAAAGTTTTCTCTGATAAAGCTGTTTACATATGTAACACGTTCAGATAAGCAATAAGCGATGGGCGATGATTAATCCATTTTCATTTGAACAATGCATGTCGTGTTGGAGTGTGCAGAGTGTTCCGACTGCAAGTCCAAATTCATATATGCTCCACTGTATTTTTAACAGGACGTAATAAATATAAGCCAATAAAATATATTGGAAATATTAGAAAGACATCAGGAAAATGAGTGTCCTTTTCAGCAACAATACCCTGATGTTACTATAGCTTCTCAATATTGACAACAATCACTAAATCTCAGGAACCATGGAATCATGAATTTCCAAGGCATATAATTACACGACAAATGAAGCTTTGAAGATTTTGAGTAAGGACATGAATATAACAGTAACAACAAAAATAAGAATTTAACTGCTCACCTTCAAATCGACAGCCATCTAACACTAGACATCATTCGATTGATTTAAAGAAACGCTTAACTAGTGTGTGAAAATATCCATCTTATTTTTTAAACTTTGAGTCATGGTTCTTACATCTATGTTGAAGTGTTTAATAAATGATAAAAGAGGCTTCTATTCACACGGAACATTTTTTTAATAATGAGCATAATCAGGATGTCCGACGCTTGTTCAAGTGTCAATTTAAATGATGACTGAAATAGTTTACTTTGAATCTGGCAGCGTTTTTTTCTATGAAAATTGGTTAATTCATTGAAACAGTATAGCATGAAAAGAATCAAAAATTTACGATATTGAATTAAAGTCGAGTATCTATTTTGTATATGGTGGCTGTTTATAGGGTGATCATATTTGAAGTCGTCATTACGTTAGAGGTCTACTAGATTCACTTTAAATTCTATACCGTTCAGCTTGATATCCACTCTCTGGAGATCCTATTGTTAACCTCGAACAGCACTTTGATACTTTGATAAAGCCATTGGCATTAAATAGCGAAACATCAGTAAAAACAATATCGTTTTATTTTTCATACAAAAACCTTTATTATAATGAGCACTCCTCGGAGTAGTTCACGTTTTTGTTCTTCTGAAAGCAAGACAATTCCTTTTGGCTGTGATATCCAAGTGATTTATTAACAGCGTTAAATATAACGTGAATGTCAAATTAAAATTTATACTGGGATGTTAATGGTAATATATTAATGCATAAAATACTAGAAAGGGTCGTTCACTGAGTGTCAGGAAGTAGGCTAGGGGATTTATGTCTCACTTCTTTCTCGTCACACACTATATGTTCCAAATTAGGCATCACAGTGTGTTTATACTAGGTCGTCTGCGCATGAAGTTTTTCATAACTGCTTTTACCTGTGCCAAATGAAATGCAAGGAGGAGGTTGTGAATATAGAGGATGCTCAGAGAGTGACAAGATGACATTGGCTAGTTTTTTGCATCATTTTTATTTTCTATCATTTAGCAACACCGCACTTATCCTGCTGACAGATTTTGGTGTACTTCAAAGTGTAAACAGTTATATTAAGTAGCTCAGGAGAGATTAAGTGGGAGCAACAAAGGAGCACTGTTAGAATACAAGAAATAACAATCTGTAAAATTAGACACTGAGTGATACCAGTTCATCTTTATTTCTTCATGCAAAAAGTTCGATAAAATGCCCCAACAGAAATGAACACAAAGACGAGCGAATATCAGATAATAGGCATTGCCCAAGTTATCTAACATTCGTTTCAGCTGCAGCTTCATATATGACCCGGGAATCTTTGGAATGCAGTAGTTCAGTGTAAGTCGTACTTCTTTCTGAGACATGACATTTGTCATATGAGAATGTAGAAGAAAATGAAGGAGAATAACAGCTCCTTGAAGAACAGCAGGTGAAATAAATAAAGGAGTGGAAGACTTCCACACTATAACAGTATACTTCTTCTGATCAGAAAAGTAAGAATGCAATCATTCATTAATCTACCATCCTTCCCATTTTGCAGGGAGCTTCTCTGATCAAAGAAGCCCTTGTACAAGTCAAAGGCGAATTTGTTATCCACGAAGGCTCAACGAACATATTTAGCTACTCAGTCTAAACTAGACTGAATAATATGATGTAAGAAAACACTTACACCTAAGTTACATCTACCATGTTTCTAAGCAAATTGTTTTTGGTTACTGGAAACCTTAAAATAGGTTCAGTGGTATAAGGAAGCTGTATCCGCATCAGACATATAAGAAGGGATGTAATAGCGACGGATACAAACTTAACAAATGACGATTTCAGCACAAGAACAATTCTAATATCTTTCCAAAAACAAAGATTCATTGAAAATTTCAGTGCCAGGATGAGATGAATTATGTGCATATTTTCTAAGACAGCCGTTACACTATCCAGTTCAAGAAACTGAGCAGGTTTCAACGACTGTAGGCATTTAAGCGTGTCATTTGTATGAAAACCAGAGAGGTGCATATACCCTACATTTGTATAAACAAAAATTATAATATATTCTAGACTAACTAGGCAGACCAGCATGAATTATTGAAGGATATTTGTTCAATTTTTCTTTCACCAGTGATTTCCCTAAACATATTCGACATACGTGATGAGGTTTATGATATCAATTTTGTTTGTAGATGACACTTTATCTCTGAATTTTAGTCCTGGCTGAGGTTTTCGACTACCATCCCAATAATAGAAACATGGAGCACTGACGAGTGAACGGCAGGAATTCCGACGAGATTGGATGAAAGCCAGGGATATCAACCTTTTATTGGATATCAGGTTTATCAGTCTTAGTAATGTATACGATGCATTTATTATTTTCATCTCGCAATTAAACTAAGAGGTTTTGGAATAGACGAAAGCCTATGGAGGTTGTTTAGAGACTTCTTGATGAGAAGGTGGTAAACATTCTGGTTTAATGGTGTGCTGTCCAAGAAGAAGGAGATAAGTATGGTGAAAATGAGGATGACTCAACGGAAAGAAAGATGACAGAAGGAGATTCTGAGATCAACAGACACTGCACGGAATGAAGAAGTGGAGAAGAGTGCTAGGAAAGACGAAAGACAATTCTACAATACACTGTCGATTGAAGAAGAACAGTCTGGCCGCAGATAGAATACACCTCATAATATTGTGTCAGATAGAAACTAGGACTCCATACGGGAAGAGGTCAAAGCAAATGATTGTGCCAATAATATATATTAAAGAGGAACTATTCAGAAAGGTGGATAAACGAAAAAAGAAGTGGACTGATCACTTCGAAAGACTTTTGAATCGTCTAACACATGTAACTCCCCCAGAAACGCCACCATCACCAAATCACACATAGAACTACTTGCCAGTGGACACTGGTCCTCCAACTAAAGCAGAAATCTTGAAGACGACCGAGCCACTGAATGCCAAAGGAGCAGCTGGGACGGAGGGAATTTCCCTTTAACCATTGACAACTGGCCAAAAGCTCAAATCAGGTGTGCTAACATCATTATTGCAAAAAGATTCTGAAAGAAGAAAAGGTGCCTACCGATTGGGAGAAAGGGTGGCTTGACAGGCTACCACCGTAAGGCGACTTATGCCTCCGCGAAAACTGAAAACAAATCATGCTTTAGTTCATGCTAGGTGTAATAATTAGTCGAATCACCTTGCAGAGAATAAACAATCAACTGGAGACAGGACATTATCAACCAGGAACAGCTAGATTCAAGAAACGCAGATAACCAGTCAAGAAAAAGCTTTCTACATATGATTACTGTTTGCCCTACAGGTTTCGCGAATGAAAGTATCGCTCATTGAATAATCAATTTGTGAAACAATGTCAGGTTTTTATATGCCTTAGAGTACCTAAACGGAACAATTCTCATAAAATAGGCACTATTGATTTCATCAATCAAACATACCGCTTATTAACACCTGAATATAGATAGGATAGAGAAGATTTGTAGCTCAGGTAGATGATTTTAATACGGTTGTGTTCTTTGACCTGGGTAGTTCACTTGCGAATAGACATAAATCTCCGAATTTAAAATTGAATGAAGGCTCGTAATCATAAGTGTTAAAATGAATCATCACAATCACCGTTTCTCATGCGTAAAATACCATAAATATTGACAAATTGTGGTCCTCAGAAAATAGTCAAATTATATCTAATAAATGAGGCATACTAAAACATCAAACTAGACAATCCACTGAATAGTCCGCCTTGCAAAATTCTGTAATTCGTTATCACCCTGATAAACACCTAAAGATTCAATCTTCACAAGTATTCCCGATTACGTGAGTGAAACCGTTTATCGATTACAAAACATCATGCAGCATATCGTCTTTTTTCAAATTGTAAACACTTTGTTGTTTTTTAAATCATCAAGAAACTTACGATAAATTGGCGGTGCACTGAATCAGTGTTCATCTGAGTTTTAAATTCTTCTGTATCTGAGACCAAAACATCAGTGATGAAATATCATTATGTTTTCATTGATACTGACCAGTAGTTACAAACACAAAGATAATGATAATTAGTCATGAGAAATAGTAGTTTTCGATAAGTATTCACACTGTCTGTTGGCGAACACCAGGGATTCCACACCTTTTGGAAATCACAGAACATTTATCCTCACTTGTCCAATATAATGCAATTAACTTGACCGCTACACCATAACTCAAGGTTTTCTACACCCAGTGAACAGAGAAAACATCCGCTGGAAATATTTCAATTGCCGTTCAGAGTGTCTCCAAAGTTCTGTAATCTCTACGAAGAAATACATCAGTTCACTGCATGGCTCAATACAGCTAAATAGTGTATGCTATCAAGATTGTCTGCAAATTTAAATGTTACTTAATGTCTTTACTGCTGTTCAATCAGTATTTTAGGATACGTATTCTGCTTTTCGGTAGATAATAGTAATTCAAATACAGGAGTATTCGGAACATTGAGCGTAAATTCGTCGGAATACCGGTCAGTTCTTCAGAGGATCAAAGTGATCGGTTGATATCATGAATTGATGATCATTTTATATTTATTGCACACATTAGAATAGAATTTAAGATGTGATGTATTGAGAAGTGGGAACGGACAACAAGTGAAGCTGAAATAGACTAGTTTGATCCTAAATTATCCGTACTCCATTTGGTTTGCGATAACCATCTAAATTGATGTCCTCGAAAATGTTTGACGTACATAAACCAATCTGGAGACATTTCTTATGAGAATAATGTCACTAAGTCAGTTGATATAAGTAACAATAAAATATCAAATCTGACAGGTAGCAGGATAATGTTATGCCCACCTTCCGTACTAAATCATCTTGTAGTTGATTACCACAGCCCCCACTTTGAGTGGATAATTTCATTTCACTTACGGTAATGTTTTCGCTGTCGCCGCTAAGAGATTTGTGTAATGTGTACTGTATCACTTTAATGGCTAATCAGCACTTTGAAACTTTTTTTTACTTTTTTGGATGCAACATTATTTTGACTGGTTCGCGACCTTATTTCCTAAACGCTCATCGAACGCAATTCCGTTCCAGAAACAAACAATTTCAGCATCGTCTTAGGCAGTAAGTATTCCCCCCGTCCAAGTAAGTCAACCATCAGATCGTTTAGCTCAGTGAGGTTGTCCAACACTTCAGAACACGGTTTGGTTGACCTGAATCTGGCCAACAAATACAGAGTTAATATCGCCCGTCCATTTTTGCATGCATCTCTGAGGTGGCAATGGATTTCAGGGTTTCGTTTATAATGTGCTCTGTTATTATATACCCAGACAATTTGCATAATAATAATGAGATTTGGTTTCATTCCGAGTACGCAGTGCAGTACGTTAAAACTTATTAACCTTATTTTTCAGGTACGCGATGCTGATTGTCAAGTATCTTTAAAATAGCTTCAGTCATATGGAATGCCTCAAATCTTTATCAATCTCACTCAACAGCTGTAGGACAGTGGCACATTTCAGTGGATTAACAACGAAGAACTCATTGAAGTCTTGGAAAAGAAAACAGAATTAAGAGAAGCCTATTTATTTGTGATGATATTTTTAGTTGTATTGTATTGGATTATATGACGGAGTGTCATGCGAGTGAAAAAAAGAATACTCTGAACCGATATTGGGGTTCTAAAATATTTGGAATTTGCATATGATATTCGTCTAGTGTCACATAAACCCGATAATTCATGCGCAAAGACGGACGAAATGGTAATCAAGGCAGACGTTCCAACAGAACTGACAGCTATTGCATCCCATGCAATCATGATCTACTGTTTTACAGTAAAGCACATTGAACATAAAGTGTTGATGTCAGTATATTGATTTATGAACAAGTGAACTGGCATTTATGAATCATGGAGATCCACGAAACAATTGCTATGACATAACTTATATCTCAAAAAATACTAACTGCTTTCACACAGATAAAAGTGTATTCGTTGCATAAAGAGTTTTATTTATTGAATACCTGCCATTTCAAAATCCTTCATTTATATATTAGAAAAATGTTGCTTGAGTTATCAGAAATCACACATCAGGCAAGCAAGTTACCAATACACTTTTTCACGTGGATGTATGATCTCAAACTGATTTGAGCTGGTTCGCAGCAACCACTATCATCTGAAAACAAGAAAAACAAATAGTATGAAAATATGAAAGTTTAAATTTCTGATTTGTTTATAAGTGATGATATGCTTGAATAAGAAAATGATATAGTGAGTATGAATAAATTGAAAAATTACCATTTGCAAATCTGGAAAAGCAACGAGTTAGGCGAATAAATGCACATTTTCCTCTTCATCAGCTGTACATAATTAGGTAGTCCAGAAATCAAAATTACTACATTCATGCTAGCTAGTCCTCGTGGATTCTGAACATCACATTTACATTGAAAGGCGTTTAAACTTATTTATCATATCTATCACATACTATCTAACCTTCCACATACTCCACAAATACGACATCTACTTACAGTGAATGAAAATGGAATTCATATGAACAAGCAAAATCTGCGTATTCAAAAGAAATGTGTGGCTCCCCATTCATGGCTATGGCCAACTTCATAATACGTAATAAGTCTTACTTACGATTCTCCACTCCCCGTGTTATTTTATTCCAGCTACAACCACAGGTTATTCAATCAACGTGCTTTTGTCGTAGTATTATTTCGTGATTCTATTTGGTCATTCTGTTCTTCCTAGTCACCATTATTCTAGAAATTTCACCACTACAAAAGAAGTCTTGTTGTAACACCTTACGAGTATGTTTATCTTGTATAACCGTATTACGAACATCCCTCCATCAAAATTTTGACATCGTTTTACTAACATCAACTAGTTAATTATTGTAGTGTTTCCGAAAACATCCCTTTGTTCACTTAAAACCGTTAATTCCTATTCACTAAAATAAATACATACTTGGTATAAATTTGATGATCAACTATATACAAAAGTTTAGAGACACTGACAAGGAACTATTTGAAATGCAAGAATATATCATTGCTCAGTTTGTGCTCTTCAAAATAAAATATGTTTCAGATTTAGTAAGAATGCTACCAGTCTGTCATTCCTCCAAGCAATTCCGGGAGAGAGATAAGTTTGAACTTACCAAACACATGGAGGTATTGAGAAAGCCGCCAGCCATCATTTTGCACAGGTCCTACAAAATAAACATTGAATCTCGTGAACACTGGATGCAACCAAGCAGAATAATTCTAGGAGTTCTCCTGTACATTTGCACTCGGTGTTACTGAGTGGTAAAATTCAGAGCAACACAGATAATATAAATTAGAATAACTGTGTATTCACGAGATAAGTTAAACTTCTGCTATCCAAATGAAGACATCTTCAGCATTATTTCCAGGAATAACAGTGACTAATAGTAACTAAGGAGACGAAGTGTCGCTATAAATCTACAAGTCAGCATTTTTCTTGGTCGAATTTGATGCACAAATGTTTGATTCCTACGTTATATTAGCCATAATGAGTAAACGACTTAAAATGAAGTCTTTGCATTCCATATAACCTGCATGCTGTGCAGATTTGACGAAATTGATCCAAGTCACTAAACTACCACCGAACAAAATTTTGTGTGATCTATTCACTTCACACCAAATAGAACTGACTGGCTGTAAACTTCAGATTTTTTTCCTTCCTTCACTTTCCCCAGTGGAACATAGGGCTTCAAGCTAGTGGCTTGAAGTTTCTGTAGCAGTATTTATTTTTACAGAATAAGGTTGCTAGTTTCATGCCCAACTTTTCCTCTTTACCAGCCTTATTTATGGCTTAGCGAGGTGAAGGAGTGCGTCGGCTGGGGATCAAACCCCGGACCATATGCATGTTCGGCGAACCTCCTAACCACTATGCCACCGACGCTAATTGTACCCTAAACTGCAGACTGTAAACGAATCGTAATATTACCGGTTGCTCTCTCAACTGCGTCATATAAAGTTCATATATGTTCCCATAAAATAGTACTGTTTTTCAATTTTGTAATGGCTGTCCATCTGTTGATACGCCATGTGGGTAGAAGGATTTTCTATTGTTGTGGACATTCCATTTTATGGATATTCGCATATGCCACCACAAAGAAAGCATCAGTTATCCATCTTTGTCTTCCCCATATTATAAATCTTTGCTTTCACCATGTTGCACTCAACTACACGTCGATTTTGCAATGAATTTTGGATAAGGAGGTCTGGCAGAATACTCAAAAACGACATTGAATAGATAATTTTGCACCCATGATGATTTCAACGCTTCACACATTTTCCTTCAGTGAAAAAAACGTCGTTCATTTAAACGGTCTTCTAACTAGCTGATCACAGATGAAATTAATTCGTCTTTCTAAGACTGGACGCTTTCAATACCATTAACTTCCATATCACGTTTAATTATGAATACATCGCACAGCGATTAAGAATAGTTTACCGTATGACAATGCTTTGTTTCCCTCATCCATTGTAATGTGAAAGTTTTGAGTAAAAGGAATGTGGGGAATCGTGGATATTTGATATTCCATGCAAATTGTGAAATGACTACAGCCGTTCAACAATAAACGTCGATGTGTAACAAATCATTTGAAAATTCACCTAACTCACCTCATACCAAGGTATGAACGTCAAAACCACGGCAATAACCGCACAAATTATCGATAAAACCGCCAGTACGATAGCCACAATTATCTTCAATCTTCTTCTCGTGAAGAATGTAATAATCATCAATAAATCTTCCAGAATAGTGAACATGAATAAATATGAGCATTTTAAACAAATGACTTTGCAATCTACCAAGCAGACTTCTAACGACCATAGTAAAAGCTGTTGACAAAATTAATTTAAAAAAGTACAAATTAATGGAACAAATTAATTGGTCTTCATAAATATTATGTTCAATCTAATTTCAACCTCATTCAGCATGAAAAAAATATGCTATATCGAACTTCTCAAGAATCACTTCTTCTTAGTCACGTTCGCACAAGACTCGATTCTTCAGAGGAGTCTCGTGACTACGGGTAAAATATACACCTGCTGATAATATACCGATTTGGTTTATTTTATCAGTGGACTACCGAAACTTGTGGCTATAGTTGAGTTGCTTTACTGACTCAGAAATCTATCATGTTTTTCGATTGCAAATTTAATGATGCTCAGACTTGTATTCTATTATTACAAGACACGCACACACTATGGATGATTTTGGACAAAAGTTGTCCACTGCTACATGCTTCCTTGCCTGGATAAATTCTATATTTCAATTTTATAGTGAGATGCTCGCTATATGAGAAACAATCACTAATAAAGAAACTCGCCTTATTAAGTTGACATTCAGGAGAACTTACCAATATTGCAAGGAATATTCGTTCAATCCTCCAGTTTAGGCAGTATTTGAGGGACAGTATTAAAATGATGACGAAAAGAATTGCTCTGAAATAAAATTTGAAACTGAGGAGTGAATTTCAGTGGTGTAACTTATCAGCATGTATATCTTTCCGTAGTTTTATGACTGCACATCAGTTATTTCTATGGTCTATCACACAGTGTAGAAGGATTATTCCTGGCACTAATTATGCAACAGAATACATTTCTGCCCATCACATTATCTCACGCTTCAAGCTAACTGATTGTTTTTTATCTAGTTGAACAATGTGCACGTAATCACTGGTTAACATAAACGCATACAAAACTCAATTGCATAAATGGCTTTTATCACTCGAATATGTTAGAATGTGGGACTCACATGGAAGTGACTGCTTCAATGTACCACAATTTCATCGCAAAATATTTCTCTGATCTAAAAAACAAGAAATTCATTATAAGTTTCAGGCAAAACGATATTTCTGAGGCTTTGTTTTGAAACCGCTGATCATTCGCACTCATATAATGTCAAATTCAGACAGTTCACTCAGTTGTCAATGTGGTTGTCACTATTTATACTATTTCAAGAATGAAATCACAGCGTTTTCTTTTTATTTTATTATTGTTTCAGTGATGCTTTCATGTGTACATCTTCTATTAAACTAAGTCTCTATAAAGTTTAAAACTAGTTGTTTATTTCATATATATATATATAATGTAATGAAATGTTTTACAAACACACACCCCTTAAGAGAAAGAAGGCTACTAATATATTCGGAATTTCCTTAAACGACAACAAAATTATATTACTGAAAATCCAAAGAAGGTGGATAACTTACTAGTGAATAAAGTATGATTCACCTTTAAACGTCAGACTATTGATATGCGAATAATTCGCTCATGTTCAAATATATTCATCTCATTCTTCGAAACTTTGATCCAAATATCCAGACAAAAACGTTAGATATAATATTAACTCAAAAAATAAAACTTGATACAATGTACTTTAAAATTATTAAATGTAAAAAATGCATACAAACATAATAAATAATGACTTCAAGTACATTCGTAATTGTTCTGAATTTTCTGTTATTTTCATTGGTTGCTCATCGCATCACCGCATATCCGCTGAACGAACTTACATGAAATGTTGCTATACCTGTTGAAATGTGCCAGGTTTTTCCCTAATAAAATTCATAACCAAGTCTCTTTACTTCTGACGTTAAATTCAAAATAGGGAAGCGCTATTGACGTTCCAGTTAAAGATTTCACCCAGCCTCGAATATCCCTATGAGTCAATCTCAAAATGAGCAGTTCTATTTTAGGTATTTTAAAAATCCATGGACAGTATAATGAATAAGATCAAAATATCTACAGCTGATCTACCACATCGAATGAAATTACTCCTTGTTTGTAAGGGGAAATATTTACCCCATTTAGGAATAATTATTGAATAGTGAGAACTGAGTGGCTCGAATTATATTGCCTCCAACTGGTTTCATTCTCAACATTTATGCAGTTGTATTTATTTAAAGTAGTTGCGTTTGCTATTGAATCCAACATAGTAACGGAGGTTATTAAAGTTGATAATAATTTTCAACTTGATATGAATGTTTGAATCTGTGAATTTAGACTACAGAAGGCATGGAAACAAAATAATTTACGATTCGAAAATGACTGGGAAAATGTAAAACGAGCACCGCTGTAGACATTATGAGCATAGAAGATAATTGATGACAGGAGACTTAATGTCACAATAAAAATTTTCGGAGCTGTAAACGGCACAGACTACACCAACTGATGTGATAAACACTATGGTAAGGAGGAATGGGAAAAAACTTAAAACTTTTCCAAATTCTTCTAAACCACATAATGTAAAACCCTACTAAAGCTACTCAAAGTGAAGATGACAATGAATACAACCTAAGAGATATTGAAGGTACATTGACTATCGATCAATTTGAAAAAGCGAATAGGCAAAAGTTTTACCTAATTCGATATACTCACACATGGAACAAACAACCAATGGGAATGAGGCTAGCATGCACATTAACCTGCTTTCAAAAGATACCAAGTGAATAACTAAAAGAATTTACAAGCAATATTAATACCGATTCCCGTGTAAGTGCTTCAGAAGTCATAGGCATATTCAATGTGTTTTTTTTCCTCTATTTATAATTTCAGACAAAAAAGCAGCAGTCGAGACATAATCTCTCAATTAAATAAGATCCTCTTTGTTAACGTCTACCTGATACAAAGGTGAAACAAAGCGGACACGCATGTGAAATATAAGAAAACAAATGAACAACATGCTTCAGTTTCGCATGGAAGGATATGAGATTCATGGACATTAGTTTATCAATAATTATGAGGAATTATATAAATTCACGATTCCCGCTGATACAACTCAAGGCCTGAAACCTTCTCAATATCGAGTAAATGTTGGATGGTTGTAGACGTTCACGAAATAATACATTTAAAGAATACATATAATGGCCCTGAACACATCGATACTTTGCTGAATATGTTAAAATTTCAGAGTAACCAAACCCCACAATAAAGGGAATTAACCAAATCCGCACTGTAGACATGATGTAATACTCATCCAGATACTCATCTATATGTTGATAAAGCTGACGCATCCAAACCACAACATATACAGGGCCAAAAAACCTGGACATCCAAGCAAAAATGAAAGTATACTGGGTGTAGCATTATAATTCTCACCAAGTAATTCGATAGCAATATTTAGTTCCTGAATTCTCCACTCGTCAATTTTCAATAGTTCGCAAATGTTTGGTTGCTCACAGAATTTAAACTAAACAAAACTAACCTGTCGCCTGATAATTTCAAATTATTATTTCTTCACATATTTAAGTGGGCACTAACTGCTGTGGTGTCCTGCTTGTGGATGATATTGCCGAAAGCATTATTGTCGACCAACTAACCAAAGCTTTACTAGCCATTTTGACAATTTTGTGAAAAGCCTAACGTATCTATCACATATAAGACAGCTTTCAGTTGTTACTGGCGTTTTCACCAAATTCAAACACTAATGAAGCCTAGGAATATATATATATATATATCATGTAAATTGATTTTAGCAGTCTAAAGTCATCAGAGTGATTTCATTCCATTACCATACCATATATATGTATCCAGTGTGAGTGAATAATTGTAAATATGCTTATTATACATATATATATCTCATATCAAATTGATGACGTCCGTAAACTGGTGTCCTTTATGTATAAAAATAAGAATATGTATTATTATTACTATCTTTTGTAGCTGATGATAAAAATAATGGGAGGGGAACACAAAAACCAGTGAAAACTAAAAGGACAAGCATATCAAGACTCCTAACTTTCTTTTTATTGTAACCTCATTCCCCCACTCGCGTTTTCATCCCCCTTTAAAAACACCATTGTTGAAATGATGTCTAAGCACTTCCATTTCACACGTATCTCTGCCGAAAAGAACCAAATAACTCAAATATTCTAATACCTTTTTCCCAAAGATTTGAAAGAGAAGAAATATTCTCATGCAATTAAAAGTGATCACCATCTGCCTTACCTTAATTTATTAATTTCCTAATGAGAAGAAACTTTTTATTTGTTCAAAAAATCTGTCACGAATCTACTTCTGAGTAGCCTGCTTATATCACCGAGTCACCCCGTTTGACATTGAGAAAATAACTCAGAATTCACCAAGTTTTGTTGTCTTATTTGTACTTCAGTTAAGTTCTTGAGTAATAACCGTTACTCCTTCGTATCATTTTTTTTGAATTTCAAATTGCTGTTATGCCTTCATCAAAACTGATGAGGGAAGAATATCACACGGAGAACGCTAAAATTTCATCAATTTAAGTCAGCACATTGTTCAAAATGAAGCTAACAAGATTATCGTAGTAGCTGAATTTCTGCTACGTAGAACATCACAAAGAATAAATGACAGTCGTCACATATCGCCTTTACTTGAGTGTGATTGGGATAACAGCGTCAAAACAGATCAAGCATATCGACAGAGTCGAAGTCAACAATTTCACCAGTTTATTTCATCCCCAGTTATAAGTGACTACTGATCATCGTGGAGTACAAGGAAGTGAAGGTGAAACAGCAGAAGACAAGAGATGGAAGTTAAGGTATATTTTCAATTGATAAAACAGCCATTCATATCTATACAGTTTACATTCTTGAACTAATCACTGGGCGTGTGACTTTGATTAGACGACATGAAACAGAATGTTCAGATATCTAGTGAAATGTGGGAAAGGTATTCTGACTACAGCAACGAATACGATGTTCAAATACATACAGTATTCTGTTGCTAATGCAATATTGAACTGAGGAGATACGTGAGAATAATCATCCGTTGCAACGCACTGTCTGCATTATACCGGCACAAAGGAAATGATGGTGGCAGATATGACGAATGATACACAGTCGATAGAACTTTTCAAAGAATAGTAAGCGACATGAAGTGATGATGCCCGAATAACACTGCACTGCTTTATCACCTAAATAGCCAGCAGTAAATGATCGCATACTACTTTATTTCATTGGCTTTTAAAAGCATCCATTTTTGTTACAAGGTTTCTTTTCGTATTACCAAGTGCATATACTTTATTCGAGAATTCCTTACTGACGTTGGATTACTTTGCATTCCTTATTAAATGTCTACCTGAATTCCACACCATTTCTTCACAGACTTATTCATATATTTATGCAATCGTTTCATTCTCGGAATTCAGTGGCTAAGGATGATTAGGAAAATCAACAGTGACTCAAAATCTTCAAAAATATCATTCATATCTGAGGAAATTGCTGCGCCTAGTTGAAACTGAAAGTGATGGCACACAGCCATGATTTTTATTTCAAAAAACTGGAAATATGAACCATCTCCTGTTCATGCCAAATGGAAAGTGCTTGTTTGTACAAAACACGAATTACTGTGGAAGTTGCTAAATACAATACAAAGGAGATAAGTAGCGTCAAACGTATTTCAGGGAACTGGCAAATACGTGTGCTATATTCTAGAAACACAAATTAAAGTGCACCATGAAGGTACAGAGATTTGATTACATGTATGTAAATTTGTTAATTTGCTTCTTGGATAATTACATCCCGTCTGTTACTTACACTTGTTGTGAAATGCAATAACATAACATAAGATAAGCTTTATTCCAAATCAGTACTTGTGATACAGAATGGAATTCTCAGCATTTTACTACAATATTGCATCCAGTTTTTACATTAACAATAAATAAAGTTCTACATAGATTAAAGTTATCTCAACAACATATTAGTATGTCGGTAGCAAAGCCAAAATTAAAGTGTTTGAAGGTGTTAGAAAAGTAGATACTACTAGCATATTTACTGGTGTAAGCGATAGCAAAATGGTCGATATATACAGAGTCTGAAAGAACGAACAAGAATGTTTTAAGTAGAGTTTGCAAGGAAGAGAGAAACCAAACAGCACATAACAAAAATAAATAGAGAAGGAAGAGAGAGAAAACGTTGTACCTATAAATGATGTGAGTTGGATAGACGAGATCCATAGGTTCTACTGACTATTTAATAAGTTAAAGGTTTCATGCCTGATGCATTCTTTATCGCACAGAACACGGGCTAGGTAGGGTATGGATGAGTTTTTGTACTTACTAGTGCGGGCATATAGTTTCCTATATAGGCTTCTTGTTTTCCCTGAAGAGATACATGGGGAGAGTTGTGAATGTAGAGGGTGTTGTGAGTCATATTAAATGGATTTCGCCCATTTTTCACAGGAGTCCATATGCCTGTCCACCAGAATATTAACAAGCTGGCTAAGTGGCAAACTGCTTACCCTGCTGACAACCTTTAACATCCTACGTAATAAGGTATAGTCTTTCTTCAATAGCCCAGGAAAGACTAAGGGGGAGCAATAGAGAATAATAGGCAGAATACGGGAGTTAACAAATTGTAGGAGTAAGGGTTGGGTTACACCAGAATGTCTTAACTTCTTGATGTAGAAGGTAAGACGGTATATTTTCTTGGAAATCGTCAAGATATGAGACGACCAGGAAAGATCAGAAGATCGAGTGACGCCTAGGTATTTAATTTCCGATTTGGTTTCTATTTCACTGCCATCTATGTTGCACACCTCGTGAGTGCTAACCAGTTTGTTTAGGTCAGATTTATGCCTAAGGGTGAAATTAACTGTTTGGCATTTGGAGGGGTTTAAGGTTAGACCGTTTTCCTTGGACCATTTGCTAATTTCCGATAAGAAGCCATTTAGTTTAGAGCAGTCACTTTGACATTTGACAGGTAAAGATACAGTTAGGTCATCAGCATATTTGACAAAGTTAATGTCATTTGAAGACGGTAGGTCATGTAGGAAGAAAGAAAAGAGAAGTTGGGAGAGTACAGCACCTTGGGGGACACCAGCTTCTGTGAGCACAGCAGAGGAGGATTCGCCTTTGTATACGGTGTACTGCATTCTGTTTGAAAAGTAGGAATGCAACCAGTTAGTGACCCTTGACTCGGTTTGTGTCATGGAGAGCTTAATTCGCAAGAGACTTCTAGGTACGGAGTCGAAAGCAGAAGTAAAGTCTAGAAACGTGCAGCGGACATATTTGGCACCTTTGTCTAATGATGAGGCAATACTGTTGTGTAAGACGGCTGCAGCGTCTAAAGTACTCCTACCCTGTCTGTAGGCAAATTGTTTGGGGTCTTCGAAGCTTTTAAGGGAGGGTTCGAGTTTAAGAAGTATTAGTTTTTCCATGAGCTTTAGAAACGGGGAAGTGATGGCGATGGGTCTGAACTTTACGTTCTTGCTATTTCCAGGTTTAGGGACAGGGACTATTTTAATGTCTTTCCATGGAACAGGTACAACGTTTTCGGAAAAAGAAGCATTTAGGATATTAGTTAGAGGAAAACATAAAGCATCTGCACATTGTTTAAGAACATATGCAGGTATGCTATCAGGGCCAAGACTATGTGAGGGCTTAAGAGTTTTAAGACATTTCAAAACATCGAGAGTATTGAAGTCCTGGAAGTTATCAGCTACAAGATTAGTAACGTTAGAAGTGGTTATAGTAGAAGGAGAGCGTAAAAAAGACAGATTAAGAGCATTAACATCACAAGAGGGAAAAACATTACATCGCTTACTTTTGCCAGTAATTTCATTGAAAAGTTTCCACATGCTATTAGGAGATTTGCATGATAAAAGTGTTTGGTTATAGATAGCATTAAGATTTTTGATTTCAGATTTGATTTGAGCATTAAACTTTTTAAGACCTGACTTGTCTTTGCATTTATATGACATTTCTTTTTGCCTGCGAAGTTGTTTGAGACGGGAGACGAGAAGCGGTCGAGGCGTTTGAACAGTGTTTGTTTGGGACAGCATATGTCAAGGCAGAACTTAAGATAATCCATTATATTGGTGATTGAGTCATCTAATGTACTTTCATAGAATAGATCCCAGTTGGTATCTTTTAACATGCATCTTAGATTGAGTAAGTTGTCAGATGTGTAGCATCTTTCTTGTGCTTTCGTAGACAGGTGTGAGAAGATTTTAATATGTGTTTTGCTGTATATTTTTGGCAAAACACGGACAATGCAGGGATCTGAGTTTAGTATCGGTGAACGTCTACGTGTTTCATATACTCCTTCGTCATTAGTAAAAGCTAGATCGAGTGTTTTGTCAAGTCGAGTGGGAAATTTGACTATGTTTGTGTGACCAAGAGCTTCAAGAAAGGAGCATTCTGATGTGTTGAAGTCCCCAGTAATAACGGATAGAGAGTTGTCGAAGTTGGCAGCAGCAAACATGGTGAATTCATCAGCAAAATTAGATAGATCAGACGGAGAGCAGCTAGGAGCAATGTACATGTTTGTAATATAGATTTGTTTATATTTGGGGAGATGTTTGGGGCGATATTTGACAGTAATACAGTCAATGAAGTCATTTGAGAAGGTGAAGCAGACGTTATTTGAGACAGACCATTTGGAGTGAATAAAAGTTGTAACGCCACCATCATTTTTCTTATTACAACATTGGCGGTCTTGACGAAATAAAATAAAGTCCTTTAATGAGATAAGATTATCATCATACAGTTCATGCAACCACGTTTCTTGTAATGTGATTATAGCGGTATTATGATAAGTACCAGTGGACATCAAGGATTGTAGGTACACTATCTTGTTTGGCAGAGAGCCGCAGTTTGTGTTCATTATGACGGGGACCGTAGTTAAGTGTATTGGTGTACGTTTGAGAGCTCTCTGCCAACCACTACGATGTTTCCTTCTTGGTTTCTTTGGAATATGAAAGTCATTTAGTCGTAAATCATTAATAAAGTTACGAGAGTAAATGATTCTGTTAGAATTCATATTTAAGTGATAAATGTATGCTGGTAAACAGTAAACTGGATGCAAAATGTAGATATTTTGGTAGCAGGCCCAAAAATTCGAACAGGCCGCCAAGGTCAAGTGATAAAAATATTTGTGCAGCTTAAGTGAGATGTTGATCACTATACCTTTTTCATCGAATCTACGCCTAATAATGTGCAATATGAAAGAAGAAATATTAATGCCAGATATATGGAAATATCATGATCAGTAAGTGCAGAGGATACGAAATAAGGAAATTATGTAAACGTGGTTCGAAAGTTACTTTAATCATTAACTTGATATAATTATGTACAGTAGATTGTGTTCGATATGATCTCGCTAAATTAGGCTGTTTCATTGGGTGCTTTGATCGAATAAGTTAATTCTGAGATGCAAAATCACATTTACTTCAACCTTTCAGTCATTGAGAAGGAAGCAGTGGTGTGATGGACGGATTTTCTCTCTTTATTTCATTTGACCCATTTCTACGCTAACTTGCAGTACTGTATTTTGTCTCGCTTCCTAATACTACTTTGTGTGATTGATTTTACACTGAATATTGCAATTTACAGAATAAACTTTATTTTAAATTAAATCCAGCCAAATTATGGAATCAATTATCACGCACACTAAACGTGTTTACTAATTTCAGTGTTTATTCAGCATTAGACTTTGAATCTCGTCATTAATAAACGAAATATTTGTTGAATTCACATCTAGAGTAAAAAGTCCTAATTTTATCAGCTGACAATAACTGAAAAACGCTTTAAAAAATTTCAGAGTACACAGTTCTAAATCGTCGAGACTGTGAGGCTAACTCAGCCTTTTGAATAAGTGGAGAATAGTGAAGTAGACAAAATAAGCCCTAACATTATAATTTTCATCGCCTGAAAATTGCTATATTATTTCGCTGCTTATTGTAATTAGCGTTGAACAAATTCCATTATTCAAAAAAAATAAAAATAAATCTACTTTTCATAAGTGATTTGAGAACTATTTCTTTTGTAAACATTGAGATGTTAGCTCAAACGATTTGATTATTCGTGTGCTTTTTTACAGTATAGTGTAAATAAGTAGTCAGTAGGAATCAACGATTGCCACAGTGACAAAAGTTATCATACGTATATCCTGTGCTGGATATTTTCTGCCGAATTTCGAATTTGTCTTCGTATTTTACTATGGAAATATGAATCACTTCACGTTCCGTTTTTAGTCTGGAGATTTCTAGATTATATTCCTTTCAAAAAGAAATACTCATATCCACAACTATTCTTTCTCCTTATCATTCATTTTCCTGCAGCTGAAACAAAATGAAACCGGAAACGGGGTACAATCCAGTTGAAAATAGACACATATCTTGTACAGCAGAAATTGTTATCGACAATGTTCATCCAACTGACCAGTACACTAGTCCTCAGGCAATACTTCCAGTGAATATTGAAACACAGATTAAGTGTGCACATTATCTGGTTGATTCCAAGTGACAATTCTCCTCACAGGAATCAGCTGTGCAAAATACCTTCTGAATTTAGGATCTTACCAACGGTTGTTAAAACCGTTTTATTTGATGCAGCCTCTAATTGAGATCAAGTGGCAGGTTAGCCAAAAGATCAATCATGACATGCTTGTAAACTGGTGAGTAATCAAGAAATGAGAGTGAACAGAAGTTCAGTGTTACTTGTTTCTCAAGAATTCATCTAGTTGATTCATAATCAATTGTTCAGTTTGTTAAATATTTGAAATACGTCGAGGATCTAGGTGGGAACTCACTTCAATAATACCACTTGGCATCTTCCTTCATTTCAGCCAGGGTCCACTTCATTCTATCTTCTGGGGTTTGAACTAGACAGTTCTAAATCGATTCAATATTTCAACTTACACTTTAGGAATTCAATCCTCGTCACTTCCAATACTTTTATTTTGTCCCGTAGTTCAGCGAGACAAAATACAGTACTGCAAGTTAGCGTAGAAATGGGTCAAATGAAATAAAGAGAGAAAATTCGTCCATCACACCACTGCTTCCTTCTCAATGACTGAAAGGTTGAAGTAAATGTGATTTTGCATCTCAGAATTAACTTATTCGATCAAAGCACCCAATGAAACAGCCTAATTTAGCGATATCATATCGAACACAATCTACTGTACATAATTATATCAAGTTAATGATTAAAGTAACTTTCGAACCACGTTTACATAATTTCCTTATTTCGTATCCTCTGCACTTACTGATCATGATATTTCCATATATCTGGCATTAATATTTCTTCTTTCATATTGCACATTATTAGGCGTAGATTCGATGAAAAAGATATAGTGATCAACATCTCACTTAAGCTGCACAAATATTGCATTTCATAACAAGTGTAAGTAACAGACCGGATATAATTATCTAAGAAGCAAATTAACAAATTTACATACATGTAATCAGATCTCTGTACCTTCATGGTGCACTTTAATTTGTGTTCCTAGAATATAGCACACGTATTTGCCAGTTCTGAAATACGTTTCACGCCACTTATCTCCTTTGTATTGTATTTAGCACTTCACAGTAATTCGTGTTTTGTACAAACAAGCACTTTCCATTTTGCATGAACAGGAGATGGTTCGTATTTCCAGTTTTTTGAAATGAAAATAATGGCTGTGTGCCATCACTTTCAGTTTCAACTAGGCGCAGCAATTTCCTCAGATATGAATGATATTTTTTAAGATTTTGAGTCACTGTTGATTTTCCTAATCATCCTTAGCCACTGAATTCCGAGAATGAAACGATTGCATAAATATATGAATAAGTCTGTGAAGAAATGGTGTGGAATTCGGGTAGACATTTAATAAGGAATACAGAGTAATCCAACGTCAGTGAGGAATTCTCGAATAAAGTATATGCACTTGGTAATACGAAAAGAAACCTTGTAACAAAAATGGATGCTTTTAAAAGCCAATGAAAGAATGTAGTATGCGATCATTTACTGCTGGCTATTTAGGTGATAAAGCAGTGCGGTGTTATTCGGGCATCATCACTTCATGTCGCTTACTATTCTTTGAAAAGTTCTATCGACTGTGTGTCATTCGTCATATCTGCCACCATCATTTCCTTTGTGCCGGTGTAATGCAGACAGTGCGTTGCAACGGATGATTATTCTCACGTATCTCCTCAGTTCAATATTGCATTAGCAACAGAATACTGTATGTATTTGAACATCGTATTCGTTGCTGTAGTCAGAATACCTTTCCCACATTTCACTAGATATCTGAACATTCTGTTTCATGTCGTCTAATCAAAGTCACACGCCCAGTGATTAGTTCAAGAATGTAAACTGTATAGATATGAATGGCTGTTTTATCAATTGAAAATATACCTTAACTTCCATCTCTTGTCTTCTGCTGTTTCACCTTCACTTTCTTGTACTCCACGATGCTCAGTAGTCACTTATAACTGGGGATGAAATAAACTAGTGAAATTGTTGACTTCAACGCTGTCGATATGCTTGATCTGTTTTGACGCTGTTATCCCAATCACACTCAAATAAAGGCGATATGTGACGACTGACATTTAATCTTTGTGATGTTCCACGTAGCAGAAATTCAGCTACTACGATAATCTTGTTAGCTTCATTTTGAACAATGTGCTGACATAAATCGATGAAATTTTAGCGTTCTCCGTGGAATATTCTTCCCTCATCAGTTTTGATGAAGGCATAACAGCAATCTGAAATTTAAAAAAATGATACGAATGAGTAACGGTTATTACTCAAGAACTTAACTGAAGTACAAATAAGACAACAAAACTTGGTGAATTCTGAGTTATTTTCTCAATGTCAAACGGGGTGACTCAGTGATATAAGCAGGCTACTCAGAAGTAGATTCGTGACAGATTTCTTCTATAAATAAAAAGTTTCTTCTCATTAGGAAATTAATAAATTAAGGTAAGGCAGATGGTGATAACTTTTAATTGCATGAGGATATTTCTTCTTTTTCAAATCGTTGGGAAAAAGGCATTAGAATATTTGAGTTATTTGGTTCTTTTCGGCAGAGATACGTGTGAAATGGAAGTGCTTAGACATCATTTCAACAATGGTGTTTATAAAGGGGGATGAAAACGAGAGTGAGGGGGATGAGGTTACAATAAAAAGAAAGTTAGGAGTCTTGATACGCTTGTCCTTTTAGTTTTCTATGGTTTTGTGTTCCCCCCCATTATTTTTATCATCTTCAGCTACAAAAGATAGTAATAATAATAATACATATTCTTATTTTTTGTACATAAACGACACCAGTTTAAGGACGTCATCAATTTGATATGAGATTTGTATATGTATAATAAGCATATTTACAATTATTCACTCACATTGGATACATATATATGGTATGGTAATGGCATGATTTCACTTTGATGACTTTTTTTCCTTCACGTTCCCCAGTGGAACATAGGGCTTCAAGCTAGTGGCTTGAAGTTTCTGTGGCAGTATTTATTTTTACAGAATAAGGTTGCTAGTTTCATGCCCAACCTTTCCTCTTTACCAGCCTTATTTATGGCTTAGCGAGGTGAAAGAGTGCGTTGGCCGGGGATCGAACCCCGGACCATGTGCATGGTTGGCGAGCGTCTTAACCGTTATACCACCGACGCACCCTTCAGATTGCTAAAATCAATTTACGTGATGTATATATATATATATATATTCCTAGGCTTAATAAGTGTTTGAATTCGGTGAAAACGCGCGTAACAACTGAAAGCTGTCTTATATGTGATAGATACGTTAGGCTTTTCACAAAATTGTCAAAATGGCTAGTAAAGCTTTGGTTAGTTGGTCGACAATAATGCTTTCGGCAATATCATCCACAAGCAGGACACCACAGCAGTTAGTGCCCACTTAAATATGTGAAGAAATAATAATTTGAAATTATCAGGCGACAGGTGAGTTTTGTTTAGTTTAGACTTGGCGAGCAACCAAATATTTGCGAACTATTGAAAATTGACGAGTGGAGAATTCTGGAACTAAATATTGCTATCGAATTATTTCGTGAAAATTCTAATGCTACACCCAGTATACTTTCACTTTTGCTTGGATGTCCAGGTTTATTGGCCCTGTATATCTTATGGTTTAGATGCGTCAGCTTTATCAACATATAGATGAGTATTACATCATGTCCACAGTGCGGATTTGGTTAAATCCCTTTCTTGTGGGGTTTGGTTACTCTGAAATTTTAACATATTCAGCAAAGTATCGATGTGTTCAGGGCCATTATATGTATTCTTTAAATGTATTATTTCATGAACGTCTACAACCATCCAACATTTACTCGATATTGAGAAGGTTTCAGGCCTTGAGTTGTATCAGCGTGAATCAAGAATTTATATAATTATTCATAATTGTTGATAAAATAATGTCCATGAATCTCATATCCTTCCTTTTCTTATACTTCACTAGCATGTCTGCTTTGTTTCAATTTTGTATCAGGTAGACGTTAACAAAGGGTACCTTATTTAATTGAGAGATTATGTCTCGATTGCTGCTTTTTTGTCTGAAATCATAAATAGAGGCAAAACAAACACATTGAATATACCTATGACTTCTGAAGCACTTACACGGGAATCGGTATTAATATTACTTGTAAATTCTTTTAGTTGTTCACTTGGTATCTTTTGAAAGCGGGTTATGTGCATGCTAGCCTCATTCCCATTGGTAGTTTGTTCCATGTGTGAGTATATCGAATCAGGTAAAACTTTTGCCTATTCGCTTTTTCACATTGATCGATAGTCAATGTACCTTCAATATCTCTTAGGTTGTATTCATTGTCGTCTTTACTTTGAGTAGCTTTAGAAGGGATTTACATTATGTGGTTTAGAAGAATTTGGAAAAGTTTTAAGTTTTTTCCCATTCCTCCTTACAGTGTTTATCACATCAGTTGGTGTAGTCTGTGCCGTTTACAGCTCCGAAAAATTTTATTGTGACATTAAGTCTCCTGTCATCAATTATCTTCTATGCTCATAATGTCTACAGCGGTACTCGTTTTGCATTTTCCCAGTCATTTTCGAATCGTAAATTATTTTGTTTCCATGCCTTCTGTAGTCTAAATTCACAGATTCAAACATTCATATCAAGTTGAAAATTATAATCAACTTTAATAACCTCCGTTACTATATTGGATTAAGTAGCAATTGCAACTACTTTAAATAAATACAACTGCATAAATGTTGAGAATGAAACCAGTTGGAGGCAATATAATTCGAGCCACTCAGTTCTCACTATTCAATAATTATTCGTAAATGGGGTAAATCTTTCCCTTAACAAACAAGGAGTAACTTCATTCGATGTGGTAAATCAGCTGTAGATATTTTTATCTTATTCATTATACTGTCCATGGATTTTCAAAAAACCTAAAATAGAACTGCTCATTTTGAGATTCACTCATAGGGATATTCGAGGCTGAGTGAAATCTTTAACTGGAATGTCAATAGCGCTTCCATATTTTTAATTTAACGTCAGAAGTAAAGAGACTTGGTTATGGATTTTATTAGGGAAAAACCTGGCATATTTCAACAGGCATAGCAACTTTTTATGTATGTTCGTTCAGTGGATATGCGGTGATGCGATGAGCGACCAATCAAAATAACAGAAAATTCAGAACAATTACGAATGTACTTGAAGTCATTATTTATTATGTTTGTATGTATTTTTTACATTTCATAATTTTAAAGTACATTGTATGAAGTTTTATTTTTTGAGTTAATATTATATCTACACGTTTTTGTGTGGATATTTGGATCAAAGTTTCGAAGAATGAGATGAATATATTTGTACATGAGCGAATTATTTACATATCAATAGTCTGACGTTTAGAGGTGAATCATACTTTATTCACTAGTAAGTTATCCACCTTCTTTGGGTTTTCAGTGATATAATTTTGTTGTCGTTTAAGGAAATTCCGAATATATTAGTAGCCTTCTTTCTCTTAAGGGGTGTGTGTTTGTATAACAGCTAGTTTTAAAGTTTATAGAGACTTAGTTTAATAGAAGATGTACACATGAAAGCATCACCGAACCAATAATAAAATAAAAAATAAAATGCTGTGATTTCATGCTTGAAATAGTATAAATAGTGACAACCACATTGACAACTGAGTGAACTGTCCGAATTCGACATTGTATGAGTGCGAATGATCAGCCATTTCAAAACAAAGCCTCAGAAATATCGTTTCTCATGAAACTTATAATGAATTTCTTGTTTTTTAGATCAGAAAAATATTTTGCGATGAAATTGTGGTAAGTTGAAGCAGTCACTTGGATGTGAATTCCACATTCTACTATATTCGAGTGATAAAAGCCATTTATGCAATTTACTTTTCTATGCGTTTATGTTAACCAGTGATTACGTGCACATTGTTCAACTAGGTAAAAAACAATCAGTTAGCCTGAAGCGTGAGATAATGTGATGGCCAGAAATGTATTCTGTTACATAATTAGTGCCAGGAATAATCCTTCTACACTGTGTGATAGACCATAGAAATAACTGATGTGCAGTCATAAAACTACGGAAAGATATACATGCTGATAAATTACACCACTGAAATTCACTCCTCAGTTTCAAATTTTATTTCAGAGCAATTCTTTTCGTCATCGTTTTAATACTGTCCCTCAAATACTGCATAAACTGGAGAATTGAACGAATATTCCTTGCAATATTGGTAAGTTCTCCTGAATGTCAACTTAATAAGGCCAGTTTCTTTATTAATGATTGTTTCGCTTATAGCGACCATCTCACTATAAAATTGAAATATATTATTTATTCTGAGAAGGAAGCATGTAGCAGTGGACAACTTTTGTCCAAAATCATCCATAGTGTGTGCGTGTCTTGTAATAATAGAATACAAGTCTGAGCATCATTAAATTTGCAATCGAAAAACATGATAGATTTCTGAGTCAGTAAAGCAACTCAACTATAGCCACCAGTTTCGGTAGTCCACTGATAAAATGTACCAAATCGGCATATTATCAGCAGGTGTATATTTTACCCGTAGTCACGAGACTCCACCGACGAATCGAGTCTTGTGCAAACGTGACTAAGAAGAAGTGATTCTTTGAAGTCCGATATAGCATATTTTTTCATGCTGAATGAGGTTGAAATTAGATTGAACATAATATTTATGAAGACCAATTAATTTGTTCCATTAATTTGTACTTTTTTAAATTAATTTTGTCAACAGCTTTTACTATGGTCGTCAGAAGTCTGCTTGGTAGACTGCAAAGTCATTTGTTTAAAATGTTCATATTTATTCATGTTCACTATTCTGGAAGATTTACTGATGATTATTACATTCTTCATGAGAAGAAGATTGAAAATAATTGTGGCTATCGTACTGGCGGTTTTATCGATAATTTGTGCGGTTTTTGCGGTGGTTTTGACGTTCATACCTTGGTATGAGGTGAGTTAGGTGAATTTTCAAATGATTTGTTACACATCGACGTTTATTGTTGAACGGCTGTAGTCATTTCACAATTTGCATGGAATATCAAATATCCACGATTTCCCACATTCCTTTTACTCAAAACTTTCACATTACAATGGATGAGGGAAACAAAACATTGTCATACGGTAAACTATTCTTAATCACTGTGCGATGTATTCATAATTAAACGTGATATGGAAGTTAATGGTATTGGAAGTGTCCAGTCTTAGAAAGACGAATTAATTTCATCTACGATCAGCTAGTTAGAAGACCGTTTAAATGAACGACGTTTTTTTCACTGAAGGAAAATGTGTGAATCGTTGAAATCATCATGGGTGCAAAATGATCTATTCAATGTCGTTTTTGAGTATTCTGCCAGACCTCCTTATCCAAAATTCATTGCAAAATCGACGTGTAGTTGTGTGCAACATGGTGAAAGCAAAGATTTATAACATGGGGAAGACAAAGATGGATAACTGATGCTTTCTTTGTGGTGGCATATGAGAATATCCATAAAATGGAATGTCCACAACAATAGAAAATCCTTCTACCCACATGGCGTATCAAGAGACGGACAGCCATTACAAGATTAAAAAACGGTACTATTTTAGGGGAACATATATGAACTTTATATGACGCGGCTGAGAGAGCAACCAGTAGTATTACGATTCGTTTACAGTTTAGAGTGCAATTAGCGTCGGTGGCATAGTGGTTAGGACGCTCGCCCAACATGCACATGGTCCGGGGTTTGATCCCTAGCCGACGCACTCCTTCACATCGCTAAGCCATAAATAAGGCTGGTAAAGAGGAAAGGTTGGGCATGAGGCTAGCAACCCAATTCTGTAAAAATAAACGCTGCTACAGAAACTTCAAGACACTAGCTTGAAACCCTATGTTCCATTGGGGAAAGTGATGGAAGGAAAAAAATCTGAAGTTCACAGCCAGTCAGTCTTATTTGGTGGGAAGTGAATAGACCACACAATAGTTTGTTCGGTGGTAGTTTAGTGACTTGGATCAATTTTGTCAAATCTGCACAGCATGCAGGTTATATGGTATGCAAAGACTTCATTTTAAGTCGTTTACTCATTATGGCTAATATAACGTAGGAATCAAACATTTGTGCATCAAATTAAACCAAGAAAAATGCAGAATTGTAGATTTATAGCGACACTTCGTCTCCTTACTCACTATTAGTCACTGTTATTCCTGGAAATAATGCTGAAAATGTCTTCATTTGAATAGCAGAAGTTTAACTTATCTCCTGAATACACAGTTATTCTAATTCATATTATCTGTGTTGCTCTGAATTTTACCACTCAGTAACACCGAGTAGAAATGTACAGGAGAACTCCTAGAATTATTCTGCTTGGTTGCATCGAGTGTTCACGGGATTCAATGTTTATTTTGTAGGACCTGTGCAAAATGATGGCTGGCGGCTTTCTCAATACTTCCATGTGTTTGGTAAGTTCAAACTTATCTCTTTCTCGGAATTGCTTGGAGGAATGACAGACTGGTAGCATTCTTACTAAATCTGAAACATATTTTATTTTGAAGAGCAGAAACTGAGCAATGATATATTCTTGTTTTTCAAATAGTTCCTTGTCATTGTCTCTAAACTGTTGTATGTAGTTGTTCGTCAAATTTATACCAAGCATGTATTTATTTTAGTGAATAAGAATTAACGGTTTTAAGTGAACAAAGGGATGTTTTCAGAAACACTACAATAATTAACCAGTTGATGTTAGTAAAACGATGTCGAAATTTTGATGGAAGGATGTTCGTAATACGGTTATACAAGATAAGCATACTCGTAAGGTGTTCACGACGAGACTTTTTTGTAGTAGTGAAATTTCTAGAATAATGGTGACTAGGAAGAACAGAATGACCAAATAGAACTACGCAATAATGCTACGACAAAAGCACGTTGATTGAATAACCTGCGGTTGTAGCTGGAATAAAATAACACGGGGAGTGTAAAATCGTTGGTAAGACTTATTATGTATTATGAAGTTGGCCATAGCCATGAGCGAGGAGCCGCAAATTTCTTTTGAATACGCAGATTTTGCTTGTACATATGGATTCCATTTTCATTCACTGTAAGTAGATGTTGTATTTGTAGAGTATGTTTTTTTATTTGTTTATTTTTTTTTGATTGCAGCTTGATTCCCCACCGTATTTTTGGTACAAGTATGGAATTTTCAGCGTGGATATCGGTAGCCCAAAATTCGCAGGCCAACCATAGATATCACGTGTGCGTCGGCGTGGGCTCGAACCTCGGACCATATGCATGGTCGGCGAGAGTCCTAATCACTGTGCCACCATGTGGAAGGTTAGATAATATGAGACAGATATGATAAATAAGTTTAAACGCCCTTTCAATGTAAATGTGTTCAGAATCCAGGGAGACTAGCTAGCATGAATGTAATAATTTTGATATCGGAACTACTTAATTATGTACAGCTGATGACGAGGAGAATATGCATTTATTCGCCTCACCAGTTGTTTTTCCGAATGTGCAAATGGTACTTTTCCAATTAATTCATACTCACTACATCATTTTCTTATTCAAGCATATTATCACTTTTGAACAAGTTAGAAATTTAGACTTTCATATTGTCATACTATTTGTTTTTCTTGTTTTCAGATGATAGTGGTTGCTGCAAACCAGCTCAAATCAGTTTGAGAAAATACATCCACGTGAAAAAGTGTATTGGTAACTTGTTTGCCTGATGTGTGATTTCTGATAACTCAAGCAACATTTTTCTAATATATAAATGAAGGATTTTGAAATGGCAGATATTCAATAAACAAAACTCTTTATGCAATGAGTACACTTTTATTTGTGTGAAAGAATTAGTATTTTTTGAGGTATAAGTTGTATCACAGCAATTGTTTCGCGGATCTCCATGATTCATAAATGCCAGTTCACGTGTTCATAAATCAATGTACTGATATCAACACTTTATGTTCAATGTGCTTTACTGCAAAACAGTAGATCATGATTGCATGGGATGCAATAGTTATCAGTTCTGTTGGAACGTCTGCCTTGATTACCGTTTCGTCCGTCTTTACACGTGAATTATCGGGTTTATGTGACACTAGACGAATACCATATTTTAGAATCACAATATCGGTTCAGAGCATTCTTTTTTTCACTCTCATGACACTCTGCCATATAATCCAATCCAATACAACTAAGAATATCATCACAAATAAATAGGCTTCTCTTAATTCTGTTTTCTTTTCCAAGACTTCAATGAGTTCCTCGTTGTTAATCCCCTGAAATGTGCCACTGTCCTACAGCTGTCGAGTGAGATTGATAAAGATTTGAGGCATTCCATATGACTGAAGCGATTTCAAAGATACTTCACAATCAGCATCGCGTACCTGCAAAATAAGGTTAATTTATTTATTTTTATTTATTTTTGATTACAGCTTGGTTCTACACTGTATTTTTGGTACAAGTATGGAGTTTTCAGCATGGATATCGGTAGCCTAAATTTTGCAGGCCAACTATAGATATCAGGTGTATGTCGGCAGGGGATCGAACCTCGGACCATTTGCATGGTCGGCGAGAGTCCTAACCACTGTGCCACCGGCGCACTGCGTACTGGGAATGAAACCAAATCTCAAAATTATTACGCAGATTGTCTGGGTATATAATAACACAGCACATTATAAACGAAACGCTGAAATCCATTGCCACCTCAGAGATGCATGCAAATATGGACGGGCGATATTAACTCTGTATTTGTTGGCCAGATTCAGGTCAACCTTACCGTGTTCTGAAGTGTTGGACAACCTCACTGAGCTGAACGATCTGATGGTTGACTAACTTAGACAGGGAGAATACTTACTGCCTAAGACGATGCTGAAATTGTATGTTTCTCGAAAGGAATTGCGTCCGATGAGTGTTTAGGAAATAAGGCCGCGAGCTAGTCAAAATAATGTTGCATCCAAAAAAGTAAAAAAAGTTTCAAAGTGCTGATTAGCCATTAAAGTGATACAGTATACAATACAAAAATCTTGTTAGCAGCGAGAGCGAAAACATTACCGTAAGTGAAATGAAATTATTCACTCAAAGTGAGGGTTGTGGTAATCAACTACAAGATGATTTAGTACGGAAGGTGGTCATAACATTATCCTGCTACCTGTCAGATTTGATATTTTATTATGTTACTTATATCAACTGACTTAGTGACACTATTCTCATAAGAAATGTCCCCAGATTGGTTTATGTATGTCAAACATTTTCGAAGACATCAATCAGACAAACTGTTATCACAAACCAAATGGAGTACGGATAATTTAGGATCGAACTAGTCTATTTCAGCTTCACTTGTTGTCCGTTCCCACTGCGCAATACATCACATCTTAAATTCTATTCTAACTTGTGCAATAAATATAAAATGATCATCAATTATTGATATCAACTGATCACTTTGATCCTCTGAAGAACTGACCGGTATTCCGACGAATTAACGCTCAATGTTCCGAATACTCCTGTATTTGAAGTACGATTATCCACTCAAAAGCAGAATACGTATTCTAAAATATTGATTGAACAGTAGTAAAGACAAATTCAGTAACATTTAAATCTGCAGACAATCTTGATAGCATACACTATTTAGCTATATTAAGCCATGCAGCGAACTGATGTAAATCTTCGTAGAGATTGCAGAACTTTGGAGACACTCCGAACGGCAATTGAAATATTTCCAGTGGATGTTTTCTTTGTTCACTGGGTGTAGAAAACCTTGAGTTATAGTGTAACGTTCAAATCAATTGCATTATATTGAACAAGTGAGGATAAATGTTCTGTGATTTCCAAAAGGCATATAATCCCTGGTGTCCGTCAACAGTCAGTGTGAATACTTATCGAAAACTACTATTTCTTTTGAGTAATTATCATCATCTTTGTGTTTGTAACTACTGGTCAATATCAATGAAAACATAATCATATTTCATCACTGATGTTTTGGTTTCAGAAGCAGGAGAATTTAAAACTCAGATGCACACTGATTCAGTGCACCGACAATCTATCATAAGTTTCTTGATGAATCAAAAAAACAAATTGTTTACAATTTAAGAAAGAAACGATATGCTGCATGATGTTTTGTAATCGATAAACGGTTTCACTCACGTAATCGGGAATACTTCTGAAGATTGTATCTTATGCTGTTTATCAGGGTGATAAAGAATTACAGAATTTCGCAATGCGTACTATTCAGTGGATTGTGGAGTTTGATGTTTTAGAGTGCCTCATTTATTAGATATAATTTGACTATTTTCTGAGGACCACAATTTGTCAATATTTATGGCATTTTATGCGTGAAAAACGGTGATTGTGATAATTCATTTTAACACTTATGATTAGGATCATTCATTTAATTTCAAATTCGGAGATTTATGTCTATTCGCAAGTAAACTATCCAGCTCAGAGAACACAACCGTATTAAAATCATCTACCTGAGCTACAAATCTTCTCTATCCTATCTATATTCAGGTGTTATTAAGCGGTATATTTGATTAATGGAATCACGAGCGCCTAATTTATGGGAATGGTTCTCTTTAGGTACTCTAAGGCATGAAATAACCCGACATTGTTTCACAAATTGATTATTCAATGAGTGATACTTTCATTCGCGAAACCTGAAGTACAAACAGTAATCATATTTAGAAAGCTTTCCCTTGGCTGGTTAGCTGCGTACTTCATATTTGCCTTTCTTGAATCTAGCTGTTTTTGGCTGATAAAATCCTGTCTCCAGTTGATTGTTTATTCTCTACAGGATGATTCGACTAATTATTACACCTAGCATGGACTAAAGCATGATTTGTTGCCAATTTTCGCGAAGGCGTAAGTCGCCTTACGGTGGTAGCCTGACAAGGTATCCTTTCTTCCAATAGGTAGTCACCTCCACATCTTTCTGAATCTCTTTGCAATAATGATGTTAGCACACCTGATTTGAGCTTTTGGCCCGTTGTCAATGATTAGAGGGAAATTCCATCCGTCCCTACCGGTCCCCAGCATTCATTGGCTTAGTCGTCTTCAAGACTTCTACTTTAGTCGGAGGATCAGTGTCCACTGACAGGCAGTTCTATGTGTGATTTGGTGATGGTTGCAGTCCTAAGAGTTCTACATGTGTAAGTCGATTCAAAAGTCTTTTGAAATGATCAGTCCATTTCTTGTTTCGTTTATCCGCCTTGCTGATTAATTCCCCTTGAACATATTTTATTGGTCTCATCATCTGCTATCACTGGAAAGAGAGCCAGTTTCTATCTGAAACAATATAATGAGGTGTGTTCTATCTGGGGCCAGCCAGTGTGTTGCAGACTGAGAAAAAAAGGCGAACTTAAGACGGAGTGCTTTTATCAAATTGATGTATTCTATGACGATATCATATACAAATACAGTGCTCGAATTGTGATTCACCCAATGGAATGCTTGAAAAATGTCCATGGCAGCTATCGCTGTATATAAGAACCAGACAGTACCATCGCCTTTTCAGTACACCAAGACTTAAGTGACTCAATATGCAGCGGTTAAATTTATGAGGCACGTTCTTTTGTGTTGAATTCAAATCCACTCCAGATTTCTACAGTGTAATAATAAGCTTAATTTCAACACCAAACCTTCCCTGCTATTTAGGCAACCGACTAATGTGAAATTCGAATGAACATAAGCATTAAAAATTGTCAATCATCGCATGAATGTCAAATTAATTTAGAAACAGTTTTATTGATCTCATACACATTGACAGTACATGGTTTTCTACCATATATATATATATATATTCAACCTTCCATGGAGCTACTGCTTATGTAGTATTTTCACGGTTTCTCATATAAGTTAATTGAAAAGGCATGCAGTTTATTTAACAAGGCTAATGATAGTATGTTCTGAGAATTGTGGAAATTATCGCACTGACCAAGTAACTATGGACGTGAATATTACAACTGACATTCATTTTTCTTGCAACATGTCAGTGCAAATCGCTGCCGACTTCGTAAGGAATAAAATAAAATTGATAATTACTACAATTCCAAGGAGTATACGAACAGGAATATATCTCGATTGAATGTTTGTCACCGACTGAACTGAAATGAAATTGTAAGTAATAACAGTAATTAATCTCAACAAGCAGTAGAATATGCTGGGATTGCCCTATCGTGTGATTAGTGCATTACAAGGCATATGAAGTAGTAAAAATTCCTCTAGTTGATTCTTCGGATATTATGACTTTATAATTATCTGGTTAAGTGAAGTGGTAGAAACCAATCACCTTGAAGCCGACGACATATATGTAATAATCTGCATTTATTACTTGATGCCAGTCGTCTATTTTCTTCTTAAACGTGACAGTCTTGATTGATCTCACCGAAGTAGTACAATAAAGCCGTAGAAAATTTATATTCGATATAATATCAAACTGATGATTTTTTTTAACGAGAAGAAATTGATACGTCTGACTGATGATGACAATATGTATATTCACTGGGTGTCAAAGGAAAATTACTGCTCATCTTTTTATTATGAATTAAAAGTAACCCTCAACGAAGTCTCTTGCTAAATAAGCTCTCCATGACACAAACTGTGTACTGGGTCACCAACTGGTTACATTCCTACTTTTCAAACAGAATGCAGTACACCGTATACAAAGGCGAATCCTCCTCTGCTGTGCTCACTGAAGCTGGTGTCCCCCAAGGTGCTGTACTCTCTCCACTTCTCTTTTCATTCTTCCTACATGACTTACCATCTTCAAATGACATTAACTTGTCAAATATGCTGATGACCTAACTGTATCTTTATCTGTCAAATATCAAAGTGACTGCTCTAAACTAAATGGCTTCTTATCAGAAATCAGCCAATGGTCCAAGGAAAACGGTCTCACCTTAAACCCCTCCAAATGCCAAACAGTTAATTTCACCTTTAGGCACAAATCTGACCTAAACAAACTGGTTAGTACTCACGAGGTGTGCAACATAGATGGCACTGATATTGAAACCAAATCGGGAATTAAATACCTAGGCGTCACTCTATCTGCTGATCTTTCCTGGTCGTCTTATATCTTGACGATTTCTAAGAAAATATTCCGTCTTACCTTCTATATCAAGAAGTTAAGACATTCTGGTATAACCCAACCCTTACTCCTACAATTTGTTAACTCCTGTATTCTGCCCATTATTCTCTATTGTTCCCCCTTAGTCTTTCCTGGGCTATTGAAGAAAGACCATACCTTATTACGCAGGATGTTAAAGGTTGTCAGCAGGGTAAGCAGTTTGCCACTTAACAAGCTTGTTAATATTCTGGTGGACAGGCACTTAGACTCATGCGAAAAATTGGCGAAATCCATTTTATCTGACTCACAACACCCTCAACATTCACAACGCTCCCCATGTATCTCTTCAGGGAAAACCAGAAGCCTATATAGGAAACTATATGCCCGCACTAGTAAGTACAAAAACCCATCCATACCCTACCTAGCTCGTGTTCTGTGCGGTAAAGAAAGCATTAGGCGTGAAACCTTTAACTTATTAAATAGTCACTAGAACAACTAGATCTCGTCTTTCCAACTCACATCATTTACAGGTACAACGTTTTCTCTCTACTTTTTTTCTCCTTTTTTTCTTTCTTTTTTTCATTCTGTATTTACTTTTTTTATGTGCTGTTTTGTTTCTCTCTTCCTTAAAAACTCTACTTAAAACATTCCTGTTCGTTCTTTCACATTCTGTATATCTCGACCATTCTGCTATCGCTTACGCCAGTAAATATGCTAGTAGCATCTACTTTTCTAACACCTTTAAACACACTGTTTAATTTTGGCTTTGCTACCGACATGCTAATATGTGGTTGTCAAAACTGAGTGAGATACCTTTAATCTATGTAGAACTTTATTTATTGTTAATGTACTAACTGGATGCAATACTGTATGTAGTAAAATGCTGAGAATTCCATTCTGTATCACAAGTACTGTTTTGGAATAAAGCTATTATCTTATCTTAAGAATATTCTTTTCATTAATTTCTCTCCAGGCAGACAATCACTTTATTGAAACCCTCATTCATATTTCAGTATGATCGTGTTGTCTACATCATTTTTTCTTTTGAAATTTCAGAATATCAATAGATGCTTATTTTCAATGCATATTTTGCTGATTACATTTACAAGAATGAGAAAGTACAAAGGAAACCAGTGAACTTTTACATTTGAGTAAGAATATCATTATCTATTAAACGCATTTGTTATTTCTAGTTCTTAGTAGATTTGATTATCATGATACTCATGGCAGTCAGTGCAATCGTCTTGATTTCTCAAGTGTAAGATTAGCTTACAGTAATCGACCAAATTATACTTTGGTTTGCAGATCAGCGATATGCGAATTCTTCGAGGATCGTGACGATATGATATACATTCTTTTGTAAGTCTTACATTCTACAATAATTTTTAATCTGTTAATTGATTATTATACCGAGTGATAAGTGGAATGGATTCATAATTTTTATTATTCTTCCGGATTACAAGCGGAATCAAGGAGATCGTCAGCATGTCGACAATTCGCCCGGTCCTCTTCCGCACTCTTCAGCTGGCTACAATACGATTTGCCGTTTTACACTGTCTCCCTCGCTTTAAGCTTGTAGTCCTAACAAGCCATTTTCCATCCGCTTTCTAGTCAGGAGCCTGGCATCCG
Source organism: Trichobilharzia regenti (assembly GCA_944472135.2). NCBI lineage: Eukaryota > Metazoa > Platyhelminthes > Trematoda > Strigeidida > Schistosomatidae > Trichobilharzia > Trichobilharzia regenti. The sequence goes on along the minus strand of OX235267.1, from coordinate 52,684,547 downwards.
TCAAATCGCCTCCATTCCCACGGCATATTCTGTTATGCGATCAGTTGTTGGTTGGTTAGTCCTCACAGTTCTTTGTAATTTGTCCTTTTTGATTTGCCATGAAAATTTCATAATAGGTCCAACAGACTCAGATGTTGATGGAAGTCTTCAGCAAGTCGGAAATGCTTTCCGTAACGCGCGCGTCAATCGTTGTAAACATAAAGGAGCACTTACTTGACATAAATGTTGAAATTCCGGATACTGATCCATTGAATGATTGTGGTATATTTCAACACAGATTGATATAGTTCTGTTTTATTTTCTCGACCTTATCTTTGATATCTTCATCTGTGCTTCTGTATTCAGAACGATGCTGCCTAGGTGAGTGAATGTGATGGTTTCATTCATATCTCTTTCTGTAATGGTGATTGGTGTCTGTTCCCAGTTGGTGAGCACATTCACAACATCACAGCTCGAAGTCTTGGTTTAGCTGCTTCGTTTGTCATCCTGTTGGTTTTTGCCTGTAGATATTCAAGTTTGTGTAACATTACGCATAAGTTGTTGGCAATGTCTAAACCTTGTAGAATCTTCCTGTCGGTCCAGCAGGTTCCTGTCTTCTTGTACATCTAGATGCACTACCCAGCGCACCATAATCACGTATATCTTCAGTGATTGTACTAAATCTTGTCTTCCTCTTGTCATAACTTCTGAGGCATCCGTGACCTTTCCACCGTTAATTAACTGGCATGTTGCACCGTCGGATAGCTACTGAATGAAGTCAATGAAAGTTTGAGTAACTCCACAGCTCTTTCGGAAGTATTCCACAGAACAGCCGTTGGAAAGCACTCATTAAGGTGGATAATTTGGTACAATTATCCTATTAGCACTTAATTAAGATTTCCAAAATTGCGACATGTTTAAAGCAATTAATAAAAAAGTTTGATAGTGTGAAATATTCCCATATTATGAATTAAAAGTCACCCTGAACGAAGAATATTCTTTTCAATAATTTCTCTTCAGGTTCTTACAATTATAAAATATAATATTTGTGGCCGTTACAATAAAGGCCAGTTATGCCGCGAATACATTTTTAACGTAGAATAACAGATTAGTTATGGGGTGTCAAAATAAATAGTCATATTTGTGTGAAAACGTGCTAGGCTGAAATCGATTAGAAATATTGTAAAACGGGAGACAATGGTGGTGATGAAACTTTTCATTCCAGTATGTCCGCATTTTCGTTATTTGGTTGCATTAGTCCCAATGAGACTCGAACTCCTCAGCATTCGTTTCAAACTCTAGTTTTTTTTACTTTTCCACAAGTTCACACCTAACATTAATTCAGACTTGTATTGCTTATGGACCCGACCAGTTGTTCTTCACCAAGTTGGAAAATTTCATCTTGTTTGGGATGTAGACGGAATCCATGGGGTAAATAATGAATTTGTTTTATCTTGCTATATTCGCTGCAATAATTGGCTAAACGTAGTTGAAATAAATTACTTTACGAATACATTAAATAATAATATTTGAATTACTTACTGAAAATGCGTATATTTTCCCGTATGAGTAATTTGAGGATTTCTCATGTGAATAGAAAATATTTCAACAACGAATTGTTTTGGCAGATCTGATAATAAAACTGGGACTGGCGTACCCTCAGAAATGTCATTTCTGCATATTCAAATGGTAAGCATTATCTCATGATTAATTTTTAGCCAATGGCACAAGTAACAGAAGGATTAGCATCCATTTGCTATCATTGCGTTTTGTGTCAGATTAAAAGATGGATAATTAATTTGTAATTCCTTTGCAGACAGAATGTACTTGATAATAGTTTTATCGTTTCACAACATACTTCTATTCGTGCATTTATAATCTGTTTCATGTATAAGAAAATGGACAGTATTGAGTTTCATTTGCTTCACTGGTATTACACGAGTACACAATGAGACTGGTAATTTAATCGTAGGATTTTCCAGTTTCGCTTTGCAGGGATTTCACTTATTTTAGTTTTACTCGACAGCTTTGAGTGTCGGATGACTCTGTCATCCTCGTCTGAGAGTTTTGAGCAGAACGTGCAAACCAATTCACAACAGATGGAACGCAGGACCTTCAATTTACAAAGACATTCCTCATATCCCTAAGTCAGTGAGGTGATTTCCAATGACCCATCAGTTCTAATGTCTTGTGATCGGTGGCTAATGACTTCGTTTAGGGTAAGGTTGTCTGAAAACTGAGTGAGAGTCGGCAATCAACATTGTCCGCTCAGTTGCGCATGAGGATCAATGAATCTGCTTCGGCGGTGTCGCTACATATCGACAAATGACAGAAGTTAGGATTACGTAGGGTGATTTCTAAGTGGCTGAATAGATAAAATTCTCGTCTGCTGGCCTGCAGTTGTGGTAAAACATACGAAAGTCATTCTTGAAATATCTTTTGTAGGCTGAAGCGATCTTTCAATATTGCAACCGAAATAACATTAGTCACTCTTATGTATGGGTTCTCAATAAATGATAAGAGGATACGTGTCTTTCTGTTTTAAGCCTGCTTAACTGATTACGTGGATTACTTACGCCAATGAAGGATTGTTGTGATATTGTAGACAAACAAACGATTGATTGTATTCACTGTAGGAATAAAATATGCGAGTATTCTTAACACGGCAACCCTCTAAACATTGAAAAGACAATCCTTGTGATCGGAAACGATTGAAGTATTCTTGAGATTCAAATTACATTTTCCAGACAATGCTCAAGCGCACAACTCATTTAGTGTGCTTTCATGTAAAAATGATAAGTGAGAAAGAGTCACATATGCTTATTCTGTTCTGTTTGTAAATTAGATGTTTGAACAATTTTCGTTTTACAAAACACCGAAATTTGTTAATCTACGTAATCACAACAGTACTACAGCACTACAATCAGGAGAAAAAGACATATTTAACCTATTATTATAAATATCTTCAGAAATGTCATTTATGTGTATTGTTTTTGCACGATACAATGCCTGTGTACATTTCACTGAAGAGGCCTAACATTAGAAACCAAATCATGTCAGCCAGAATAAATTCTGTAGGTTCAGTTGCAATCCACTACATTAGCCATCTTCGGACACTGACACAAGTGAACATGATCTGTCAAGTGATAAACAGATAGAAACAAGAATATGAGTTTAGCTAAAGCAATAAGAAGACGTTATTTGTCTGAATAGTGTAAGTCTTGTTCTACCACCACAATTTCAAATCGAATGAAAAAAGTTCAGAATAGCATATCGCTTACATCTGTAGAAGAGGAAGATAATTGTTTATCTCTGCCAGATATACCGCTTAGTTGACGGCTTGATGGGTCAGTAAAAGACCCACTTATAGAAAACCTACCTGGACAGGACAGTATCTTAATTACTAGAGTTTCTGCCCTGTTCGGTAAAAAAATAGCCTTACTAAGGTGCCTCTTTAGTAGAATCCAACCAATATGCACTGAAGACACACTTGATGAAGAAAGAAGAAATTTGACACACTCTGGTTGATAACAATTATCCAGACAAGTTCATCAGGAGATATAAAGTAGTCAGGACACCAAGACCCATTCTCCAACTCGCCCCTAGGAAAGACGTGTACATCAAGCTACCCTATATGGGGAATCAAAGGAGCTTGATAACTAGGCAAAGACTGAACGCTGCCGTTAAAAGGACTTTTTATGCAGCTAATATCATAATAACTGAGAATGTGAAGCCAATGTATTCATCTAAGCCCTTCAAACACGTGAAAAATGATGTCACATCACACTGTATTAAGCAATTTGAATGAACGTGTGGACACACATTAATAGGTAGGACTGATTGATTTCTGCAAGTAAGTGCTTCAGAGAATATTCCTAAATAGCTTCTGAAACAAATGGAATCTTCAGAACCCACTGATGGAGAGAAAAGGAGACCTACCTCTTCTGTTGCGAAACATAGTATAGAGACGGGACATAAACTGATGTTAAAAACATATTTTAAACCCATCTCTGAAACGTATTTGGGGCATATCCTAAAGTTCGTGGAAGGCCTAGCAATGAGAAACTTTAAAACCACCTTTATGCCTTCAAAAACAATTCGTCATCACATTAAACCTTCCTTGGTAAACTTCGTTTTCGTAGCATAGCTGGTGTACTATTACCTCTGCTATTTGGGTTAGTGGTCTTCAATGTTACTTTGACCTTCAATATGTCCTTTTAACTTAACCTAAATCAATTTTATCACTTCTTTACTCTTTAATAATATCATATATATTCCTATGACAAATCCATGTGTGATCAGATTGTTCGAAACGTGTTGCTCAGATGCATCACACGATTCAGAAAAATTGCGTCTTCTTAATGCTTTATCTAAATTCATAAAATAACTTACGTTTTTAAAAGTTAAGAGTGTATGAAGAAATTTCATACATAATGGCAGTAAGCTGTTATTTTCAGCTGTGTTCTTAACACCATTGTGGTTTTATGTGTAAAGAAAATCTAATATGGTGAGAATAATAAAGGCATATTTAATTAGTCGTTTACAAAACCTGTCTTATTTTCAAATTCCTACGGGTAGTTTCTGTCCTGTCATCATCTGGGGGAATATTAGTTACCAGTCCATAAGAGTTTTGGACTCAATTAGTGACATCATGATATTCACTTTCTTCGGACCTTTGTAGTTATCGTCTGGGTGACAACGGTATATTATTGACTCACAAGTTGAAAACGTGTAGAGTCTGCTTCAATACTATCTACTCCAAGCTCTTGTATGTCATATCGGCCCCTTTTCTTAAACCACTCACACAACCTCACCAGCTAATTTGGAAAATGTTATGTAAATTTCTTGTCCTACGATCACGTTTGCTTTCATTGATTGAGACGCGTATCTTGACTGACTTCTCGAATGGTTCACCATTCTACGTAATTTATTCTTTAAATTATTATTCATCTTTATTCGTGCTTTGAACTTTCCAAAGACACTGGATTAATTTTCTGTGGTACGATAAATTTGTATGCATATTTGTCATAGTGTATAGTGCAGACGCAGTAAATAGCGAGAGGATACGAAATACTGCATAGACTGCAATTACAGTGAATATTCGTCCCACGTAAAACAGAACTTTATTCATAAAAATCAGTTACAGCTGATATTTTGCATTGATGAAAATTCACATATTCTTCTCAGTCAACTGTCCTTACGTTCTGTTTGGTTCAATATTCTTGTTAGTTCACCTTCTATGTGACAGTGTGCTTATGACTTCCACCGACCATGCGCATAGTCCGGAATTCGATTCTTCACGGACGCACACCTGATATGAATGGTCGGTCTGCGAAACTTGGGCTACCAATATCATGTGCCTAAAATTCCATACTTGTACTAAAATACTGTGGGGAATCAAATATAAATATTTCATTCATGCCATAAATATGTTACCTGGTAACTACAGATTTACAAAGTATTACCTGAGTAATTACAAGACTTAAGCTGACAGTGTATTACTATCAAACACCCTATTTCCTACGTATTATTTATCTGTAAATTCGATTGCTATCAATTATCTGACACAACCACAAACTTACAATGATTATAAATAGCCCGATTAAAACAATCATCGCAAAGCAGTTTATCTAAATTTAAAGGAAATGTAGAAAAGTTGGTTACTCACCATCAAAAGTACTCAGGTTTTCTGCTATTTGACAACCTAATTGCTGTAACTTCCAAGTCAATAAACAGGATTCCTGCAGTAATGAGTGTTCATCATCTCACGGAAACCGTAATTCAGAATATCAGCTAGTAGTTACATACTGAATGACATGTAGGTAAGTCACATACTCGACCATTTACTTGCTCATCATTTCAAAACTGTTTTCAAAATGAAACCTGACTAATTTAGGAAGTTATTTACACCACAGTCATATCTTTGGTTGTTGTTACGATGTCACTTGAATGTTGTCTTCAGTTGTACAAATTGTAACGAAACAAATCGATATCTATTTATATTGCGTAGACAACACCAGTGTTAAACTGAGTGCCAGTAAGCTGTGAATATTTGTTCTTATGGTTCATAATATCACATTGAATTTAGAGATATATTCAACAATTGAAATAACAGGAAAATCAAAGGGAGATTTCGTCTTATTTCATGAGTTGCCGGTGTATAATATTTCACTTTTTATCTACTTGAATTTACCTTTCTTTTTAACTCGTCTCCGTTGCAAAAGAAGTAATAAAAAATCACTGCAACGATGGCCAAAACGTCAGTGGATAATGATATTGAAATGAAAACGATAAACCCCTTCACATTCAATGGTGATAGTTTCCAACCCAGAATGACCACCAAAATTGTTATCGCAATCGTAATATCCAGCGATATCAATGCATCTGACCATTTAGTTAATGTGAATAAGATTGCAAAGATCACAGACCACAGTAAAACCTATCACAGGGAAATTAATGCCGATGAATAATTAGTAATTAAATAAGGATCGCTTGACAAATGAAGAAATCAAGTAAATATTCCCAGCAAATGTGATAACTTCTTAATGGACGGAGGACGCGACAAATTATTTAAGCTGTTTAATTGAAGTTATAATGGACTGATTCTTTTGTGGTGTTTCGATATTCTTGTGAAATCAAAACTATCCTGAACTTGTCATAGTCATACCTGGATTCCATAATCGACCTTCATTTATTAGCAAGATAATAAAATTCAGTTATTCTTGAACTTCACTAAGTATCAGTCAACATTCAAGTGGCGCTTTCCTTCAGATTGTGTTCAGTCCCTTCATTAATCTGAAATTATTTACCACAACTTCATGATGGTGTGTCATAGAACCAAGGTTTTCCACCTTCACATCGCGAAATGTTGTCAGTTATATGTGATATAACAGGGAATACAATATGTAGTTTGCGCTTAAATATTTCCGGCCTATTTAAACGGCAAGTAGCAGCGTCACAATACAATACGATACTATGGAGCTGGCTATGCAGGAAGATAAGAAGACACGCCATTTGCGTAGAGCCTTTACTATCTCATATAAATAGCGTAAAAGAGCGGATAGCAGTTGCATACATATATAAATATGCTCGAAATAGCAGTGAGAGGTACCAATTATTTTAGTAAGTTGAAACAGACCAAATCCAATAAGGTGCCAAAGACATAATTAGCGGGAAACACAAACAACACTGTACTGTAAATATAAATGTAGCAGTTGACAGAAATTCGGTCTAAATAACAATGCATAACCACTGTCACAGACATTTGTGAATTCTTGCGAATCCCGTCGTCCCCATGTGAGATAAAATCAGACTTATACTTACCACAATTTCAAGCACCACACGAGTAGCAATATAGTACGATTGAATTTTTCTCACAAATATAACTACCATTAGTAGGACGCCACTAACTAATCTAAAATGAATTGGCAAATATCAATAATTAATCTCAGATAGTGCATAATTAATCAGCATTATTCATTAGGTGAGTAATCTTTAAATCTCCACATGACTAATTATAATTTAAAGAAAAAATAAGTGAAAAAACTTATTCTTCGTTGAAAAATAAATTGACACCTAGTGGTGGTGGCTTTCGAGAAGCTGTTCACTAACTGCATCTTTTTTTCGATGATTGAAAAAGTAAGTGTGGTAACATGAAATGGTAGCTCAGTGTTTTCAACCAATTAAGACTGTCAGGTGCCTCGAGAGTGAGAGCGAAATCAAAGAAAATAGTATAGAATTGCTGAACATGCAGGGAGAGTGGATATTCAAGCCCTTAAAAAAATGGGTGATTTAAAATCTACTCCAGTATCACCGAGGAATAATAATAATAAGATCCTGTGGAGCATTTAAAACAAAACAATTTAAATAAGGTGTTTAGAAGAAAAATTTCACGAGATGATATCATTTCGTTGTTTCTTTACAACCGCTTTACAACTAACATGGTTCAGAACAATAATAAAATAAAAGTCATGACAATTACTCAGTTAAATAAAAGAAACAAAAAAACATACTAATGATCAATCATATTAAGATAGGTCATGTAGTCCATGGTAAGCGGAGATTGAAGTCCATTGATTTTCGTACACACAGTTTAGGCCGTATGTTATTAATTCAAAGTGCTTCCATCACCTTCAATAACCTTGAATTAGAGTTATGTGAAATAATTGTGAAACAGTCATTAATATCGATTTTGTGACCAGACATTAATAAGTGTTTTGCAATGGATGATGCTGGATTTCTACTAAGATTAATCGCGTTAGGATTTTCGATATGATTTACTAGCCATTTTGGAACATGTTCTTTTAGATGACATTGGAACATTCTGTTAGTTATACCTATGTAGGTGTCACCGCAGCTGCAGGTGAACTTGTAGATACAGTTTGAAGTAGAGTCCACAGAATTTCGTCCTTTGATCGTAGGAACAGGGATCGAAAATGTTAGGCAAGTGAGGAAAAGAGATGTGACGGCGTAGAATGTGCGTTTGATGGCTGACCGAAGTCTTTGAGTTAGCTGTCAACTGCATAATCTGGTCGCCCTTGAATGGTAGATTAATAAACATGGCTTTCTTTGGTACAGAAGCTGTCTTTTCGAGATGTGGTTTTTCTTTATTGTGACAAGTGATAAAGTTCTCCAGATAACCATTAGCTAATAAAACTGAATGTACATGTCGAAGCTCATCCATCAGTGTGTCACTCGTGCATATTTTTCGGGCCCTTGAGAACAAACATTTCACCAGGGAACGTTTATATTGGATAGGAAAAAACTGGTCAAATGAAGATATGTCTGTTTACGAAAAATAGATCGCTGAATCGTTTCGTCATCTCTCCCAGCCATAGTAGTTTCCAGGAAAGCGAGTTTGTTATTCGATTCTAGTTTGGAAGTCACTCGAATATTTGGATGAATTTGATTAAATAGGGTAATAAAGTTTTCAATAGATTTACTGCCATTATTACCAACAATAAGAGTATCATCTACATAACGTTTATATAGCATCAAATCCCCAAGCATACCTTGCATTTGTTTCTCTAATTTCGACATAAATATATTTGCTAACAGGGGCCCCAGTGGGCTCCCCATCGCAACACAATCGATTTGTTTGCATGCCTTTTCTTTTCTCATATATATATCTAAATTTTTATTTAGCAGATTGATCAACGATCATCGATACTCAGTGGTCATAGTCCATTTAGTTTCTCCGTTTTAATACATTCCAAACGAAACAAAATTTGTCACAATTATCCATCCATATAAGTAAGTTCCAATTTCTTCAGACAGACTCACTTCAAAGGGATATTTTTATATGTGTATTCAACGAGATATCATTGTGAGCGCAGTGTTCATCAATAAATGCTTTGAAGCGAATAATTATACTGTGGTTTTGAAGTCTTTAAATCGAAGGTCACTGATTCAATCTGTCCAATGAATCAAAGCACCATTCGACTGTTTCGATTTCTCGATAAAACTATGTAAACGCCACAAAGCTTTAACGAGTCACCATTGGATTTTATCATTGCTATTCGATTACTTCTACACAGGTTTATCCTGAAAATCTTTTTCAAATCAAACTATTCGCCGTGAGGTTATTTTTAACATATTTTTAAGAATGCTCATTTCCGTGTTAGCTTGGTAGTGAGAAGTTTGTTCCTTAGTATTCTAACGAGTGATTCATTAGAAACAGCGGTGAACGAGGCAAATATTGTCACTTGGCTCATAAACAGTACCAGAATCTCGAGTAAATAAATAATATTTAATTTAAAACTGTGTGACCTCCACTGTATTCAGATTTCCAAATGAAATAGACAAATAAACTTACTGAATGGCTAAGGGTTCCACAATATCCCAAAAATGTGTTAATATAATCATAGTTGAATAAGAACTCTAAGCTCAAGAAATCTTTAATACTGATCGTATACTGTGATGAAGAAAGACTGACGATACAGTCAATATGTTTAAGTATTCCAGACATCTCAGCAGCAGATGTAATCCGGTGCAGTTTTGAATTAGCGAATGAACAGCGTTAAATACCAAAAAGTTGTTACACACTCTAACAATAACTAGTTCGTCCCATCAAACATTGATGACGTTAAGCTTAGTTCTTAAGTGATTATACGACCGAGCCAGCAGTGTAACTGTTGACTGACACACGATTTCACACTTTACCTTGTACATAGTTTTCTGTCTACCTTTCTCTCTCTCTTTCCCTTGTTGTTTGGTGTCAGTTTTCATATCTGCAGTATGGGTGTAGTGTGATTTCTATTACAGGTGTGTGATGTCGAAACGACGGAGAAAAATGCAGTAATTGACCTCTCACTCTAATCATACTTCTTCTAAGTACTCTCACATTGTCCCACTATATTTGATGAATACGTACAAGTGAATGCAGTGTAATAACTGAGCTAAACTGTAATGTTCTAATAGTTCAACTGATCACAATCTGCTCGTTTGACCTATGTGATTGACCTAACTGTCAAAATACGGTGTTTTTTTCAAACGATATTATTTTTCTTAATTTGATCTCTTGAATCTTAAAGTCGACAAAAATGATTTTAGGAAGACTTTTTGTTGTTTTAAGAGCAACCCTTATTCTAACCTCACTGAGAATTCAAAGATAAGGCCACTGACGTGCCTTCTTTGTAGTACTGCAGAGACTTTCAACTCTATATTATTTTCAGCATTTTTATTTTCCTTATTGTTTCTCCAAGTATTTTTGAATAACTTCTTGAGGGTGGTTATTTACAAGTGATATTGCCTTTATTTGTTTGATTTCATTATTCAGATCTTCTGACTTACTAGGGTGAGGCTTCTGATTCGACTACATACACATTTCAGTGGACCTGCTTCTACTAAATCTGGAGGGCATGAATTAAAGTCTAATTATTTATAAGAGTTTGATCGATACATTATTCTAATTGATTGGCTATGGGCCAATTGGTATAAAATGAAGTGAAAAGTTTGTTTAGGTTAATTTCCTACCAATTAATTATGTCTAACCAAAATTCAGGTTATCTGTTGACATGTCCGCTGCTACTAATGAAACTTCGACGGTGTTCAAGAACTAGTCTGAATATAATTTTGATTGATGTTTACTTGCAGTGAAATACAGGACGTCGAAGCGGTCTAATTTGACTCAGCAGCCATGTAAACGTGTGTCTTCTCTAAGTGGTGCTATTGGTCCTCCTGAGACATGAATGATGAACTCATCGTTTCAAACCTCATTATAATTTCTTCCTAATAATTTACCAACTTACATCATTTCAGACTGACGTTACCTGTAGTTCGGACAATTCTTCGAATCCCGGTGGGTGCGTACTGCTGAGGAGTCCCAAACTAGGACGAAACGGCTGTCCAGTACTCCCAGGTTTTCCAGTGGTTCGCTAACTGATGTCAGCTCATGATTAAATCCTCCATGCAATCAAACAAAATCCCTACAAAAAACCAATACTTGAAAATTCTTTATTCGTCAAAGCGGAAGATTTCATATTTTTATGCGTTGTGGACAGTTGAAAAAATTCAAATGAACAATGTGTAATTCTGCTTCATTTTTTGCGCTTTTTTGATTTACATATTCCATATGAATCACTGAATGAGTTTTGTAAGTAATATTATTTTTGCTATCTGCCTTTTTGAAAAGGTTTGTCCATGTATTATATTTTATTTGAAGATTTGTAATGTGAATGGAAAATATTTCGTCAGGTAATTATGTTGACTGCTTTCAAGGTGAAAGTATGTTCAATAAACGTCTCAGATTATTCTTCACAGAGAAATGCCTGGAGTTCTAATGGAAAGTCATGATCAGCAGCGCCCAAAAAGTTAAATATGTGGATAGGTACAGACACATGGTGTCGTCCAGTAGTCGAGCCATTCCAAAGCGAGTTGGTAGAAGTTCGAATCCATACAACTGAAGAGTGTCAAACAAGAACGTAACAATGGATGTTGAACTGATTTCTTAGCATTTCAACCACAACCTAAACCGTAAGTTTCGCCATTTTTAAAAACGTTTTGAGCATGATTACGTATATTGATTAAGTTCTCGAATCATTATTGTGATGCGATAAACTGAAAATTGAGTAAATTTACCGGTGCCGAAAGTGAAAGTAGAGAACATTTTCGACTAGGGAGTCTTCAATCATCGATTAAGTCTTCTCCGAACTCAAAAATAATCACACTATTTTAAGGGTTCAGATTTTAGTTTTCAGGAAAATACACTAGCTCACTTGTCAATTAGCATGAAATTATTAAAAAAGGATAAATCTGAAAGGTTCTCATTGAAGCATTGTGTTCTATTTGTGTAGTGAATATTTCTGTTCAGTAAAAAATAAAATTTTTTTGACTGAGGTAAATCCGGCAACTGAATGGAAAGAAGACATGGCTATCCTGTTATGATGAATATTTTTTTTAAAAACAATGTCATTTACTGAGTAAATTGTCTTAGGTTTAACTAATAGGTGAGTTTAGAAGCTGAAAATTATTTGCAAACTTGATGGTTCTCTGCGTAAAAGTCTTTCTAGATCCAGTCAAACATGATGCATAAGCTATACATGTTTCCGTGAAGAGGAATAACATTGGAAACCGAATCATGCAGTCTAGAATAAATTCAGTGGATTGAAATGTAAACGACCGTATCAGCCATCTTCGAACAGTGATAAGTGGTCGATAGTTGCTATAAGGTATTAGTTACATAGCAAATTAGTAAAACCGCTTTGTTATTGAAATGCACACAGTTTCAAATAAATCGCTGGCCGGTGTACTTGCATCAAACTGTAGGTGCAGTTGCATAAAAGAACAGGAGAATGACAAATCACGAAAAAGTGATGATGACAGGAAATGAGAAAAATTTCAGGATTGCATCAATATTTGAGGTGGTTTAGAGAACATTTGGAAAACTTGCAAATATTTAACAGCTATTGTTTCTTGTTTTTGAGACGAACGAACACTTGAAATACAAACACTTTACAATGATCGAAATATTCCTCACACATACAACCTAATTTTACTCCAAAACATCAGTCTGAGCTCATATTCGCAATAATGGTTATTCCAATACTCTTCTTGTTTGACTGACGATAAAAATATGGATTCCTCATTATTTGAATGATGTTTAGTGCTTTAAGTTTGATTTAAATGTAATTTAGATGCAGCTAATAGGTTTTCATTCGTCTTCGATGTAGTAATACATGATATGAGTAATAAGATGACTCAAGCAGACATTCTTTTGTTATCACATATCGTGTAGGCTATGAATTATGTAACTGCAAAATCAACTGTGCTGAATGTTCACATTAAACTCACAAACTTACTAAGATTATAAATGGATCGATTAAAACAACAGCTGCAAAGCAGATTATCTAAACTGAAACACAATTCAGAAAAAATTACTCATTCACGATTGAAAACAATCAGGTTTCGTTGATATATGTGAACCTGCGTGTTGCTGCTTTAAAGGATATAAGCACTAGTCATGTGTAAACATTTCTGACTGTCTAAATATTCTCAAACGTTGGCTGATACAGTAAAAAAAATTCATAACTCAACTGAAGCTGCAAATAGGAACCGAGCTGTCAACGATACGTGTTCAGTCACACGGTAATATCCTGCACCGTATTTTCATCAATCACTCAAGTCACTGAATCACACGCTAATAAGTGGACATGTTTCTAGGTCACATACTTTATCAACCATTGATCCATAATTCCAAAATTCTATCCAGAATTAAATCTGACTAATTTGGAAAATTTTTTGCATTAGAGTTAAATCTTTGATAAATGATATGCGAAATGTGACAAAACGAATGAATATCTGTTCACAACGAGATGTACTCAATAAATATTGAATCGAGCCTAAATAATGTGGTAACATATGCACTGATTGTGGCTTTATCAAAATTAGGTTTGGTTAAGTGTATCAAGCTATCAAAGAAATTCGTAAAAATTTCTGAATCCTTTGAAGATTTCATTTTATTTCGTAAATAATTGATATTGAATCTTTCCTAAAAGATTTAAAACAATTAGTTCCTCTTATGAATTTAGACAAAGCAGCAAGAAGTCATAATTTGTCTGAATCGTGTAATGTTTATTTGTGTAACATATTTTGAACAATCTGATCACACACGGACAAGTCATAGGAATATATTTGAAATTAATAAAGAGTGAAGAGGTGGGAAAATAGACTTAGGTCAAGTTGAAAGGACACATTCAAGGTCAAAATGACAATGAAGACCACTTAGATGGATATGTTGACTTCACATTCCCAATCACTATGATATTAGCTGCATATAAAGTCCTTTTAACGGCAGCGTTCAGTCTTTGCCTAGTTATCAAGCTCCTTTGATTCCCCATATAGGGTAGCTTGATGTACACGTCTTTCCTAGGGGCGAGTTGGAGAATGGGTCTTGGTGTCCTGACTACTTTATATCTCCTGATGAACTTGTCTGGATAATTGTTATCAACCAGAGTGTGTCAAATTTCTTCTTTCTTCATCAAGTGTGTCTTCAGTGCATATTGGTTGGATTCTACTAAAGAGGCACCTTAGTAAGGCTATTTTTTTACCGAACAGGGCAGAAACTCTAGTAATTAAGATACTGTCCTGTCCAGGTAGGTTTTCTATAAGTGGGTCTTTTACTGACCCATCAAGCCGTCAACTAAGCGGTATATCTGGCAGAGATAAACAATTATCTTCCTCTTCTACAGATGTAAGCGATATGCTATTCTGAACTTTTTTCATTCGATTTGAAATTGAGGTGGCAGAAAAAGATTCATCACTTATGATTACAATGTCGCCTACAAACCTTCTATAAAGTGGCACATTTGCGATTGAATCCTCAATGTACGACATATAGATAACCGGTAAAATGGACCCTAACGAATTTCCTATAGCAACACCATCATTTTGGCGGAAACAGTCAATTTCAAGTGTAAACCTAACTTTGTTAGTACATGGAAGGAATAAATCCCTTAAATAATATATAGGCAACGGGATGAAAAAATTGCGTGTCGAAATATATTGACGTAAAATGCCAAGTGTTTCGAGCAAAGGCACATTAGTGAATAACGAGTTCATATCAAAAGAGTACACTTTTTCATAATATTAATATCTCCAAAAAAACTAACTAATTCCAACGTATTTTTTTACACATACTTACAGAATTGTGTTTTGGCTGAATGCAATAATTCAACTAATCAGGTTTTGGGGATTTACAATACAGGACGTAGAGAATTACTGGGTAAACTTTGTTTTGATACAATAGCAGATGCACTATTACCTCTGTTATTTGGTTTAGTGATCGTCATTGTTATTTTGACCTCCAATAAGTCCTTCTAACATGATCTCACTCTATTTTCTCACATCTTAACTCTGCATTAACTTCACATATATATTCCTATGCCAGGACCGTGTTGGAAATTATTTGAAATATGTTGCACAGGTATACATTACACGATTCAGACAAATTACGTCTTTTATATAATAATAAATCGCTGCAGAAACTTCAACGCACAAATATATTAAAAATAGAAAAAATATCCACAATAACCTTCGTACAATGAACGATACTGGAAAAGCTGCCAAGGCAGAAATGAGGAGATATAGAACAGAAGTGTTGGGAATCTGCGAGAGCAGATGTAACGGATATGGAATGTACTAACTACCAACTGAAGAGACAATAATATATTCCGGTCACCGAACCACGAGCACACCGAGAGAGTGACCATCATGATGTCACCAACAGCAGCCAAGGCTCTCATGCATCGGGAACCAATCTCCTCCAGGATAATGACAGCCAGGTTCAACTCCAAAGAAATGAACGTTTCAATAATTCAATGCTAAGCACCTAAAACGTCTCAGAAAAAGAGGAGAAGGAGGAATTCTACAGACAACTACAAACAATAATGGAGAACGTCCCAAAGAGCGATATCAAAATCCTGATGGGTGATATGAATGCAAAGCTGGGAAGGGACAACACAGGAAGAAAATTCACCATGGGTCGTGAGGCTCTTGGTGAAATAAACGACAATGGTCAACTCTTCTCAGACTTCTGCGCCTTCAATGATTTGGTGATTGGCGGTAGTGTGTTCAAACACAAGGATATACACAAGACGACATGGATTTCACCAGATGGAAACAACAAAAACCAGATAGACTTCATCTCAATTTCAAGAAAGTGGAGACGGAGCCTACTGGACACAAGGTCGAGGAGAGGAGCAGATGTGGGTTCAGACCACTATCTAGTACAAGGGACTTTCAAGGTGAAACTAAAAGCCTCGAGGATAGCTGGGGATAGGCCACAATGCAAGTTCAACACTCAATTACTGAAGGACACAACCACAAAGACACTTCACTGCAACTGTCAGAGCAAAGCAGGAAACACTACGCGACATCACTGAAGAATCATGCGTGGAAGAACATTGGAAGTCTCTGAAGACGCTTTTCAACGAAACGTGTTCAACGGTTCTAGGAAGAAAGAAGAGACAAGACAAGGAATGGCTCTCAACGGACACTTGGAAATTAATAGAAGAGAGGAGAATGGTGAAAGAGAAAATGATTCAATGCAAGGACAGAGAGGAGAAGAGACGCTGAGCTCAACTTACACAGCACTGGACAAAGAAGTGAAGAAGAGTGCTAGGAAGGACAAAAGACGATTCTACGACAACCTCACCACTGAAGCTGAGAAGGCAGCAGGCAAAAGAGACCTGAGGACATTATATCAGATAACCAAATCTCTATCCGGGAAGAGATCAACACAAGCGAAACCTATAAAAGACAGCCAAGGGAACCCAATTACCAAGGAAGAAAACAGATTAAACAATGGGCGGATCACTTCAAAGGACTCTTGAACCGACCATCACCTGCAACCCGTCCAGAAATACCAACAACAGCGCGCAACAACTGCAAGTTGACACCAATCCTCCAACGAGAGCTGAAGTCTTGAACGCAATCAAGCTTCTGAAAGCTGGAAAAGCAGCTGGACCAGATGGAATACCCCCGAAGCACTGAAAGCGGACCCAGAGACTACAGCAGACATGCTGACTCCATTATTGCAAAAGGTCTGGAAGGAGGGAAAGGTGCCTACTGACTGGAGGAAAGGTTACCTCGTGAAACTACCAAAGAAGGGCGACTTACGCCTCACTCTGCAAGAACTGGCGAGGAATCATGCTCCTGTCGACGCCAAGTAAAATCCTGAGTCGCATCATCCTGGAGAGATTAAAGGACGCACTGGAGACAGAACTCCGACCAGAACAAGCTGGATTCAGGAAAGGCAAATCATGTACTGACCAAATTGCAACTCTATGCACTATCATCATCGAACAAAGCATGGAATGGCAATCAAACCTGCACCTCAACTTTATAGACTTTGAGAAGGCCTTCGACAGCGTTGACCGTGAAGTAATTTGGAAACTACTCGAGTACTACGGCGTACCCCAAACATTCATCCACCTTATTCAACAGCTGTATGACAACGGCACAAGTTATCCACAACCGGAAACTCAGCGAGGCGTTTGGAGTAAACACAGGAGTCAGACAAACTTGCTTATCTTCACCAATGATATTCCTAATTGTGGTGGACTGGATCATGCGTCGTCAGACAGTGGGAAACGAGAAGACAGGGATATCCTGGACCGAAGTGAAGAACCTAGAAGACCTGGATTTCGCGCGTGGATGATTTATGTTTGATGTCACACAAAATCGAAGACTTACAAGCGAAAACCGACGGATAAACTAGTCGAAGAAGCAGTCGGCGAAGAAAGAACTCCAGGCGAACATAGACAAGACGGAGGTTATGGAAATAACCAACCAACCAACAACAACATCCAGCGCCAATCACCATCAACGGGAGGGATTTGGATGAGGTTACTCCATTCACCCACTTATCTAGGGGGCATTGTTTCAACTACAGGCAGTCGAACTGACGAGGATGTCAAATCGAGCGAGAATCGGGAAGGCGAGAAACGCATTCATCAACCTGAAATCAATCTGGAAACCTTCGTCACTCAGCATCACCAACAAAATTCAGATTTTTAATACAAACGTAAAGTCATTTCTTCCATACGGATCAGAAACTTGGCGGGTCACAAAGAATATTTCTAATAGCCTGTTGCAGACCTTTATTAACAACTGTCTTCGCTCTATACTGAAGATCAGATGACCGGAAAGAATCACCAACAAGGAACTATGGGAAGAAACAAAAAAAGAACCAATCGTCCAACAAATATGCAGGAGAATGTGGAGATGGATGGGTTGGACACTCGCTGAGGAGACCGCTGGGTGACATCGCGCGTCAGTCCATTGCTCGAGTGGAACCTGAAAGAAAAGTGGCTAGTGGGACGTTAAGGCAAGAGTGACATTGAGGAGATGGTGTGAAGAGGAGTTGAAAGAGTATGGACTAACATGGATGCAGGTGAAAAGTACAGCAGAAGACAGAAGCAAGTGTAAACGTGCAGATGAAGCCCTATGTTCCACTAGGAACCCAAGGGGACAATAATAATATTAATATAGGAATAAAACTTTTGCACTTTGGAAGAGTGGAATTCCATTATGAGTAAAATTTATTTTTGATGAAGTCTCATATTACCCTTATATGATTATGAGCAATAAATTGTGCTCGAAACGTCATCAGTAAATATTACTGTATAACACTGTGAGACTTCAATCTTTCATGTTTTATTTATGCAAATGATCACATTTTGTTAGTAAAATTACCTTGTTTTCGATGAAGTAATTACAAATCTCTGCAATGATTGCTAAAACTGCGATGGCCGTCAATAATGAAATGAAAACAGTTATACCTATCACTCTTAGTGGTGATAGTATGAAAGCCAGCATGAGGATGTAAATTGTTATTCCAGTCGTTAAACCCAATCCAATCAAATGGTAAAAATAAGACAGTGAAGCTGACAGACCACAGTAAAATCCATCCATATAAGCCAAAAATTGAGAAAGTCAAAATATAAATCCATGACTCATTGGAAAATAAAGTACAGCAGACTGCAGTTAGGAAGTACCTGAGATCGATATGCTAAATAAACAAGTGATATACTCTGTTACGTAGAGTCTATCTGTCAGACAAGTCGATTCGCGTTTATCAAACAAGATGTACGCTTGAAATTTTAGGGTTTTCTGGACAGAATGATTTCAGTCAGTTTATCTCAATACGCAATAAGAAGTTGTTGTCTGCTTAATGATAGAAAGTTTGAAGTTTGCGACTATCAAGCATCTTGATCATTCAGCGTAAGAAGTAAATATCCATTTGAAGTAGATTCAATTTTCTTTCAGTGTGCGATATCTTGGTTTCCATAGTTTAATCAAATTTAAGCATGTTTCACATCCCGCGGCTTTACACAAATGATAGTAGACTAGCCTTCAATAAACGGTTCCAACTATGTAATTAGTCGTCAGAAGAAAAGGCGAACAAGGTGAAGTTGGTTTTATTATCACCGATCACAGCATTTCTCAGTGATATCATTCAAAGAAATAATTCTGCAGGCTGGAACAATATTATTCTTGAAAATAGTAATAATACTAGCCAATTTGCTTTTACCATTTAAGAACTAGTGGTATCTTCTTTTAAACATGTATAGTTCATGGGGTTGCGATAAGAACGTTCAACATTAATGTGGTCATTCCTTGAAAGATGGTTAGCCGCCTTACCTCTTGTATTGTAAATTCCAATCTTTGTGATTTCCAATCTTCGTAATCCAAATTTATTGAACTTGTTATCAACTGATTTATTCACCTGTCATTAGTATTCGCTAACTCAACATTTCTATAAAAGCTTATTACTCGCTGGTGTGTAATTTGTATATTCGAGGTCATTATTTGATTTATTCTAGATATATGAAATTCTAACATACCTGAAACTAATTGTACTTGGTTATTATTTCTGCTACGTGATGATTCATGCTGATGCTTTTCTTCTGTTTATTTGAAGAGAAATTTGTATTATTGAGAGGTAGAATTTGATCATTGTAGTAGAATATAATTCTGTATTAGATACGTTTTTATATAAGGCATGTTGTTACAGTATTGCCGCTCGTAATCATAATAGTGTATTGATACAACCCCCTAGCGTGCTATTTAGACGTCTACATTCACTTATATTTCAATTTCCCGCATATTCTGAATAGATACTGTAATTTTCGTTGCATTTATTTCCTGATGAACAGATGGATTGAGGTTCTCCACTGACTTTGATGATACAGCCTCCTTTCGTATAATTAAAAAAAAGTATAAAGCAGTAAGTTCTATTGTAATAGCAGAAGACGAGACAAAGACGTCCAGGTATATTTTCAAGTGATCAAACAGCTATTTACATCTATAGAATTTATATTCTATAATCAATCACTGAGCGCGTGATTTTAGTTTACACTAAATAACATGAGATATAAGGTTCGAGTTCAGATCTTATTCTAATGCTAGTGCAGTACTGAA
Source organism: Trichobilharzia regenti (assembly GCA_944472135.2). Taxonomy (NCBI): domain Eukaryota; kingdom Metazoa; phylum Platyhelminthes; class Trematoda; order Strigeidida; family Schistosomatidae; genus Trichobilharzia; species Trichobilharzia regenti. Next base: position 52,664,147 of record OX235267.1, on the reverse strand, counting down.
CTGTGGGAATATTGTTTAGATATTAACACCAACAAATACAGTGATTGTTACTGTGAGAATGATACTACGTTGGAACCCACTGCCTGTATCACACCACGACACTATAAGTAAAGTTCCTAAAACATACAGAGGTCGTAAGTTATCTGAAATATATAATGCATTTGTGCGAAATATTTCAAACATCATCATAACACAGGTGAAATTGCCAAGATATCACGAGTGAAAATTCAGTGTAAATAGGTCCGAACGTTAAGATCACATGATCGCAGATGAGGCAGTGCAGATGTTATCAGGTAAAATATAGCATAATTATAAAATGACTAACCATGACCGGTTTAGACTAACATCAAATAATGTCTGAAAGCATAAAACTGGCTAAAGCCTACTTATGGATTACTATGACTATATATGACTTGAATCAGTTATTTGTAAGGGGTAAGGACAGTACTGAAATATACTTCATAGTCTTTCTTTACGACCTGTCTGCGATTGACAACCTTACGTATTTGTTTTCAAGGTCAGGTGAATCAGTCACTTTCATTCCTTCATTAACCCTTGCGACACCTCCATTGATGTGAAATCACCTATGTGTGAATCGGTTAACATATTGATATGTAAAATATTAAATATCTCCATAATGAAATTTGGAATAAAAACACATTTCAGGTAACAATATTGTTTCAATAATTCAATTAGCCTTATGATCGCATTAGGAACACAACAATCTACGAAAAGACTCTTTTCAACAACGAATTTATTATCAGGCTGCACAATTCTATACATATATAAACTTTTCTTTAGGAAATTATATCTGGTGAGAGAATTGAAACAGAGTTGTGAATACGTGAAGTAGTAAGAGTAGTATGAAATGCAATTAAAATATTTGTGATGTGAATCATAGTTGAATGTCAAGCACCAACACAATTATTCTCATTTACGGAATAATTCATAAGGCGTATAGATGTTGGAATGTGGTGCAGAATTATAAGAATATTAGACTAATATAAAATGTTACATAATATGATGCTAATACTGATAAGATAGAACTCAATATTAAAAGGAATTCTGGATTTAGGAGTGGCAAGTGGGACAAGTGGGAACAAATCAAAGTGAGAATCGGGGACTGTGTATATTTCTTTTTTACACAAAAGTTTCGCTTAGATTCATGAATTTCGAAAGCCTCCTCTATCTTTCGAAATCTATAATGGAGGAAACTCTTTACGTTAGCAGGGATTCAGTATTATTTATTATTATTATTCCCTTGCGTTAAGAGTGGAACTTAGGAATTCAACAGCACATATCCACTTTGTTCTGTTTTCTACCATTCTCTTCAGCTGGGTCCAGGACTGATCGAACTCTCTCATCTCTCCTTCACACTATCCCGTCAATGTCACCTTTATACTGACGACCAACTCGTCGCTCTCCATCTGAATTCCACTCGAAAACATGGCGTATGATGTCACTCTGAGTTATCTTCAATGTATACCCGATCCATCTACACTTCCTCATACGTATTTTTAGAGCGATTGGCACACGTCTGTTGGTTTGTTCCCATATTTTCTTGTTGCTTATTCATTTTGCCAATTTCATCCTCAGTATGGAGCAAAGAAAGTTGCTGATAAAAGTCTGCAACCTGTTGGAAATGCTTTTCCTGATACACAGTGTAACTTCCTGACCCGAATCCTATATACATATGAATCAAAGCCTAATTAGGTATTCGAGTGTGATGGTTTTCTGTTAACTAACCCTGTTCAATTTACAACTCTAAAGTGTACTAGATTCTATCTTCTGCCTGAGTCTACTACTGTCAACAGTAGTGGAGATTTAAACACTGTGAGTAAATTTTTCGTCTACATCCGTTGCTACCCAAGATCAGAATTAAAGCTTCATAGAGATTCATGTTCTCCGTTAACCACAAATAATAACGATTCCAGCGCAGACAATGGCGGACCCTTTTCCATTCATTTCGCTTGTTTGTATGTTGTATCTTGAAATTTCGATGCCTTGCTAAAATCCAGGGCAACATTACTTTGTATACAGGGAACTTGGTAATGCTTATGAGTCCATAGGCATTACATGACTCCTTCCAAACTGTTTCTAGAGCTTCACCAGTAAAAATGCTATTCAAAGCTAATATAAAGAAATGCTTGTTCTTGAAAATATATTATATATATATATATATATATATATATATATATAATTTCACCGTGAATATTTTCCTTCAACTAAATAATCTCAATAAGCGTCACTGATAACGGTCATATGACAAAGATGAATTCATTTGGTGGGTACAGTGTTGCTTTGACCACATTATTCAAATTCATCGAAAAAGACAAAAAACTAAAGGTGAATAATCCTTTGATTCAATAAAGTGATAGAATCAGCAATCTTCGATTTAAAAATTAAAAGTATGCGTCGGATTATTGATCAAACTTCAGATATGCTCAAAAGGCGTGAAGTTTATAGCCATTGAGAATCAAAATGTACTATGACCACTCAGTATGGATTATCATGTCAGTAAATTTATTGAACGAAGTTAAAATATACGTGTGAAATTATGTGAATATTTTCTAGCAGATACATTTCGAAGCGAGGAGTTTTATAGTGTAGGTCGATTACTCCTATTCCCATTTTATTTATCTTAATTGGTTTAACTTATTCTTGAATTTATTTGAAAAAAAGTTGTTTGGCCATCGTGTCTCATTCCACACACACATTGTAGATATACAGTTCAGTTAGAAATTAGGAATTGGGTCAGTTACCTATAATTGCCTAGAGTTAAAGAAATATGAATTAAGTCCTTTTGAGTTTGCTTAATTCAGATGATGGGATATGTGCCAATGTGGATTTATTTAATTTTGGTCATCAGATTTTATCTTTAGAAAATGTCTGTTTAAGAAAGCATTGAATTTCAAGGAGCACTGGGCAGTTGTTTTTTCCTCCTTTAGGACACTTCCTGAATACCTACGCACAATCTCACCAGGGCTCGAACCTAGGACTTTCATGTTACGTGACCACGTCCATATACTAATAATTTAAATGTCAACCTCCAGTTAAATGCTTTCCACTAGATATATATCCTGAAGCTTCGATGAGAAGTCGTAGCCGCTAGAGTTCACCGTGTAGAGGTGAAGCAAATGCTCATCCAATCTATTGGTCAGGTTAGCGGGCCGCTGATTTCCATCTCAAGATTCTGAGTGGTTAGTAAGATAGTTCCCTTTACCTGTGAGTCCCTTGTTAGGTTTCTGGTGAGTTTGTCAGCCAGCATTGGCTTACAGCGACCAAATGGGAGGAAACAGGTTTTAACCGCCTCTTGGTTTTTAATGTTCTATCTAACTGATTTTGGTTAATGACAAATCACAAGAAGCGAAATTAGAGTATGATAAGTGAAAGTTGAATGAATACGGATCTAAATGTTTAAGGCTCAAGACCAAATATAAAGTGTAAGAAACAAAGCCGATGAAAATATCGTTGCAGAAAACGTAGTTTCAACTGAAAATCGGATTAGGAATGCAGGTCCTTAGCAATGATAATTAATTTTGAACATAAAGAACCAATTTATGTCTTTTTATGAATGAAGCTTTGATGAAGTAAAGCATATGATCCTGACTAGTCGCATTTGTGCAAATGTACTGAATTATAATTTACGTTTGTCAACAACTCTCTAGCTCAGTTGAGTTAGATGGCATGAAAGTGTGTTCTTTAGCCCAAACTTGCAGAAAGTGATGGAAACACTGTCGATGAGCCCTGTCCCAAATGTACGGAAAGATCTTCTGGAGTTTGAATCATCTCGATCTTACTAGCAAGCGCTAATGGTTCACATGAACGGTTTGCAACCACTGATCTCAATCACTCAGTTGTAAATAGTCTTTCGCATTTGTGCTACTTTTCATAAATATGGCTTATGGTATGAAGCAAGTAGCATAGTTTTGATCTGTACATTATGGTTTCTAAAGAACACTTTGGCGAGGTTTCTCCTCGTCATATTGTGTTAACTGGAGATTGTGAAATAATGTGCAATTTGTGAAATGACTTCGGATACTGACTCATCGACCTAGGCCTCTAATAGTAAGACCATTCTGTCCATTCACTCTATCTATGAGTTATAAATGCACGTATAAATTAAAAGCACTCGTGTATTTCTTGAAGAAATTTTGAGGGTGTAATTCACAGAGAAAATCATTGCAGCCAAATCGGTGGCATACCGGTTTGGACGCTCGCCAACCATGCACATGGTCTGGGGTTCGACCCCTGGCCAACGCACTGCTTTACCTAGCTAAGCCAGAAATAATGCTGGTAAGGGAGAAAGGTTGATCATGAGGCTAGCAACCCCATCCTGTAAAACAAACACTGCTACAGAAACTTCAAGCCACTAGCTTGAAGCCCTATGTTCCACTGGAGAACGTGAAGGAAAATAATAATAAAATAAATCCCTTATATTCATTTCTGTTCAATCTTGTTGTCACCTTTTTTTCTTTTGAAATTTCAGAACATCGAAAGATGGTCGTGCTCAATGCATCTACTTAAAATAATGCGAAGGTACAAAGGGAACTGGCCAGCTTTTACGTTTGGGTAAGAACATCGTTCTCTATTAAACGCATTTTTTATTTCTAGTTCTTCGTAGATTCGATTATCATGATACTTATTGCAGTCAGTGCAGTCGTCTTGATCACTCAAGTGTAAGATTAGATTAAGGCAATCAATCAAATTTTACTTTGATTTACAGACCAGTGGTATGCAGATTCATCAAAGATCACGACTATGTGATAAACATTCTTTAGTAAGTTCTCCTAATCAGTTGGTTGATTTCTTTTTAACAAGTGACAAGTGGAATGAATTTAAAATTATTATTATTCTCATGGGTTACGAGTGGAATAAAGTATTTCGTCAGCACGTCCACAGTTTATCTGGTCCTCTCCAGACCTCTTAAGCTGGTTACATGACCATTTACAATTTCACACTATCTCCAACATTTTACGCTTGTAGTCCTTATAGACCGATTTCCATCTCGGTTCTGGTCACGGGCCTGTCACCTGCCAGAAGAACTCCACCCCTCAAGCATATTTGTTGGGCGATAAGATTTCGGTTGGTTACTCCCTACAGTTCTTCGTACTTTGTCCTTTCTGACTGGCTATTAAATGTTTAGTATGGGTCCAGCGAACACAGATGTTGGTGAAAGTCTTGAGCAAGTTGAAAATACTTTTGGTGACGCGCGCACCATTTCTTCTAAAATTTTAAGGGCGCTGGCTCGACGTGAATATTGAAGTTCCGGATATTGTTCCCAATGATGATTGTGGTATATTTCAATACAGATTGCAAGTTGATATAGTTTTGTATTATTTTCCCTACTCTTCGTCTGACATCTGCATTCGTGCTTCGGTATTTAAAACGATGTTGCCCAATGTGAGTGAATGTGTTGACTCCACTCATATGTTTTTTCAATGGCAATCGGTGTGTGTTCTTGGTTGATGAACAAATTCACAACTTCGTAACTCAAAGTCCTGCTTTAGCTACGTTGCATGTTAACTTGTTGAGTTTTGCCTGGAGACATTCAAGTTATTGTGATATTACACATGAGTCATCTTCGACGGTAAAACCTTGTTGAATCTTCCTGTTGGCCCATGTTCTTCTCTTTTTGTACCCCTAGGTTCAGTGTTCAGCCATAATCACAATATCACCAGTAATACTAGTCAGCCTTGCCTCACGCTTGTCTTCACTTCTGAAGCATCCCTGACCTTCACACCATGAATAAATTGGTATGCTGCGTTGTCAAATAGCTACTCAATGAAGTTAACGAAGGCATAAGTGACTCCAAATAATTGATGTGATTTCGAAATTACTTTGTGATCAACACGGTAGAAGGATTTTTCAGTGTAAATAGAGCTTAAGTACGGAAATGACTGCCATTCTATGCTGTATTCGGTGATGATGCATAGCATTGCGATTCGGCTAGCATATGATTTGCCTTTCCTGAATACAGTTTATTCTGGGTGCATCCAGTTTTTACAATGGTCTAAGACGTACTTCTTTGGTAGTTTCACAAAATAGCCTATCTTTCAACTGGTACGTTCATTTCCTCCCTTTGCTTCTGTGGTAGTAGCATGAAGATATCCACTTTTATGTCGAGATCAATTTGCAGTGCCACGAAAGGAATTCCATTTGGTCCGCTTGTCTTCTTGGCTGGCGTTCAGTTGTCCACCACTGAATAGGTTCATCTTCTGTTTCACCATCATTCTCTCCTCTGACGGCTTTCACATGTCCCTAGAGAACGATACGTTTTCTTGCTTCTTCTTTCTTCTCAAAATTAAGGAGTAGGTTTTCATCAATATCAGTTACAGAGATGGTGATCCTTTGTAACATCTACAACGTGTCTCTGATATCTGCAGCAAAGCTATCTCGCAGTTCACATTTTTGCAGGATGCATACGAATTTCCAACTTTTTGCCTTGGATCTTGATGTTATTGCCTTGTGAGAGATAAGAATTTTTGACGCTGCTCGTAAATTCATGATAATTACTCCTTAAATGTACTCAAGGTTTTCATCTGAATGATTGGAGTGCATTACTGATTATCCAGCAAACGATTTCGACATTTGACTTCGTTTGCATTTGCTCTCACAGATTCTCAACACTTTAACTTATCTCCTCGTTTCCTTTGCAGTTTGAGCAGCCTTCCCTGCCTTGAACATCGTGTAAACACTCCATATCTCGACGGTTATACTTGCTTTCTTTTCGTAAGCTGACCGGCTTCTCAAATGGTTCCACAAGTAGGTGTCATTACATCTCACTGACTCCGGGTAGAATAAGTTGACGTTTTATGTCTTTTGCGGTGTTTTGACGTATCTTTAGTAATGCGGCTGTTTCCTGCTTAAAGTCGCTAGATCCCTTTCCTGTTTTTCAAGACATATTTTGAGCTGGTAAACCAATAAACTGTTTACTTTCAAATGTTATTTCAGGGACATAATTAGTGGTCTTACTCTCTTTTCACTAGCATAGCCTGTTTGTGCGGTTTCTTGTTAGGTGATAAACTACGACGTTCACGTAAACACATCAGCAACAACACGTTTGTTCTAACTGTATTATTCCATCTCATCGCAGTCAACAGCTGTTTAGGAAGTAATCCAGAGAACATTCGTTGGAAAGCACTCATTATGGTGGATAATTTAGTATAATTACATAATTATCACCCGCTCAAGATTTCTGACGAAGACTCTTCACATCGTGGTATGACCTAGGCAATTGATAAAACGTTGGACACTGATTTCGCTTAGATACCCAATCGATTTGAATATTTTCACCATCAATCATGCGTATCAATTTCCTCACGTTTAAGTAGTCTTCAGTGTGAAATTATATCGAATATAAATTTTCTGCCGCCTTACTGTACTTCTTCGGTGAGATCAATCAAAAATGTCACGTCTTAGAAGAAAATAACCGCTTACATCATGAAGCAAGTAGTGAATTCAGAATATTACATAACTATCATGAGCGTCAAGTGGAGTGGTTTCTACCACTGCACCAATTCATTCACGTGTAAAGTCATCATATTCGAAAAATATACTTGTGAAATGTTTAATACTTCATATGTCTTGTAATGTACTCATCAGGCAGCGGAATAATCCCAAAATATTCTCCTACTTGTTGAGATTAATTGCTAATGTTGCTAACAATTTCTTTTCATTTCAGTTGGTGCCTTGCTTTTATTTATCTGTGTATTCGTGACAAACATTCAATCGAAATATATTCCGCTGCGTATACTTCTTGGAATTGTGGTAAGTATCAATGTAATTGGATCTCTAACAAAATCGGCAACGATTCACACTAATGTGTTGCAAGAAAAATGAATGTCAATTATCACTACTCATTTCCATAGTTACTTGGTCAGTGCAATGATTTTCACAATTCGCAGAACATACTAATATTGTCTTTATGATTTTTATCATAAGCCTTGTTATATAAATTTTATGGTTAAACAATTAACTTATAATTCTACGTTACCAGTAAATCTATTGAAGAGTGAATATATATTTGTATAGATATGTTAAAAATCGTGTACTGTCAGTGTGTACGAAATACAGTTAAACTGTTTCTGAACTGATCGGACATTCATACAATGATTGACAATTTTGAAGGCTAATGTTGATTTGAATTTGACGTTTGTCAGTCGCCTAAACAGCAGAGAACTGAATTTGAATTCAACACAAATTACTGTGGCTCACAAATTTCACTGCTGCGTATTGAGTCAAGTAAGTCTTGGTGTGCTGAAAAAGCGATAATTCTGTCTGGTTTTTACGTACAGTGATAACTCTCCTTGACATTTTTCAAACATCCCCTAACCATCAGAATTCCATCGGACGAATCACAGCTTGAGCACTATAGTAGAATACTTGATAAAAGCACTCCGTCCCAAGATCATTTTTTTCTTCCTCAAAACCACCACCATATCAAGCCACTCACATGATTTTCAAACTCTCTTTATAAAATTCTGTTTCTGATTTTTTGGTTTTATTGGTAAAATTTTCTGCATCTCGAGTATTTATGCTTTGTTATTTGGTGTAGATTCGATGAACAAACATTTAATAGTCAACTTTCTCTCCATCTGTCTATATTACGTTTTAGTACTCTAGCTATCTCTCTCCGTATTCTGTGATTCCGTGTGAGTGCATATATTGTGATTGCTAAATGTTTCCTCAAACTGGACCCACCCAAAAATCGAATATCTGTAGTTGACTTCGCATTCGTTACTATAAATTAATTTTAATCCATGTTATGCTGAGTAGTTTCACCACTGTTCTTAAGGGTTTTTTAGGACGATTATTTTGACGTAAATAATCTGTAATTTATTTACGACTTTGAGTGGCTTTGCTAACCTGATGTTTAGAGACTTGTTATTTCATGTCTCTCACAAATGATGATGACTATAACACCATCTATCCATTCGAATGAGTGGGGTGCAAAGTTGCACTTGAAAATAGCATAGAATGCATAATATCTCTTATCTTACGTTTTAAAATTCTAATCCTTTGATCTTCGAGTAGAAATTTCAGTTGTTGTTTTTGCGACATAGGACTGCTGGTCTCACGCTAATCTTGCCCTGTTTACCAGAATTACCCCCAGAAAAGAGGGTTTTAGGAGTATGCAGGCTGGGACTCCAACGCTAGACCAAGTTAGTGGTGGGTTAGTATTTAACTATTTAATCACCGACGCATTTCCTAACTCACTTAGCAATAATTATTCATCCACTGTCATTATCACTTACATTTTCCTTCTTTTTGAAGGTCTCATTATGGTCTGTCAGCTTTGCCCCCGAGTTTGAATCTATTCAGATAACATTCGCATTCATATCTCTGGGTGTGACAACTGCAGCAACAATTACAGCAATCGTTTTAGCTTTCAAGCTACCACCTTTGAATGAAAAGGGCTTTGTCGTTTTCACAGCAATATCAATACTCCTTGCAGTTTCAGCTATCATCGTAAAGATTTGTTGTTACTTGTTTACACAAAATGTAATTATTCTCAGAAATGTATATTCGACCAATGAAATACATGAAAGTTTGACATATAAATTATGAGACATTTTATTTGAACATTTATTGACCACGAAAGAAGGCGCTCAATAACGCCTTTGTTTAAAGGCGTTTAGTTGTTTGCACTATATTTAGCACTTTGCTAAGCAGAATCTTAATTGGTGAATGCGCGTAGAAGTGCAGCTAATACTAAGTTAATCTTACAATCGAGTATTCATAATTGGTTGGCTGCGAAATGACAAACAATGACAAGCGGATGGTATTGATATGAGTTCTCCATAGGCCTGATTTCGGCTGAATTTTTCCCTGTTAGTATTTAAAACGATTGATTAATATAAGTAATTATTAAAATGGATTCTTCTTGTTATCCTTATCGTAATAATATGTGTATTATCGTTGTTTAGAAAGCAGACAGGAACGACATGTATATGAATATGAATGAAGCAAATGGTAAATGAAAAGCAAATGAAAAATTATACTTTTTCAATGTTCAACTGAACAGAAGATTGTTCACTAAAAGGATCTTTTTAAAAAATTTACGTATAAAGGGCAATAAACACATTTCTTCAGTTTCCTACTCGTGTAATATAATTTCACTTTGGTGAGGTGCCCCATGAATCAAGCAAAAAGGATCTGTATCGATGATTTTTTACAAAAAGAAACCCGATGCAATAGTTTATGCACATTTACTTTTATTGGCATTTAAAAATTTAGCTGCTCCCTAAAAATAGTAATATAAGGTGAATAACTAGACAGCCTTGTGAAACTAGCCATTTTCCCTCATGGTTAGCAAAATCTTTGTGACGTTTTAATTCTTCTCATTCGATTGACGGTGATAAACAAGTGTCAGAAGAATCTCTGTCAAGTTCATCTAGGATAAAAAAATGAGCACATAATTACTGCGAGCAATCCGCTTAATAATCTTTACACCATGACTAGATTCTATTACACTGCAACTTGAATGATCACCTTGAGTCATCAAAACTTGCATGTTGATCATGAAATTCACTGTATCACAGACTTACTGTCCACTTTATTTTCATTATCTAAATAGCTGTTCAATGAACTAGTTTTAGTTAAATACGAACATTTGTAAAGGATAAGGCAGAAATTTAAATGAACGACCTCAAAATGAATTCATGTGTGTTTACTGTTACTTAAAGAAAAACAGTCGGTAAGTGGTTCGTTTCATTTAGTTTTAAAATGATAAATATTTATGAATATCACCGAGATAATTACCATAGATATGTGCCTACGGTAATTTAGAAAACATCTAGTCTACTTACGGATATGCCTTTTATTGTCTTCATTTTCTAGACTCAAATATTCCGCACTGTGGTAGCGATTCTCATTGGATTATTCATATTCTTTGTAAGTCATTAATTTAACCAGTTTTACCCATAATGGAATTATACTCTACCACAGTGCACACGTTTTGTTCTTATATCAGTTTTACTTTCGCATTTTTAAATTAAGTATTGACCATTGAATATATTGCCATTGCAGTTTGGTGATATTTTTTTCACTTTTTAGAGTTTCTAGTGGAATAAACGTATTCTAGCTCAAAGTTTGAAGGTTCAGGAGCTTTGCATTTTTCAACGGTGTGGGTTGCTACTGTCACCTCCCACCTTCGCTATTTATCGGGCTTACCATAGGACAAGCGAGTTTTAGCAGTCAGGTAGACAGACATCACACCCAGATCATGGACATGGTCTATGAAGATTCTGCCACTGAACCACTGATGTAAAAGGAATGGTAACATAGAAAATAAAAAGTAGTCATATAAAAATACCTGCGAAAGAGGAAATTTCTTAAAATCATTGTGTTAAATGTGCAGCAAATTTCTTAACCTCAGACGTAGTTCTAAAGCATTCTGAAATCAAACGGCCATTAAGCAAACACTGCTGAACGATGGTTGAGTGGTTTAGAATTTATCCTGCAAAAAATGAGATGTACACTGCGATTCAATCGCAACCAGCTGGATATATCTATATATATATTTCTACTAATAGTCACGATGTCAGAACAATAATAATTAGAGAGAACAACCACTCTGGTGTATTTCTCTTCACCTTTAATTATAAATCCAATAATTCTAGCATACGGTAGCGCCGTTAAAAGGTGAATTAAATTATATCAGAATGTGTAGTTTTGAGATAAAAAATAAAAATAAATAAAATAGATAGTACAGTTGAGTTTTGATCATAGTTTAGAATAGGTATCGTCAATAAAAAGATGAGATAAAATATGACTGCATATATATATGCATATATAATCAACAAAATAGAAGTTTCAAGGGTGAGTTTAGTCAGTGGTGTGAGAGATAAGACGAGTAGTACTGATACATAATCAACAAATGAGAAGAAATAGACTTAAGTAGAAGGGTAACAGATAACAATATTATTCATGAATGAATAACAATGGTGTGGTGTAAACACAGAAAAAACAGTGGTGAACGATTATCAGGTAAAATAAATAATATGATAAATTGGGATGAAAACGAATTTTTGAAGGCATTAGTTCCTTCTATGAAGACGTCGTTTATCTGAAACGTGTAATGTGAATTTGCACAACATATTTCTGACATTCTGATCATACATACTAGTACTTGTCAAACACATTCACGCAGAAGGCAAGAGAGCAGGAATTACTATAATACAGATCAGACTGTGTACGGGTCAATATCATAAATATGGGGCTGACAGATGATCTGAGGGTATGGATAGGGGAAAATGGAAGGAAGATTGAGAAAATATCATTAAGTAAACCGTTTTAGATTGGATATGCAATGCAAGTTTCAAGAAACAACAAATAATCTTTGGTTACATGTGACATGTGTAGGCCGTTTTATGGTCGAAGCTTCAACAAATATGTAACCCAGCGTTATTTTATATATTGATTTAAAGGCATCATTGAAATCATCCTGATGACTCGTCGCTATGATGTGCTTCGCTATAGATGATCTGGGATATCTATTTTCGGGATCACTTGTCTATGATGATTTTATTCGTCGTTGCAACAAATTTTAAATATATTTTTTTGACCTAAGCCTGCAGAGACCTACGGGACCTCTCTGTGTACGTGCGTCCACACAAAAATGCAAACTTTTAGAAAGAGTGAAGCATGACAATATCTTACGGATGCTGTGAGATCGTTTTGTCTATGAAAATAAGTTTAGCTGCATAGTAAGCTCAACTAATTGCAGCCTTGAGTCTTTGTTTATTGATCAGACTTGAATTCGTTGAAATCTTCATCGTAAAATGGCTTGAACTCCTCTTATGCGTTCAAACATTATTTGTTTTAACTGAAAACTTGAATTGCTTATCCAAACTAGAACGGTTTACTTATTTTTAACACATAATTCATTAAATTCCAACGTGTTACGTCCGACGATAATATCACACCTAAGGTTAACAAGTTCATTTCACCTTTTCATAGTGTGTGGAGGAAGCCTTCTCTTTAAAAATTTAAAACACTTAGTTCCCTTTGTGAATTTAGATAAAGGAATAAGAAGACATATTATCAAAGGGTTTACTTATTGATATTTTCACCACCTGCTATTTACATCTACCCCCTGAATTTTATCTCAGCTGCCTGCCCCTTATTTGTGACCTTGACATGCACATAGTCGCATCTGTATTGTAGTATTTCCTGCTCTCCTACCTTCTATATAAATGTGTATAACAAGTACGCGTGTGACCGGAAATGTGTTGTGCAAATTCACATACCACGTTTCAGATAAACTACGTCTTCTTATTCTTTTGTCAGAGATGTTTTTTTAATACAACAAAAGGTTTGCAAAGCAATACACGAAGTCTAATTTTGAACTATTTTCCTAAGTATAATGCATTTTGTATTCTCAAGCATTCGCGAATAATACACGCCCATGGATTGCTAGCACACCAGACATATTACTGAATTAAGTATATGTGAAGATAATCAAAATACAATACATATTCAGCATTGCTTATTATGTTTGTTTTAAAACAGCAGAATACCTAGTTGTAAAGGTCAACCTTCTCGTATTTATTTTGTCATTTTAGACAATCTTCATTTGTCTCAGTTTACGAAAATGGATAGTTTGGTGGTTTGCACCTAATCCCATAGTATTTATTCTAGCCTTTGCTGTTTGGTTTCTTATGTTATTCCTATTCACACAAATATACACCAGCATACTTCCTAGAAATGGGAGTTCCACCTAAATATATCGTTTGTGGATTATGATTTTTATCTATGGTTAAATAATAAATACTCTCCTGAATGAGACTGGCTCTTTCACTACAGTTAGTTTTCGTGACCAAACGTTGATCATGTTTCCTTTGCATGTTGATATGTTTTGTCATTCTAAAAAACCTAAAGTTTATAAAGTATAAATACACAAGAGTCGTTTTTCATGTGAATTCATTCACTTAGCTGCATGATCGTAATTAACTATGATTATTTTGTATATCCATGCGCAAAGTGCGTACTCATCTATCTTGGTAGACCAGTAATAAAGCTGATTAGGAGGGAAGCTTGGGTATGAGGCTACCAACCCCATCCTGTAAAAATAAACATTACTGTTACGAAAACTTCAAGTCGCAAGCTTGAATTCTCATGTTCTACTGGGAACGTGAAAGAATATAAAAAATATGTGCGCTTAGAACAAGAGTGAGAAATTTAGTTTGTGGTACTGTTTGCATCATTGGAACACTTACAAACCGATAATGAAAAATCAAAAAAAGCAATTAAGCGGGCTGAGGGAAGATTGGGAAGTTTAGTCTAGTGTAATGTAAAAAAGCTTTCAGATGAAATTTAATTTTAATGGAGAGCATGGAAACAAGTACCAGAAGAAATAATGAAGTGGGTGGAGATAGTAGACAGACTGTTAGTTTAGAGACTGATGTTAATAACTGTATTAAGAAAAATGCACAAAACAGGAACAACAATATCCAAATACTGATAAGAGTTGAAATTGCTCAAGCTAGAAGGATAAAAGGCAGAAGGTGTTTCTGTCTACAGAAATCAAGGTTTCCCATCTCAATCGCTAAGTCCCCGGAAATGCAAAGTATGCAGAAGCTCAGTTGATTTTCAAGATAATTTTGGATGAATTCTCACCACGTGCTGAGTGACCGAATGACGTAATTTGTCTTTGTACTTGTTGAACAACATTCGGCTGCAAGATAATGCAAATCGTAATGCTGAAACGAAACACGTTATTATCAGAGTGTTTGAAATTCATTTCTATACAGGTGTGAACCAGAAAGTTGCTTTCTAAAGTGACCTTTCTGTACAGCATCAACTTTGAAACAAAGATGTGGTTTTCTGTGTTTACCTATGAAGCATCCAGGTTAGCTTTTCTCAGTTATTGTCCTTCTCAAAAAGGAACTCAATATCCACTGATTCAGAACAAATCGTATATGGCTCACTTTGATTAAAAAGCCAGGAAAGTGAGAAACAAAACGTATTTGTTTGAATTGATATATTAATTTTCATTAAATTAAAAAACCATCGCATCTTCAGTAATCATTCATTTAAAATAATCCACTCACGACAGCATTGTTTTTATGCATGGCAACATTTTGCTTTGATGCAAATTAAGCTTTGAAGGAATATCAAACACAAAGCGATGACTGTGACAAGTCGTTTCGTATGAAATATGATGTTAGTGAGAAACATACAGCAGGTAATGATCACAAAAGAGACATATAATAACAATGGAAATCGTCAGAAAACTCGACATACGTAAGTAAAAAAGCTGGATATATACAAACGAAGGTAGGATCTGCTTTGGTTAAGCTAACTGCCTCTGGAATGTTACATTTTATACTTCAATTCTCTTGATCTGATGTCGTTTTTAATTGCATGTTGATCATACCTGATATGCTTTATTCTATATGTACATACTCGAATTAGTATTTCGTTTAAAAAGGATTTATGAATTGTGTTTCATTGATTCTTACGTAGTTTCAGGGATCTATTGAGTGTGGAGGGAAAGTGCGTTGTCAATGACTACAATCACTTCACATTCATGATCGGGCGTGGTATGATAAGAATGCGACTAGTGTTCATATTTAGGGTCTCCATTCTGGTAGTAATCTCTTATCGTCTTATTTGATGATTTCTCATATATACAGAAGTGCTAACTATTCCGTTCTTAAAGGAAATGAGTTTAGTTGAGTTATCTCTATGCTGCTTGAGTCAGTGAAGTAAATTTGTTCCTCATAAAGACAGACGTCTCACTGAAAGTGAAATGCAACAGTAAATCTCGTATAATATTCAGCCACAATTGGCACAAACCTCTGGAAAGGCATTGACAAGATTCATATCTAATTATTGACTAACATTGCCATAATCTTTAAACCAAGTATCTGTATGCAGTACAAAATTTGTGAAAGAATGAATACTGAACAAGGAATACTATTTTCGATAACTTCACCATCAGGCTCTACAGTTATATATAAATTATAGTGAATGAATGATTTAGTGTTATGAGGATCACTACCGTTTCAATAACATCGAATCAATGATAGTATCCACATAAAATAAGCTGAATGTTAGAAAAATCAGGAGAGATAATAGTACAAATTAATGAATTTACAGTCTCTACTTAAGGCCAGGGCAGTAGCAACAGCTGGCATGATTTTCTTAACTTCGTAATTATTTCACTTGGTATACCGCCCTTGAATTGCAGTCCTCATTATTCTAAGAGGACTGAATTATTTCGACCATGCCATAAATATGATTTTCCTTAGGTGATTGCAGGATACAAGAGAGTGGCGCGTTTTCATTTGTCTTTCGCGAATTCGATATGTACTGACATCAAGCAGGTATAATATAAAAGTACGAATAGTATAATATGTGAATCAAATTGCTTTATTTTTAGTTCCCAATAGATTTATGTCTAATGAAACTGGTGACGGCTAGATTTGGCTGATGTAAATGAGGAAATGATACCTTGATAGCGAATTGTTGGAGACAATCTGCAGGAAGACTTGGACTCAGTTTTCTTGATAGTTGTCCCTCGTCAGTAAGGCGTATCTGCTCGCCACCTAGCACGGTGGCCACTACGCAGTCATGGCTTACAAAATTCAGTCAACACCAGATAAAAAGGTAGACACATTACACTAGTTACTAACTAGTGTCGAATCATAAGTATCCAGTACAGTCCTTACAAGAGGTCAATCGCGAGTCCGAGTAGCTCAGTGCTAACATCAGTGAGTACAGCACTGGGTGACGCGGATGTGAACCTCATTAGGGACATGAATCCCTTCAAGGTCGCATATATGCCTTGCTGATGAGTGCCAGCTATTGCGTTTGATAGTTTATCTGACTGAAATCAAGGATTCATTCCGCGTTGGATCTATCATTTATAATACGCTAAGCTGTAGCACAAACAATCAAGACCTGTGCATTCAATATATGGCGAAAACGTCATCACAATTTCTTGTGAAAAGGAACAGTCTACATATTGAATCCCTTGCCTAACAGTATTATATAGCTTGTCGCAATCAACTAGTAAGGGAATTTATATCTGGTAACCTTATCATGACATTTTTATCCATCTATCTTTTGCCGTATTCTGAGCATAAAGGGAAATGATGTGTAGCATTTTATACGGGTAATATTGATGAGGATGTTAAAGTTGTCGTAAGAGCTGATGTTTTCGCAGTTAGCAATGCAACCAACTGGTACAAGATATTGCGGGTCATCAGCTGACACACAGTAAGCAGTTAACTAACACTGTATCTTCATCATGTTCTGTCGAAATACAGAGTTGGAAACATTGAGGCAAAAGCCATTGTATTGTGTCTGTTCACTGAAATAACGATTCATCCTTGACAGTGAAGACCACAGTTTCAAATATCTTAATTTACATAAACAAACCACACAGACAGAATGATACGTCTTTCTGCACCTATTCCATTTAGTGTACATTAACCTCAAAATTTGTAGCTTCAATGCAACAACATTTAGTAATCCAGTTAACCTGATTTCTACACAATACCTAAATGGAAACCAATGATTCTTAGCAAAGAAATCTCTCTTTCAATCACCATATACACTGTGAAAATATACAGCGTCACTGATTCACTGGATTTAGGCAGAATTCATATTACAGTGAAAGACTAAATCGACTGATGTCAAGTAATTGCTTGACCACTGCTCACTTTATTTATCTCAGTCTTATGTTAAGCAATGTTACTTGATGAGTAATACAACTGCTTTCAATGCGTAACATATTTCGCAGGCAGCTACCGACAGAAAACCATTGACAGCCTCTAAATACTTAACTCACACTTCAGTATTCATCAATTCTCAACACCTATTAAGAGTGGGAAATACCAACCACTAAGCCTTGAAAGGAGGGAATATGAAGAACTCCAGTTTGTATTTTACAATGAAGGAATTTCAAATGTAATATTCATTCAGAATTTTCTCCAAGAAGGAAAATGCCTGATTTCTGAAAAATACTTCTAACTGCCAATCACAAGCTATTTGTTGATATAAAAGCCAGAACAGTTATGTTGCTAATATAACAGCTAACAGCAAGGATGAATATTTTTTAACGCGTTCCTTGAAGGGAAGTGCCTGTTGACATTTGTCATATCATAATTATATGAAGTATGCCCACGAAACTGCTACATGCATATCCCATTAGGTCAGGATGGGGTTCAGATATGTCTAAGATTACGCCTGAATAGAAATTATGAAACAAAATATTGAAACATCATCAAATTACAAAGAATGCAGCTACACAATAAAAGGCTGCCACACTATGTCAGACTCGGCTTTTTTCTATGCTGTGGTTATCTGGAGGTCATTTGCTTAACTCTGATGTAGTTATGGGTGACAAATACTGTGGTGTCACCAACTAGGATTAAAAAGCTATCCAGTACTCCTTGTCTCCCTAGTTGATATCATTTTATGATTAAATTAAAATGGAAAAGAACCCAAATCTCTACAAGAACTGTGCTCTTATTATTATTAATATTATTATGCTCTTACCTTAGTCAATTAACTTCCTATCCACTGAGTTACATTTAGGAAGCTGTATATAGTCATGAGAAGAAGGTAAAAATTAAATTTGAGGGAACACCAAATAGGTGACACATCTTTTTCCGAAAGTCACCGAGGTAACCAAACTGTCCTTACCCTTTATTACATTTGCAATAATAAAATTTATAGTTTCAATTAAGTTTCAGTATCAAATATCTTATTAATTATCATAACCATGCAATAAGTAAATTCAATTTATATAATTTCAAATTGTATTCACTATGTTAACATTACGAAAAGCAAGTGGAGAAAGTTAAATTATTCATGCGAAAAGGTTGATATACAACTTTTGAGTCTCTGTCTTGTATCTTTTATTTTCCGGAAACATAATAGATATCAGTATATAAATTATTACTACCGCTGTCCAAGTAATCAAGGTTAACCAAATTGGTAGAAGACTGCTTGTTTCAGGCCTACTGCAACGTTTTATACCCTGCCCAGTTAGATATAACACCTAATAAAATAAAAGGAAATACAGAAACATAAATATTAAGTACATCAACACTGATGTTAGCACGGTGTTTCGCATGTAAAGCTGATAATAAATAGTAAAAATTGAATAACCTTTGTGATTTGAGGAATATGTTGAATTATATATGATTTGATTTACATTATTAAGAAGCTAGAAATAATGTGTTCACACAATCAAGCTCTAATTGCGACATTTGGAATGCTTTCTAGAGAACAAGTATGAACAGACAATTGCACATATACACTCACAAAAGTAGGAGCAGATGTGTGAGAAAGTCGATGGCTTTAGAGTAGTGGAATCGAGTGAAGTCTTAGGTTTCACCTGTAACACAAGTGAATAATAATAATAATGACAAAAAAATCATGAACACGACTAATAAATAATTAAAATAATTTTTCCTTCACGTTCCCAGTGGAACATAGGGCCTCAAGCTAGTGGCCTGAAGTTTCTGTAGCAATGTTTATTTTACAGGATGGGGTTGTTAGCCTCATGCACAACCTTTCCTCTTCACCAGGATTATTTCTGGCTTAGTGAAGTAAAGGAGTGCGTCGGCCGGGGATTGAACCCCGGACCATGTGCATGGTCGGCGAGCGTCCTAACCGCTATACCATGAACACGACTAAAATTCATTATCTGCGTACTTCCATAATGTGGACTTTCAAACTTATAATTATTAACGAAATTCGTGATCAGACTCACCGTCAATAGGGCGCAAATAAAGATTAAAGGAGTTAGATAGGCTGAGATGTTCTAAAAATAAACAAAAACAAAATACTCTTATTCCAAATTCAAATGAAGTAAGATAAATATTTCATCTTATATGTCGTGTAAAGAGATCTAATTTGCCATGTTTTAAATCGATCACGAACTAACATCAGCGAAATAACTTTTAAAAACAAGACAGTATTGTGCATGAGACACCTTGGACCAAGGATCTTCAGCTATCCTATCGATTTTACTTTTTTCAATGTCGAGTGTATAGGACATACTCGTCAGCCAGTGTCATCAGCACATATCTTTTGGTGCTATTCACTGATTGACTATGAAGTGTTGGGTATATTTACTGGTTACAATTGCGAACAGTGAAGATGCGCAAACGTTTTTGCTATCGGTTACACACAACCAACACCAGCAATGAAACATATTGCTTTCTGGTGTTTGTGACGAGGTTGGATGAATAACATCTGGATTTCAAGCAAAATTAAAAACCAAATAACACAGCATAGGTTATCCAAATCGTCATGCAAAACCACACAAGTTATACACTAGAAATGAAAGAGAAGATTTGTAGCTCAGGTGAATGATTTTGATGTGGTTGTGTTCTCTGAGCTGGATAGTTCATTCGCGAGGCTTTCATCGCCATACTGTGTGACATCTTCCGCCCATACTTCAATTTGAAGTGAACTTTTAGATTTTTCCACGAATTTATTAATCATCTCTCCTGGTGACCTTAAACGTGTCATGATTCACTGAATCATCTATCAATAGACGCATCAATATAGAAAAAATTTATCAACCGATAAGAAAGAAACCCCACACACAAAGAGTCAAAGAAACAATCGGTTCCAATACAAGTAATCCAGAAGGTGTGAAAACACACAAAAACAACCAATCACGCTCAAGGTCACTAGAAGAGTTGAATAATAAACTCGTGGAGAAATCTAAAAGTTCACTTGAAGTCAAGGTATGCGCTGAAGATGTCACCTAGTACTGTTATGAAAGCTTCGCGAATTAACTATCCAGCTCATGGAACACAAACACATCAACAAACGTTTTTACACTGGGATCTTCCCAAGTGAAGATAGCGATTCATGCGTTACTTGAATTTGAGAAATCTGCATGAGTGTAATGAGCATCTATGAATGAGCTGTTTCGTTTGTGCTACTAAGAAACACTTGTAAATAACATGTTGTGTAACATGTGTCGGAATGTTGAAAATTAGCTTGGTGGGTGAAGCTGAGAACAAGAGAAATGAAGATAATTATGAAACCGATATGGTGTTTTTATTTAGCGTCGCTGTTTCGTTATTATCATGTGAACGTATGATGAATGAATAATTTCTCTATCACACAACTCAGTTTTTCACCATACTTTATTAATGTGTCCCAAACTTTACTAAAATTACCTTGACAATATTAATAATCACATGACTTATTCAGGAAAAGTTATTCCTTTCAACGTCAATTGGCACTCACGTGATTCTTAGTAGCTATTAAAGTAATAAACACAATGAATCCTACTCCCGCGATTCCACCTGCAAAACTCAAAAATATAATGCTTGCTTTCTTCGACAGCTTTTCCTTTTTGTATCCCAAAATTAGAGCAGCCACAGAAACAGCCAATGTCAGGAACCATGATAAAATATTCCACAATCCGACAGCTGCTGTTATACCAGGTATTCCCCAAGACAACAATAAAACCTACAGTATGTATAGATTAGGTTAAGGTGCAATATTATCGATATTTTCAAAGACAAATTCATATTAATGTATTCATATAGACAGCAAAATAGTTCAACTGTGTTTATGACTGTTATCAATATCATAGGGTGATCATTAAACGCTATTATTAATAATTTTATCCTTTTAATTTCCAAGTGAAAGATAATGCTTTGACAGAAACTCTCCATTTTCCCCTCTTTTCTGCAGTCCTTTCTCCACAGCTCGCCCTACTATCACATATTTCTTTTAATCTACTCTTAAGATATCCTCTACGTCATTCCCTAACAATCACTGAACTCGTCATTGATCATTCATGTTCCCCTTAAAGTCTTGGTACCTGCAACTATGCAACAGTTCGCATAGCTTATATCTTATCAATCCTAATTTCATCTTGAATATGTATTGGGCTATACTTCGTTAGTCATTCTCCTGCCATAGTTGTTTTTCGGCAATACTGACTAAATCTCTATTTCATCCTCAATGTGGAGCCATAAAAGTCAGTTGTTGAAGGTTGCCTGTGTTAGCTTACTAAAATGCTCTAAGTGATGTAATACTGCTTTGAATCATATCTTAGCAATCGGATGAAATCAATATTACCGTAACATATCTTGTTTCTTTTGCTGAATGCAACTAAATTCCACACTGATTCAAGCGAAATGAAGGCTCGTTTCGCATTTCAGCCCTCAGCTGAGTCTTATGTGGTTCACCATTTAAACAAATGTTTCAGGACGTAGTCTGAAAGATGCTGCATGGTGGTAGGTAAGTTCCTTCATCATAATCTGCACAATTTTGGTTTCCACCACAGATAACAAACTTTATGGGACGTGAGATAAACATCTTCAGATCTTCTGGAAAGTTCTCATCGGTCCAAACTATCTTCACCTTCATTATCCACACTGTTTACTCCTCTCTTCGCTTCAAAATCATTACTGAGCTCTCCGCTCTGACTCACTTGACTTTAACTGGCATCAGCATTTGGCTGTGACACTAAGTGAATAGACATCTAAAGCACTCGGTACCTTCATCTGCCCAGCCATTTCAAAACAAAGTCTAATCTATCATCCCTCTTTCATCACTTAAACTATCACTTTCCTGAGTATTTTTTCCTCAAAGTGGTTGTTATTCTTATGCTTTATTGTCTGGGTGAGTATTTTCCATGAATTAAAAAAAGCGATGACCCTATGACAATGAAATACCTTAATGGGTTTCTGCTGTATTCTGTCTAACATGTTGAATTCATCACGAAGACAGATTTTCTCAGAGTTTTCTTGAATAGCCGATGTGGTATTGGAAAGCTTTCCGTAGCAGTTACTATTGCTGAACTTGTTGTTCCTATGTGGAAATCTAAAGTAATCGGAATCGTTCATGTTGACGAACCGACTACCCTTGCCATATATCACGGCCATTAGACAAACACACCAGTAAGCCACCAAAAGGCTAAGAAATGAGAAACCAAGTTAAGTTTAACTCAGATAACATGGGAACGCATCGTTCAGAAAAATAATTCAGCTTATTTCT
Organism: Trichobilharzia regenti; assembly: GCA_944472135.2. NCBI lineage: Eukaryota > Metazoa > Platyhelminthes > Trematoda > Strigeidida > Schistosomatidae > Trichobilharzia > Trichobilharzia regenti. Next base: position 52,641,152 of record OX235267.1, on the reverse strand, counting down.
GATACTTTATCCGCCATATCATTCCATGATCAGTATACCTGTCTTGCCTCTACATCCAATTAGACTTCTCTTCCTAACAGTCCCTAATTTCAACTGATGTTTTATCGATATTATGGCAACGTAGAATCTGAACATCAGCTCCAACTATTGTTTCACATGGATAGTCCTCATTCTGTAGAGTTTTATGTCTTGTATAAAAAGAATCACTGTAAAATGTCATCACATCAAACTTACAGCAAGTATTAACAGTCCAATAAACAATGACGAGCGCTCATGAACTTTCTTAACAAACAGAATCACCCCAGTGAGAGTTAAGCCAAGTACACTGAAAAAAGAAATATTGAAATCGATTAATCAAATAGATTGAAAATTCCCATTCAGTCATAGAAAAGAAAAAGTGTTCAGCAAAGAGTTACTCTTTTCGGCGATATCATTCTCAAGCTGTACAAATCGCAAATTTATAGTAATTTGTCTTGGCAACAAAAGGAATATTTCCAAAGATGTGTTAATGCAATTGTTAGTTTTTGACAAACAGATTACGTAATTTTGAAGGCGTTAATCGGTTAGAAACTAAAATAAAGTTACAAAAGTAGGTTGGGTGACGTAATCTAATCCATCTTAACACCAAATACGTAATTTTGTCTTACCTCTTTCTTCTTTGTTTGTCTATTTCTTAATTGCATTATTTTCTACCCCCACCCTCTATTAAATCTCTACGCTCATGACGACTGTTGCTAACTCGATTTTCGTTTATTTTTAAGTGAATCCTACTCAGCTTATTAACTTAACTCTCATTCATTTTCAAGTGAATTCTACTCAGATTATTAACTTGACTCTCATTCATTTTTTCATTGAACCCTACCAATTAGATTACATCACCCAACCTACTTTTGTAACTTTATTTTAGTTTCTAACCGATTAACGCCTTCAAAATTACGTAATCTGTTTGTCAAAAACTAACAATTGCATTAACACATCTTTGGAAATATTCCTTTTGTTGCCAAGACAAATTACTATAAATTTGCGATTTGTACAGCTTGAGAATGATATCGCCGAAAAGAGTAACTCTTTGCTGAACACTTTTTCTTTTCTAATCAAATAGAACTGCAAATCGTATACATTGTATTTCCATGGATCATTAGAAGCTACCAAAGAGGAATTGAATTATCATAATACAGTCATACAGAATGTCATTATCGTCCTGATAACTTATGAATATATACTACTGATTAAAATAAAAACCAGTAACATTTTCCTACACACCATTCACTTCAGGAGTAAATTTGAAAGTGTATTGTTCAATTGTTATGAGGAAATTTACGCTTTTATGCGATATAATCGTAAAATACCACCTAGTAGTTGCGAGTCTTCAGCCCCAGTGAACTTTCTTACTAGGAGATGTGTGGTCCCACTGTCATAATCCTATTTTCGAGAATACAGCCATCAAAACATGTCACAACTGATATTATATGCAATGCAGAAATTTAGAAGATAGACTGTTGAGTAGGGTTAGTAAAACCTGACAGCTGTTGAAAGTAAATAGGCGTGAATAACCTTGATTTAAATAGTCTTCTTTTGAAAATGAACAGACACTAACCTTCTCAGGTTATCATTGAAGGAACTACAAACATTTAAGGCTTGTAAAAATAAATGTAATATAATGGGAAACATCTGTGCATTTGACATTATTTAATATCGATTTACTTACAAAAATATGAATGGGAGTAATGGAGTGCCGTACACCTTTTGCAGAGTTGGTCTGTGGGGAAGGGCGAGTAGAGGAAGCATTACAGTACAGACTTACATGGTCGCTGAGCACATTGTGATAATTATTGTCATCAAAACAGTTGCACATGATAAAATCAGATACTTGATTACAGTTCATTTTTCATTCTAAATACAAGTAAATTTACCTACCTTCAGGTAACAGCCTTCTGCATAAGTAACTGCAAACTTTGCATTCTGTAAAATAAAGTCTTGGAAATGTCCTTCTACTGACAAACCTTTGATGTTTCATACATTACCACTTATCATATAGTTTGAGAAATCAAAAAAACTGATTATATGGCAATTGAAATATATAAAATATTCTACTGTAACTGAATAGAAATTGATGTGTGCATTACTGCACTCCTTTAGACTGAAACGAATATGTATATTTTAAACTTTAAATTTTCAGTGATTATATTGGTGGGAAGATGAGTCTACAGGTCACACGGTTTTACTGATGGAAAGATTTAGAAAAATATTATGCCTTTCGATTTCCTGGATTGTTGACGTCGAATCAACCAGTGAAGAAGCATATATATTTCAATCAAACAGTATGTTGGCCCACATTTCAATGGTGGAAACGAGCTTTTCATTTAAAACATGTGCTTAATATGTTCCATTCATACGAAATTCTTCAATCCGTTCTCCTAACATTCCAGTGATTTTAAAAATTAACTGATTTCCTGAATTCCATTATTTACAAATCCTACTGATGAAGAAAGAGTCCATCAGAATAAATACTTTTTCGAGGCTGCTTTACTGACAAGAATTCCCTAGCATTTGATCTGAGATGATCGTCAGCTTCGGCATCACATAGCGGAATTCGGTGGGCAACATATGGATTCAAAGCAAGAAGCCCATATGATGTCGAAATCAATTCACTTCCCGTATATTGTTATCATTGAATATACGATCAGGCTTATCATAATTATGGGACAGACCATGGTACATATAAAACAATGACATATATATATATATATAGTATGTTTTTAAATAGCATAGGCATTACGTGTACTGATCACCAATAAACACAGCGAGATTCTGTTTAAGAAGATATCTGAAAGTATTCAACCAATTATGCAGGGGAATTCAGCTATGCAAGTCAGTAAACGAACCTGCTGTACTTTGTATAATATGTATGAGGCTACAGCTATTCACAAATTAATTATTCCAATAACTTAGTCCCAAATTACTCCTGATTTGTTAATCAATGGTGTAAGTAATGCTGGTCTGTTGAACGTGTTCATGGTGTACATCAGTTTACCCTCTGAATGGAATTACTGATCCTCAATAAAAACTGCTAAACCTGTATGTCAACATTTGAGCTTACATGATTTCATATTGATCAACTGAAATCAACTTTTTGAATCAAGTCATTTATATGTCTCATTAATTTTACAGCTTTCAGTGTACTTTGAACTTATGGTTAAATATTGATATCACATTAATTGTTATAAATGGTCTCTGGCCTATTACGACTGGTTCATCATATTGTGTAATTTCATATTTGTTTTTGCAACTAGTAGAATGTCAAAGATACTTCTCATGTTCTGTTCTTTCCTAGATGTCTCACAGTTTCATTTTTTAAGTTTGATTTTCAAAGCTTTAATTGCATGCCTTTCACTCAGAGTTAAATCCACCGAAAAGAGGAATTCTTACCTGTTCGAATTAACTGGTTGATAGGATTTGAGTGAAGTGATGGAAGGTTTAAGTTCAACTGATAACTATCGTGTCACGTTTGTATTCAATGATCCATGCTCAGTTAGGTGCCAAGAACGTGTGCTAGCCATCTCAATCGGTACAGCTTCACAACCTCATCGATCGAATTATTCCACTTATCCGTCACTGCATATCCCAAACTCAAAATCACTCATCATATTATATCACTTCACACGAGAGGTATGGACCAAGTAACCACGGTTCACTCACCTGGTTCGTTTCTTCTGGTACTACATTTCCAATTATTACGACACAATGGTATAAAGAAGAACCGAGTGAAGTGGTAAAACATACACACAACCTTCAACCAATAACTGGATTCCGCGTCTACCTCAGAGATCATAGGCGCGCATGCATATATATATATATATATATATATATATGTCCTGAAGTTATTCTAGACTCAGAAACAGCAGTCCGTCACTCGATTCATCTATTCAATTTTGTCTGAATTTCTAACTAATTAGTGTATTCTGTGATACTTATCTGAAATATGGAATTCTGACCAGATACCTTAAGAAACATCTTTTGTGTTGCTACCACTATTACTACTATAAAGTTTTGCGTGAGGAAGGTGCACTTAAAAAATTCAATGTAAGACATTATCATCCCGGTTTAAAAGTTTATCATTTACGTACAATATCGAAGGTTTTTCTTGAAATTTGTGTGAGGTTACACATATAGACTCAGTTACATAATACTCCTTGTTACATGTGTGGTTTTCAGTTATGGAAATGGTATAATAACATATGCAGTTGAGAATGTAATGATTAATCAGAACAATGTGATCAATGCTCATCCGCATATGAAGACATTATTTAGAAGTGGCTTTGACATAATCTAGCTTGTTATCAAGAGAAAATACCTCATCTAAGTCGTTCCTAACTTTCAAAATTTGAGGTGTGTGTGAAAGATGTGACTTTATTTGAAATCTGCAGATTATCAAAGAATATCTCTTCAGCTGGAAGTGGTGTTGAAACTGGATATTGGACTTCATGCTTTGTTGAAGAAGGACAGTTTTACGCTTTCTTTTACAGGTTAAAATTATGTATTCCGTAATGTTTTATCATTGTTAAAATGAACAGTAGCAGTCATCTATGTCACAATGTTTTTTCACGAATTCATACTGATACTGAAATGCATTGTACCGATATTATTGATCAAGTTTTGTTTTACTTTATTCCTGAACAAACCAAACGGTTATTACTATTATGATTTCCATTAATTTCAAGAGGAACATAGGGCTTCAGGCGGACGTATCCATGACGGTCCGTTTTCTGCTAAAGTTTTCACCTGGCCACAAGTCTGCTTACGTGCTTTCATCTCCTCTTCACATCACCTCCTCCAAGTCATCCTTGGACGACCAACTTGACACTTCCCTTTTGGGTTCCAATCGAGGGCTTGTCTAGTGATGTCACTTGATGGTTTCGTCAGAGTATGGCCAGCCAATCCATCTCCATATCTTCCTGCTCATTTGTTTTACAATTGGTTCCTGGTTGGTTCACTCTCAGAGATCCCCGTTGCTGATCTTTTCTGGCCATCTGATCTTGAGTATTGAGGGAAGACAGATGTTAATGAAGGTCTGAAGTTTGTTTGAGATACTCTTTATGACGCCCCAAGTCTCTGTTCCGTATAGTAGCACTGATTTCACATTGAAGTTGAAAATCCGGATCTTATTTTCCATGCTGAGCGCTGTTGACCTACACACAGACTTGATAGTAATGAAATCTTGCCTTGCTTTCCCGGTCCTCACTTTAATATCCTCGTCAGTTCCGCTTGTAGTTGAAACGATGCCTCCTAGGTAGGTAAAAGAGCTTGCTCCTTTCAGATTTCTCCCATTCATGCTGGCTGATTGTTGTCTGTTGTTGTTGCTGTTGCTTTTGGCCAGGAATCTTCATCACCTCTGTTTTGTCTATGTTCACTTGAAGTCCTACCTTCTTTGAATGCTTCTTCTGCCAACTTGTTGCTTTTCACTTGCATATCTTCCTGTTTGAGGGAAATCAGACATATATCATCGGCGAAGTCCAGATCCTCCAAGTTTTTCGTGAGGGTCCATTTTATAGCTGTTTCCTCGCTGTCCGTTTTCTGTTGCATCATCCAATTTGCCGCAATCAGGAAAATCATTGGCGATAGTAGACAGCCTTGCCTCACTCCCGTCCTCACTTCGAAGGCTCCCGTAAGTTTCCCGTTGTGGATTACTTGGCATGCAGCATTGTCGTATATCTGTTGGATGAGATGGATAATTGTCGGCGGCAACCCTTGGTGGTAATGAAGTAGTTGCCAAATGAGCACTCGGTCGACGCTGTCGAAGGCCTTTTCCAAGTCGATGAAGTTGAGATAGAGAGGTGACTATCATTCCAAGGTTTGTTCAGTGATGTTCTGGACGTTTCCGCCGTAATTTTGAATTCACTATCGTTATCATTCTGTACATCTATATTCAGTACATCAGCCATTCAGAGTGGATAGTTTTTTGATTATTTTACATGTTTTAACCCTCATGGGAAAAATGAGTGATTGTATAATTTGTCGTAATTTGGCCGTCATAGATATATGAAATACTCTTATACTGACATTTTAGAATAGCACCTACAGGCACACAGTGTCACCCTCTATTGGATCACACTTAAATAGTTATATTGTATATAGCTTCATAAGCGGTGTCTCAGATAGAACAGTCTAAATGATAAGTCAGTAGTATGAATATTTGGGTTATGTGTCGGTTTGTACTAGTACTATTGAGTAAGGGTGGGATTTATCCTATTCAGCAACGAGAATCTCTGGCTAGGAACGAACAAAGAATCTGTTTTTCAACGAAAGTGCTATGAAATGTAGATTCAGACTGAAGAGATGTTTCGAAGAACGTTGACTGACGTCGACAGCTAGGTAATTGGCAAATAGATCTTGTATGAGAAACAAAAATTTTGGTATCTTGAAGAAAACTGTTTCAAAAAGAGATGAGCATCCAAGATCACTATGGCTACTGATCAAGGCTGATTGAAGACAACACAATAAACTTGTGGGAATAATTTTTGAGAGTAGTTTAATAGCAAAAGGCAATACACGGAAGCCCAAGTATATTTCCAATTTATCAAACCGCTATAAAATATATATATATATATATATATATATATATATATACATTCTTTAACCAATCATTGCGAGTGTGATTCTGGTTTACACTAAATGGCATGAGATGCAATGTTCAAATATATAAGGTATTCTGTTGACAACGCACTATTGAACTGTGTGTATATGTGAGAACAATATTCCGTTGGAACCCACTGTTTGTATTGCACCATCACAGTGGTAAATACACTAAGTTTTCATGAAAAGATACCACGAAAATCTTCTGAAGTCCAACATTTTCAATCCTTTCACATCACTCATTGCAAAAATAACAGAATTCATCAGGTGTAACGGTACATGGGACACTTATGTTTGAAAGAAGTTACAGAGGCACTTGAAGAACTTGTCTCACGTGTCATACTAAATCCGAAAACTGATTAACAATTTTGAATGCAATCTTACCACATTTCGCACCATATTAAGTGACGCTTTATATTATCCTACCGGAACCATAGTTATGCACTCCTTTCCAACACCTATACATCTTATGAATTGTTGTGTATATGACAATGATTGTTTGGTCACTTGATATTTAACCATGATTATAATCGTACATATTTTGGCTGCATTTCATTTTATGAATATTTCATCTATTACAAACCTTTGATTCAGTTTCCTAACTGGATACGATTTATTTAAGATAATCTTTTCTGTGTACATATTTAGGATTACACAGCTTGAAAACAAATACCTTCAAAAGAGTCTCTTCATTGAGTAGTGTTTTTCTTGTTATAATGTAAATATTCAAATGATGTCATGAGTATATTTCCAACTTAAAAAACATTGGAGACTCCTGAGCCTTACGTTTTCTACTGAATGCGACTGAACGAAAAGTCGAAGCGATTCAAGTTTATAAATATTTATTCATCGCAAATTACATACCATAAACAGAGTGAAAATAGCAATGGCATTATCCCTGATTTGAATTATTTTGCTTAAATTTATAAAAAGGAGCATACATTGCAGCAAACATTATGATCATTTCCAACCACAAACAGAATGCTCGAAATATTATTGTGCAGTAGACATCTCTAAATGCAATGCAAAATCGTAGTCTATTCACTGTCAGGAAAATAGCCTATAACGTGAGAATATCAGGGAATATCAGATTAGTTATCAGTTTTTGTTAAAACAAGATTATTTATATTATAATATAATTTAGCCATTCACAAGTATTTCACCATGTGAACTACTTGATACACACATGATAAAAGTTAAGTGAAAGTACATCTTTCTGGAAATGCTTCCATCACTATCTGAGATGCAATATAAAAGTGACAACCAAATGATGAATATACTCAAATCATCCATTTCCTTCACTCAAATAGTCATGGGTTGAGTTCAGAAATCAACAGCCAACCTAATGCTGAATTCATGTTGACAACATCAGATTCTAACTCAGTCTTATTTGAACAGCATATTGTTATTCAGAAATGTCACGATAAAACGAAGGGCTTGTGAATAAATTTTGATCTTTACTGCATATTTGGTGTGTTCAGAAAACAAGAATGAGTTGAATTCTATTCGAATCATAGACTTTACTGACCTTAATTAAGTGCAAATTGATAAATATGTGTGACTTCATTCATTGGGCTCATTGCATTTGCACGTTAATATTATAGAACGAAACTTACTAACAACATGGCGAGTGTGAAACAAACCCCGACAGAAATCTTCAGTGCCTTCTGAAAATATGGAAGTAAAATGGAATAAATTGTTAAATTAAACAGATCAAAGTCTAAGGTTTTCTTGTCTTCACTCTGATTTGAGAAATGTCTGATGAATTAACCCTGAAAACATGGCTGTGACTAATACACTCAACAAATATGCATTGAAATTTATTCGGTCATGAACTACTTTGCAAAGAAATTCAGCTCAAACAACAATTCATAACCATAATTTGGTGTGTTTCACATATTTCAGTAAGGCTAACTTTGCGGTACATTATGAGATGTCTGGTAGAAAACCGTAATCGATGACCATAATAGGCACAAACATGTCTCAGTAATTAGCGTGACTATCGTCACGTAATGTGAACTGTTATACTATAGGATAGAAATGTAGTTTCATCGTCTAACAGATTACAAACAGTAATCGGACGATAATGCATATCAGTGCTGCATTCGTCAATTTCGAATTACTTGACTTTCTGTGAGATATTTCGTTACATTCATTTGCTGTCACTAAGGTAGAACCACATTCCATAGAAACGTCATAAAGCAAGTAAGGCATTCATTAAGATATGATACAGCTCACTTGTTTGACTGTTACCTGTTTTCCATCTGATGTGAATTCAATAATGAACAAAATAAGTCCAGTCAGGACCGAAGCATATAAAAGTGAGAAAAGTGTAATGGTAATTCGAAAATCTAACTGTCTGAAGTATAGAGCCAGAAGAATCACAACTGCAGTCAATGCAACTGTTGAACCAAGCGCTGCTAAAGCAGGAACCAAATCGATATTATACAACCTGGCGGCAAAACCCATTGAACATAGTGCGAACTAAAATGAAAAAGGTATTATATTGGTCAATTATAACAATGAAGTATACAAAGATGGGAAACACATTTGTTTTTTGTGTATATCCTACTGAGAAATCTTGGTTTTCGCCTGAATTATCAGATACGCTTTTTATTTACACACTCGACTTCTCTTTGTTCTAACTAAAATGCTCACCACCTGGGTACAGGATAAACGTTTTGCTCAGCGAAAAAAATTCTTCCTAATGACTTCGTTTTTCGGCTGCACGGAAAAATTTCTTTCACTGGAAAAATAGCATTAGGTGCCACTAGAAACTGCTCAGTCAGTATGTAAATGGTAAGAATTAAAATGCTGCATTAAGGAGGTAGAACTCAAGTGTATGTATCACACTAATTTTAAATATTATCGAATAAGTGAATTTGTATTACCATTTTACAAGAAGTTCAAGTGTTGTCTAAAACTCAAGAGTCTGATAATGATAACAGTGAGCAAGGCGGAGACGAAGTAAAGTGAAATGAATTAAAGTAGTAAAATAAAATAAGATAATAGAACATTCTATGAAGTGAAATGTGTTTAACACATTTTGAGGAACATAATATAGGCTGCCGTCCACGGTTAGCTAGAACTTCGGCTGTGCACACGTGGAGGGAAAGTAGGCTTTTTAAATGGTTGTATCTGGAAATAACTACGAAAGATAAACAACATGGAGCTGAGAGACATGAGTCCGTAAGTTGTTCAAAAGTTCCAAAATTTATCATCCCATTTTTACCTTTTATTAACCGAAACGAGAAGTGTTCAGCTACGTGTCTATTCAGAGCACTCTTGCAACGTCCAGTGTAATAGCTCCACAAAAGAGAATATGTTAATATGGGTGTGTAAAAGTGGTCGTCTATCTTTGACGATTTTTCGAAACCTAGCAAACTGTTGAATTCAGTGAGGTGCCTTGTAGTGGTTGGCTTTCTGTAAATTTCATCTATCTAGTTTGACACCTAAGAAATGAACTGTGGAACTCAATTATTCGTCCGTAGTAACATGCATATGTGTTACGCAATGAAGCAGAGTGGATTTCACTGTTTAAATGTTGATTTACGGACTGCACAAGTAAAAATCAAGTCATGTGACAAAATTGTATTTCTTCACGGAGTAAAACCGTGTTTTTCCTCACAATTAGCTGATAATACGTGTAATTGGGGCAATCTGATTATGAATCATGAACAGCATTCTACACGTCATGCAGTAAATAATAATTTCTCACTTAGTGATATATCCAATAAACCAATATATGATTTTAGTCAAAGGTATATGACTTTTGTTTGTGACCCATCAACAGAAATAAAACCAAAGGAATAAAACACTTACACTGAATACTATGAAAAAGTGATCAATATCGCGGCGGTATCCAAGTAGTTTGAGTAATGCGAGAATGAGGACCGGAATTGCTCCAAGTGATCTGGAATGAGTAATTTTCGTAGATGGGTTAATGAACGCGGTGTCTGCTGTGTCCTATTTTAAATTTAGCATAAAATTATTCAAAGAGTGGTATATCTCTGTTGGATGTTGCCCGGACAACCATTCAAACAGAAGTTTGTCATATTTTCAAAATTTTTTATTCAGAAATCGAATAGTGTGGCTCTGTTGCAATTTCATGGATTCACATCCATGAATGATATCGGACGTACGAAAAGTGGATGCGAATTCAACCACATCAATGAATTTTAGAATATTCACATATTCTTTGATGCAAATACTTCCTGCAATCAACATGCAGACAGGTAATAAAGTCAGTTCAAACAAAGCAAATGTCTGGAAGGAGAATTTTTTCATAGAATCTATTGCTGACGGACTGGTGAGCCATGAAACCTACGATGAAAAGCCAACGAAATGTACAGAACCAACATAGACATATTTGATGGAAACATTATAAAACTGACTTACATAAGGAGAACTGTCAGCCAGCTGTGCTCTTGAATCCAATCAGAAAGTCCTGCACTGCACCAAGAGTTGAATTATTCTATCAAAGTGATAATGAAATTTGGTCTTACATTGTGTTCACCATTACAACCATAGTCGCTGTCACTAGAAGCATTAACAGCGTATCGATTATCATCTGTATGAGACACATTTAGCTAAAGACGGTAACTTCTCACCCATATGAAGAAGTGGAAAAGGCTACCTGGCCTTAGGCCTATGCTTGAATGTTTCAAACGTGGGAATTTCACAGTTTGATTTGACATTTTAAGATCTATGAAATGATAAAGAAAGCAAAATATTTAGAAAGTGAAATCAATGTCAAAATGATATTCTGTTTTCACATGGCAATCCGGAGCTGATATATACGTCTCTATTGCCTAATATCCATCACCTTTATTTGTTCTCAGTGTAAGTTGCGGGATAAGTGTGAGTAATCAATATTGTCATTTGGAGATTATACTCTTATATTATGAATTAAAATTATACTCTGGTCACTCAGATGGCAACCACGAGCACACTGATGGCGTGACTACAATGATTTCACTGATATTATGCGATGATTTAATGCAGTGGAGACTAATCTCCTCCAGAACAATAACAGCAAGATTCGACTCAAACGAAGGGAGTGCGCAGTTGTCCAGTTCTACTCATATGCAAAACGACTGATAAAAAAGAAAGAAAAAACTGACAGCTGCAAACGGAAACGGAAGATATACAAATGATGTCAGAAGCTTAGTGAAAGATATAAATTAACTCCAAGCTGAAAGCGTACAATGTAGGAAGAGAGCTTACCATATGCGAAGAAGATAAATGAATGACAATGGAGGAGGTGGTATAAATATCACCTAACAGACACACCAGAAAAACAGATAACATTAACCTCAATGGTATGAAGATGTAGTGTGCTTGCTACATATGCGAGAAGGCGAATAATTAAGATGCAGCTCATTCGCTAGTTCTAGGACCCATCAAGGACAAACTGAAAGCGTCTAGAACAACGACAGACATATCAAAATTAAATTAGGCATTATCAAGGTGAAAGATGAAACTACGTAGGATATTTCGGTCGTCGATATCGGACCTTATTGGGAGACACTACGTGGCATCACTGAGGAAACTTGCATAGGTGAACACTGGGGTTATCTGAAGATGATAATCTCGGAAATAATAGAGGAAGCAGGAAAGACAGGACTTCAAGCGAACACCGGAGAGATCGAGATTATGATGATAACGAATCAACGAAACCAGCACAAATCAATACAAATGATGGATATCTGGAGTCCATCACTTCACGCGTATCAAGATAGCACAATCTCAACTAGAGGCAGAATGGGTGGAGATTTCAAAACCAGTCTTCATCAGGAAATCAGGCGCAGCTGTGTCAATCTGAAATAATTGTAGGAATCTTTGGAACTTTGCATGCAGAACGAAATAAGAATTTCTGACGCCAATGTTAAGTCATCCAGTTCTTCCATATGGGGACGATTGGTGGCTAGTGCGTCACAAGAAAGACTTCCAACAGACTTCTGCATACGTCTATCGGTGGCACAGTGGTTAGGACTCTCGCCGACCATGCGTATGGTCCGAGGTTCGATCCCCTTCCGATGCACACCTGATATCTATGGTCGGCCTGCAAAATTTGAGCTACCGATATCCATGCTGAGAATTCCATACTTGTACCGAAAATACAGGGTGGAATTAAGCTGTAATCGAAAATAAAAAAATAACAACGGAATTCATCCCATATTGAAGGTACGAATAAGAAGGAAGAAGTCATGCAAAAAACAAACCGAGAATCCGTTGCTCAACAACATGCTGAAATAAGGGATTTGGTTTGAATACACATGAAGGAGACCATGGAATCTCGTAACGCTGAGCAACTGATTGAGTGGGATCTGAATAAGAAACGATGAGTCAGCGTTCGAAGGTGACATGCTGGAAAATTAAAGGGGAGGTAACGAAAAAGTGTCAGCCATCATGATGTCAGCTTAGGAAGACGACAACAAATATGAGAAATTGAAGATGGACTACTGAGAAACTGTTTCGCATTTGGAACTTGAGAGAGAACAATAATATTTAATAATATAATTACCGCTATTTAGATAAAGACGTAAAGAGCTACTGACCTTCATCAACGGCTAACTTTGCTCAATACTCAAGAACAGATGGCCAGAAAAGATCAGCAACAGGGATCTCTGGGAGCGAACCAACCATGGATCGATTACGCAACAAGTAAGCTGGAAGAAATGGAGACAGATTGGCTATACCCTGGGGCAACCATCAAGTGACATCACTAGACAAGCCCTCAAGTGGAACTCGAAATGGAAGTAGCGAGTGGAGCCAGGTGAAAACTCTAGTTGAGAACCCAACGGGATGGAGACGCCTAATATTCTTTTAGGAATTAAAGGGAATAATAATATAATTCAGATAAAGGCTTATTTTTGAGACAGGCTGACTGCTGAGTAGTGGGAGATCCAGTCACTTCTCAACAAGCATTTCACTCGTTTCTGGCAGCTGTATTGAATTCCAAAAAATTTATGTTAGGCTCATCGAGTGGAATGATACTCTATTAATTCTGACAGCACCACGTTTGTGTCCTGCAATGTAGATGAAAGAAGTTGTTCTTGCAATTAAGTTGATATCCTTCACGAATTATGCACAGCCCTAGATGCTATAACTACTCTAATAGAGTATTAAAACAAAATTCATTGTGTGGTTGTATGTACAACGCAATGTGTGTAATTGTTTGAGTATTTTAGCTTCTATTCTATGAGTTGTTCTTGTGGCGAACAGATAAGTGGTTTGCCTAAGGACACATTACTTCATTCAGAGGAGAACCCGGTGGTTCAGCATCATTGATATTTTGTCATAGCAAAAGTAACTTTTCTTCCAGATCTCCCTGGATGTTACTGAATAGAAAACTGAGGCATAACTAAGCTTTTATACTGTTGCTGACTGAGATTATCTTAAAAAATCATGCTACTTCATATTTCATTGAACAACCTATTCAATATGTATGCACCATATTCAGTTTTCAAGTATCCTGTTTCATCAGACGTTTCACTGCTCAGTCATTTGTATTCCATTATAAGTTGTTTGTGCATATAGGATGTTTAATGAAAAAATCTGGTCTCCTGCACGATGAAAAGTGTATCAATCATGTTTCAGTTCAGAATATACCACATTTATCATCGCCGTTCGTGGACATTACAATGCAGAGAATGTGAACAGATCACACAGTTGTATACAAATATATTACAGGCATTACATATCAAGATTTCGAAGACGCAAATTTCATTCAGTATATAATGAAACTGACAAAAAAATTGTCGCTCACCACTTACTTATCTCCGTTTCAATCTTCTTATTCTAATGAACCAACGAATCAATGAACATTTATATAGTCTTGTTTCATTATTATTTTGTTTTCGATTTGTTAGTCGAAAATAACTGAACCTTGATCCTGCCAGAGAGTTACATAAAATTTATTTTATTTTCATGGTCGATACGAGAGTTTTAAATGCGACTTTCATGAGATATACTTAACGATTGATTGTTTTTATATTGAACTTACTCTACTTACAAAACGGAGAAGAGTTGACGGTGTTAGTCTTATTTAGACTATAAGATTGTTACTTATCTTTATTATTATTGCTCCCTTGGGTTCCTAGCGGACCATACGGCTTCAACTGCACGTCTCTACTTGCTTCTGTCTTATGCTGTACTTTTCACCTGCATCCATGTTAGTCCATACTGTCTCAACTCATCTTCACATGATCTCCTCCATGTCACCCTTCCACTGACGTCCCACTCGCCGCTTACCTTTCGGGTTCCACTCGAGGGCTTGACGCGCGATGTCACCCAGCGGTCTCCCCAGCGAGTGTCCAATCCATCTCCACTCTCTTCTGAATATTTATTGTGCGATTACTTAGTTCTTGTTTTGTTTGTTCCCATAGTTCCTTATTGGTGATTCTTTCCGGCCATCTGATATTCAGTATAGAGTGAAGACAGCTGTTAATAAAGGTCTGCAACCGGCTGTTGGAAACATTCTTTGTGACCCGCCCACCAAGTTTCTGATCCGTATAGAAGAAGTGACTTTACGTTTGTATTGAAAATCCCAATTTTGTTGTGGATGCTGAGTGAGGAAGATTTCCAGATTGGTTTCAGGTTGTTGAATGTGTTTCTCGCCTTCCCGATCCTCACCCGATTTCATATCCTCGTCCGTTCCTCCCGTAGTTGAGACAATGCTCCCTAGATAAGTGAATGAAGTAACCTCTTTCAAATCCCTCCCGTTGATGGTGATTGACGTTAGATGTTGTTGCTGTTGTTGGTTGGTTATTTTCATAACCTCCGTCTTGTCTATGTTTACTTGGAGTCCTGTCTCTGCCGGCTGCTTCTTTGACCAGTTTGTCGGTTTTCGCTTGTAAGTCTTCGATTTTGTGTGACCTAAAACGTAAATCCTCAATGTGCGAAATCCAAGTCTTTTAGGTTCTTCACGTCGGTGCAGGATATCCCTGTCTTCTCGTTTCCCACTCATTGTCTGACGCATAATCCAGTCAATCCACCACAATTAGGAATATCATTGGTGATAATAGGCAGGCACCCTTGTCTGACTCCTGTGTTTACTGTAAACGCCTCGCTGAGTTTTCCAATGTGGATCACTAGACATGCGCCATTGTCGTACAGCTGTTAATAAGGTGGATGAATATTTGTGGAACGCCATAGTACTCGAGTAATTTCCAAATTACTTCACGGTCAATGCTGTCGAAGGCCTTCCCGAAGTCTATAAAGTTGAGGTAGATGTTTGATTGCGATTGCATGATTTGTTCGGTGATGATGATGCGTAGAGTTGCAATTTGGTCAGTATATGATTTTTCTTTCCTGAATCCAGCTTGTTCTGGCGGGGCAGAGTTCTGCATTCAGTGCGTCCTTTAATCTCTCCAGGATGATTCGACTCAGGATTTTACTTGGCGTTGACAGGAGCATGATTCATCTCCAGTTATTGCAGAGTGAGGCGTAAGTCGCCCTTCTTTGGTAGTTTCACGAGGTAACCTTTCCTCCAGTCAGTAGGCACCTTTCCCTCCTTCCAGACCTTTTGCAATAATGGAGCCAGCATGTCTGCTGTAGTCTCTGGGTCCGCTTTCAGTGCTTCAGGAGGTATTCCATCTGGTACGGCTGCTTTTTCAGCTTTCAGAAGCTTGATTGCATTCGCATTTATTACTTGCATCACTTTTATTTCCAAAATAATTTTAGTATCACTTGAAGCTTATAATTTAAGAGTATAAAACACGGTGGGTTGCGATATACTAGTTTCTGCAAATAATGTTTGAGAGATCTATTGTCAAGACACTGCTGACTATGATCACTAAACATATTGCAAGTCACCGCTAGATTTCGTTGTAACAGTTCATGTAAAAGTTGTCGATTGAGCATCATTAGTGCGGTTTGTTAAGCTATCCTGTCGGCAGTTTATTATTAATGCACATGATATATCGAAAATTTGGAAAATACGGAAAAATTCAACTACAATCAGCTCAAAATATTCACTATTCCTTCCCAACATGAAATAATGATATGTCTGGAATCTACAGCCGTGTAGATAAACTCATATCAATCATGACTCAACATTACATGGGAGTATTAATCAGGATTAAGGAATACATCAGCAGAATCCTGCATATTGTTTTGAAAAAATCGGTGACACAATATTGGAATTATAACAACAGGTATGTTGGAGGTCTAACGTTCTGTTTCATTGTATGTTTCGTTGTTACAACGTCAACATCTACCCTCGATATATGTATATAGTTGACATTTATCAAGTGAAAGGGAGTAGATGATGTCACGTCTAAACTGAAGTAGTAAATGAAATTTCCGAAAAATTTTAGTAATTTGATGGTAATCTGAAGTTCATCTGTTGCGATTCGTTCTGTGTAAACAATAACTCAGATGATTATCCAAGTATGCAAAAGCATTGAAGATTCCTACTTGAAGCACATCATTTACTACACATTATGATGATTCACTCAAAGCAGGTGTCCCACTGCCACACTGAATGAATCGGAAGAATCAATAAGAGTCTCAGCCTGATAATCCTTATCACCCCTGAAATGTGAATGGGTTTATGTAAAGTAGAATTCCACGCATTTTTAAGATGTTAAATATTTAGCATCATATCATCACTTTACACTTTGTTATGTATAATAATAAGTTTTTCTACTGATGACCATCATGAGTGATATTGTTCTGGACAACATGAAATGTGTCAAGGGACAAAACATTTGAAAAGCTTATTCATGGAATAAAATACCTGGGCCTACTTTTGCAAGCGAATGTCTTTAAAAGTCAGGCATATTACTTTACTATTCACAATATAATAAATAGTCCCATAGTAAAATTTAGAACAACACATTTAAGCGAACAATATTGTTTTCAATTAGATCTCATCAGGCTTAACTCTTTTATATATTAGTTTACAAATAAAAATTCAAATATAAACCAATCATGGTGCTTTGTCTATAGGATAATACGATGGTGAATATAAATTATGCAATTAGTTATAATGGTGGTAATGATAATATTAATAATAGTAATAACAATAATGATGGTCTTATCAATAATAAGGATGAAAAAATGAGGCAATCTGTGATAACACGAATAATGAAAAACAGTATGATTAAACAAACAACAAGTGGAAGTAGTCGATAAAGGCTAGTAAAACAAATGAACAGATTACGTAATGTTAGATTGTAAGGGAGGAAAATGAAGCACGTTTATAATGAAGATAAGATTAAGGGATGATAAGAAAGGGGTTGGAAATATAAATAAGGGGTGGTGTAGAAGTCTTTAGTTGTTTATGTCTTTATGCTTATATTTGAATTTTTATTTGTAAACTTATACATATTAGAGATAAGCCTGATGAGATCTAATTGAAAACGATATTGTTCGCTTAAATGTGTTATTCACAATATGACATATACTGAAACCAAGTAAATCATTTTTACGTGTGTAATGGTGTGGATAACAATGATTTCAACATTATGCAAGTCTCCATATTAATGCTTTTTTCTACAAATATAGGCACTGAGAAGACTCTATAATTCATTATATTTACCACTTGTGTTCACGTTATTTATCTGAGTTAAGTTATTAGCATACGGCATCTGACAACAATTACTTATTATTGAAGCAAGTTTACTTGTCAGTAAGCATTATTACGTTGTCAATCTCGGACCATACCTCCGTTGAAAGAAACAGTGTTATGATGATAAATTAATGTCACTTCTTAGTAAAAGATTCTGATGCTTCAGGCAAAATTTGATTCATACAATTTGTCATTTGATTTAACTTGCAGGATTTGATACTTTCTTTCTCAATTTACTGTGTGAATTTGCTGTGGTGGTGTTTATTCTTGTGGAGGAAATTCAAGATTGTTTTCCAATTAATTAGGCCTTCGAAGCACTTAGTGTAAATTTGACATTGGTAACAATCCTAAATTAGTATGATATATTTTCCGAGATAATATGCGTAACGCGAGCGCCCCCTCCTCTGTATATGAGCCATACTATTTCACTCATGAACACAAAAATATGGTCATTTGTGAATCATTAAAAGGCAGAAAGCAAAATGGAGTTGGAAGATTCCATGATTTCCCTTCTAACACACAGAAAATCGTGAATCTCTCTGAGGAAATATCGTAATAATGTCACAATTAAAACCTTTTCTTTACAGATTACAGATTTTGCTTGAGTCTGGTGAGCTACCTGCTCTGAATGTATCCTAAGAATGATGGATACTTTTAGCATGGATTTTCGCGGTATCTGTAGCTGTGCTGATAATCAATATTGAATACAATATTGACAGGTGCAGAAAGAAAATAACCATCATACTGCTAAACACGTCTGGATAAATAGGGCTGTTAGCTGTTAATTTTTATCAGACTCTTTGAGTTTTCTGATTTTGGAATATTATTCATAGCGTCTTCTACATAGTTTATAATGTTCAATATTTTGTATCTTCTTGTGTATCTTCTTATGGATGGCACACACTCAAGAGTTGATTGATTGTATCATAATAGGCAGATTTACTTCGAGTTCAACTGCAGAGAGAAACACAAATGTGTTTGCTAGCAGGTGTGATTTTTAGGTGAATGTAACAATGTCCAAGTAAGAAAACCTTAATTCAAAATTCCAAGTGTTCTGCTTCTGTTATCTTCATTTTGGACTTTCTTTCTGTAAAAATTGTGAACATCATTTCACTTGTTTTCAGCCTTATGTTTCCCCCTGAAATTTAAGAGTTTCGCCGACCTCGTGAAATAGGCTACTTACTCTAAATACTATATTCGACATAACTAACTCTGGTAGCCTATCAATCACTGTTAATTTCAGTTATACAATATGAACAGTGAGTGATTTGGAGAACCAGTTTCACTCTCACCCTGTCCTAAGTGATGAATGGATTCTACTTATTGTTATTGCGGTTTAATTACTTTCTTTGAAGGCCAGCGGATAAGATTTTATTTTAATAAATCACAC
The DNA here is from genome assembly GCA_944472135.2 of Trichobilharzia regenti. NCBI lineage: Eukaryota > Metazoa > Platyhelminthes > Trematoda > Strigeidida > Schistosomatidae > Trichobilharzia > Trichobilharzia regenti. The sequence goes on along the minus strand of OX235267.1, from coordinate 52,621,551 downwards.
AGGGTTATACAGTTATGTCAACTGATGACGTTTCGATCACAAACTATTGCTATTGATATAATTATGAGCAACAGTTTGTGCTCGAAACGTCATCAGTTGACATAACTGTATAACCTTTTGTTATTTATTAAATTAAAATCTTATCTATAATGCAGTAATACTCTACCACAATGTCCAAGCAATATACTTTTATTGATGCGTGTTGTTTGAACATGTAGAGTGAAAATAGAGAAGACAGAGGTAATGATGTTTCCTGCCCGATAGTAAGGGCAACAACAACAGAGAACACTGGCCAGTATAAATATGAGAAATGTGAAAGCAGCAACCTCCTTCACCTTCACACCTGGTGAGCATCATTTCAACTACAGGTGGAACTGACGACGACATCAAGGCGGGGATCGAGAAACCAAGGCAAGTCTTCATTTCTCTCAAGTCTGTGTGGAGGTCAACAACAACCAGTATGAAATGAGATTAAGATCCGGATTTTCGACTCTTGAAATCAGTGCTACTTTACACAGAAGAGACCTGATATCTCATGAAGAGCACGTCAAACAAACTACAAGCTTTCATCAAAAGCTGTCTTCCCTGATTAGTCAAGAGTGGATGGCCAGAAAAGATCAGCAACAGGAATCGTTGAGAGCGAACCAACCAGAAACCGTTTGTCCAACAAATACGCCAGAATTCATGGAGGTGGATTGGTCATACTTTGAGAAAACCACCTTATGATATCACGAGACAGGCTCTTGAGTGGAGCCCGAACGGGAAGTGATGAGTTGTTCGTGATTGTGAGGGTGACATGAAGGAGGTCATGTGAAGAGGAGATGAAGGCATGTGCGCAGAAGTCGATCCAGGTGAAAACGTTGGCAAATACTTGAACTCAATGCGGACGTGTGGTTGAAGCCCTATGACCCTATGAGAACTAAAGGAAACAATCATAATAAATTATGAACATACCTCAAAGGTAGTTCAGTGAACAAAAGAATCCAGCAGAGTTTGAAAAAAAAGTATCCAAGTTTGATCACGAACTCATTTCACTTAAAGAAACATTACAAACTAATGAAACTGTAAGACTCTTTCGTCCCCGTTTGGAGATACTTAGAGTTTACCATGTAGAGGATCCAATCAAAGATATTTGATTAATGGTACAACTTCTGATACATAGTATCGACTGAATTCATCACGATGCTGACTGGAATTGCAGTGATAAATCGTGATCTGTTGGTTATAACAAGTCAAATGTAGGCACAACAGTATCTGATAGTGTGGCTTTAAATCTCACAGTAAAAAACAATAACTTACAGGAAACCAGATTTCATCAGATTTTCGAATGTCTTTAAGCTCGTCTCAGAACAAGAGGGTCTTGGTTTGACTTCCGGTGGAGTTGTGGATATGTAAGGAGCCCCAAACTGGATCGAAACGAATGTTCAGTCACATTCCTGTAAACCGGAACTTAAAGTAATCCTCTTTCTCCGTTTTTGAAGACGATTTGGATGGCATTATCCGTCTCCTTTGATATATTTTATTGCTCTGTAGTATTTGCAGTATTATTTTTGTAGGCATTCAGACAACAGGTTTTAGTGTACTAAAATTTTAGGTATAATTTTGTCATCATTAGCATCGAAAGTTGTCCTTACGACCAAAATAAAGCGAATTTTTGATAAGGCTAACAACTCTACCATGTTAACGACTAAACTAATCAAGTGTTATTGAAAAGAGAAAATAGCTTAATTTCTGATATAATCTCAAAAGCTCCTTAATCGGAAAACGGATGACCGTGGCGGGGCAGGGGGTTAAGATGGTAGTCGGCTGGGCACTATTTAAGAGTCCCTCAACAGGAATATCAATTTAATTCTCTCGCTAGACAGTATAGGATTGGACGAATTTACCCCAAATGTAAATAGTGAGACAAACAATATTATCACTCAATGTTTGATCTTATGTGAGCTAAGAATTAAGAAAAAGTACACTTTCGTTATCTCTAGCTTTTTCTCTTTTCTTTTTTTAAGCCAATATCTCGTCATGATCAAGCAAAGTACTATTACTTGAAGTAGTTTGCACAATTAAATCGTTAAAAATAAATTTTTAATCTACCTTTTACCAAAATGTCTTCAGTTTGAAGTAGAACACTTTTTCGCATGCGTATGGATGAGGCGAAAATTCGTAGAAGATTTCTGTCTCCATTGTCAACTTATTTTATCGGTTTCTAAAGTCTTCCTGCGTTACTGGATTCATATTTTCTGCAAAGTCACGCCAATACAATATAAAGTATTCAATCTAGAGTAACTCAGAACATGTTTTCTTATTTTCACTGAAATTTCTCACTGAGAAATTTTATAATCATGTCCTGCAAGTTAAGTGAAACTGCGACAAAGATAAAATGGCTTTACATCGATGTATCTCAGGAAACCTTCGCCATCAAGTGTTCGTTCGTGCATTATTCGCCATCAGAAGACTTATGATCTAACTGAAATTTCTGTAAGTGATTTAACTCAGCAATCAATGTTCATTCGGAAATTTCCAGGGAAGAGGGACAGAAACGTCAAAATGATATAATTTACTTACATGCTTGTTATTTAACAGGTTGTGGGATATCAATGAATACATGTAATACGCTGATATCTCAAGAAAATTATGTTTCCTCAAACCACCGGTTTACTATTACTGAGAGCTATTTCAAAGTCAAATCACAGGAACAAACTGATGGATCAAATATATTTCAGAATATCAAAGGTCATCCTATGTTATTCATTCAACTAACTAGAAATCATGCACTAGTAGCTAAGCCTAACACAAAATCCTTCCAAAATAGCTAATATTACTGAGAGTGCTACATTCACCTTAACCAGTCGACCTAAACAGCGATGGTCACCACAAACTGCTTAATGATGAATGTCGTGAGCCTTTAACTTCGTAAATTGACTTTACCGATACATTAGACATTTGATTAGGATATAATCATTTATCGCTTCACAACAATTCAATTTTTAAATAAAGGAACATGGTCATAAACTAGGATGACAAACAGAAAGATGGATAGCACTACACAGATGATTTGCTTAAAAGTCTGTCCATATAATTGTCGGCATTCATATGTAACAAAATCCAAGCAACCATTTGAATGTCGCAAAGAATTCTTATCCTATCGTGAAACTAGTCGTATGCAATAAAACTGGAAGACCTCATTTAAAACCGGAGTATTGTATTCAAAAAGTGTAACATGTGAATTTTGTTACAACAATCTGAACTATGCACAGTTCGACACATCTATCACAAAAACACGTAAATTCCGATATCTGTTGGGAGAGAGGTCGTAATGTAGCCAAATGACATAAAACTCATTTAACAGCATCCATGATAACCAAAGCCGCCTACAAGAAAAAAAGCAGCATGTCAACGAGAATGTTCACAGCTTCAATCAGTTGAATAACTTTTGATCCTAACAAAAGTCGATCATAAAACTTTCTGAGGAAAGTGTAGGATGTTCTTGATGTGAAATATGATTCATTCCTGTTATAGTAACGCAGTCAGCGATATGTCATACTTATGTTTTTAGTATATATATATGGACCAGAGGAGATTCACTTAGAACGCCATCAGAGTAGGCTTGCTTTCTCTTTAACTGTTTGTATACTGATATTCCAAATAATACCCCCCTTGAGGCAGTTAGCAATTAAGTGAACATCGATCCTGAACTCACAAGTAGGAATAAGCTCTCGGTTGATGAACTAATATTATGTGTTCAGTTGTGTATAACCCCCGCGGCATACAAATATCAAATCAAATTATTCAAACGGAAGAATGTGGTGTTAAATGAACGATGAGTATCCCTAATATAAGCGTATTTTGTAATGGATAGTTGAGAACAGAAACCTATTAGGGCGTTTAATCCTGCTCCAAGATTGAGGTGGAGATTTGCGGATGCCACATTCACTGTGTCTGCCATTCTCTGCTGGTCCGCAGAGTTGCAGTTTGTTCAGCACATGATTTGCCTTACCGAAAAAACCTTTTCTGTATCCAATGCTTTTTTTCATTTTCTCCGGGATGACACGACTTAGTAGTTTACTTGATATACACAAGAGCGTTAATCCACACCAGTTCTTGTATAGGCCTAAGTAACCCTTTTTGGTAGGTTGACATGATAGCTTCTTTTCCAGTCGGTGTCACTTTTATTTCCTGCCAAACCGTTTGCAATAATGACATCTACCGTAGTCTCTGGGTCTCTTTTTCAGTGCTTTGAAAAACGTTCTGTCTATTCTTGCTGCCTTCACAGTTGGACCTTTGCATCTTGATTTCATTCAGGATTTCTTTCTTTGTTGGATTAGTGTCCACTGGCAGTTCTTTGCGTGCTGTTGTTAGTATTTGTGACTGATCCTCAGGTAGTGGTCTAATCAAGAGTTATATGAAGTGGTCAGACCATTGGTTTACTTGTATCAATTCCTTCGTAGTCAGCTTCCCTTACTTATATTTCATTGGTTTCATCTGCATCTGTGTCTTCTCGGATAGAGACTTGGTTATCTGATAAAATGTGTTGAGGTCTGTTTTGCCCGCAGCATTCCTGCTTTGCTTCATTTTCAGGCCAGTCGGTCGTAGAATTTTCTTTTGTGTTGCCTAGCACAATTGTTCACTTCTTTATTCAGTGCAGTAAACATTAAACTCAGCTTCGCTTTCTGTTATCAAACTTTACGTTGAGTCGTCTCCTGTGTTCACCATCTCTCTCTCTTCCAGTAGATTTCAGGTTTCGGTTGAGAGCCATCTCTCGATAATTAGCTACCTTTGAAATCTTCTACAGGTTTCATGAACGTAGTGCTTCTCACTTTACCGTGATATCTTCAGTGAATGCATCCTTTTAAGTTTTGATCACCGGTTTCCTAGTGCTGAACTTGAATTGTGATCTGTCTCAAGTTATTCAGATGGATTTCAATTTGACCTTGGAGGTTTCTAGAACTAGATGGTGATCTGAGCACAGATCTGCTCCCCTGCTCCACAGCAGAATGGATGTGTTTTCACTTCTTTGAGCAGTATTGAGATAAAATACATCTGGTTTGTGTTGTGTCCATCAGACAAGACTCACTTTGTTTTGCATATATCCTTATGTTGTTTCACACTGCCTAAAGTCACCGAATCACGGGACGCACATAAGTCTACGAACAGTTCTTCATTCTCATTCAATTCTCTGAGTCAGCGCCTCTCAACCCATGATGAGCACTCTTCCTGTATTCTCTGCTCCCAGTTCGGCTCGCATTCATTTCGCTCATAAGGATTCTGATGTCACTATTCGGCAAGTCGTCCATTATCCTTTGCCAATGTCTTTTAAAATCTTCCTTTTTCTCCTATTCCACGTCGTTTGTAGCATTCGAAAACTGTGACGTTCCTTCCTCCCTTTTGGGCTGAGTCGTGATGTCATGATTCTTGATTAAATTGGTTATCATTGCATTATGGATTTTGCGGCCACTGGCTACAGAGTGATAGCCACTCACTGTCTCATTGTAATCCTGGTCGTCGTCTGGTAGACGAGTAAATTACTTACTCTCCAGTTGGTCAAAATCAATTGCACTTGCTCTGGCAGATACTTGGCACTTCTATGCCATTTCTTCGCATTTCGTTGGATACCTGGACAGCCCTCTCAGCGTCGTACATTGTATGCTTATTCCAAATCCACTTTCTTATTCTTGCTTTCACAGAGACAGAGAGGACACATAGGCTGACTGGCTTATAAAAGGCTTTCGCCAGCCTGCTCTGTAATTTCGCCTTTACGATTTCAGCGAAAAATGATTGTTATATATATTTTTAATATTTTCTCGTAGCAGTTTGATTGGTTTTATAGTGTTAAGTTGCTGGGGCACACTCATCCCTACCTTTTTACCAGAATTTCGCGCAGGCTCGAAAAATAGTGAGCAAATAAACTAGGAGATGTTAGATAAATCTATTTTAAACATCGCACAGTATTGCAGGATTCGTACCTGGATGACGTTTTGAGCATTATGCTTCATAATCATATCAATTTATTCACACAGTTTCATATGTTAAGTTGTACCAACTAGGGGAAGTTGGAGAGGGAAAAAAAGAGAACATTTCTTGGAGAGGAACTGTGAAATCATGTGACTAATTTGACATGATTATGAATGATAATATGTGCTGAACACGTTTCCCTATTTAAAATAAACCAATCTAATATTGAACGATGTTTAAAGTGTGATGGCACTGATTTAGCGGTGGGAAATGTTCGAAATTTGTTGATGTTTGTTTTCATATTAAGCAAACTGAAGCTAATCTCAACTCACCGCACATACAGCAGTATTCCAGATGCCACCTGCTAATGCACGCCAAATTTTCTAAAATGTATTAGTATAACTGAAATTTACTGTTCTTATCAATCGGTATCTGAAAACAATTAATTATCTAAGTTCATATGTATTTTAAGTCAACATTATTAGTTGGCAAGGCCACTGAAGCTGAACTAATGATTTAGTCTAGAATAGGATAGGAAATTCTTGTTGGAATGATGGAGGAAGGACTAGAAAAATGGCCATTTATATATCACCCCATCAGGAATATCTTTCACCGCACTATTTTCCGAATTATAATATCTTCTATATGTATTTTTGTTTCTGAAGGGGGGAATCGAGCAAGCCACATGACTATGAGGACGTCGATAACCCTAATTCATAAAATATTTCGATAAGAAAGAAAACTTTACCAGAAGAAAAATTCTTCTACAAAACTAAAGTCAACAGTGCCATGATTATTCTGTTATTATTATCCCCTCGCGCTTCGAGTGGAATATAGGGCTTCAACTGCCCTCCCATCCACTTAGTTCCGTTTTCTGCCATCCTCTTTACTTGGGTCGATGATTGATCAAACTCTCTTATCTCTTCTTCACGTGATCTTCTACACGTCATCCTTAGACGATTCAGTGATCGCTTGCCATTACGAATCCACTCGAGGGCCTGGCATGCGATGTCATACGGCGGCCTCCTCGATGTTTGCCCAATCAATCCATCTTCACTTTCTTGCACATATTCGTTGAGCGATACGCTCTTAGTTGGTTGGTTCCCATAGTTTTTTGTTGCATATATTTTCTGACAATATGATCCTCATTATGCAGCCACAGAAGGCCGCTGTTGATCAAAGTCTACAACCTGTTACAAATCTTTTCCGTGACATGCATTGCAAGTTTCTCACCCACGTAGAAGATCCGACTTAATATTAGTGTTAGAAAATCTAATCTTGCTTCTTAAACTGAGTGTGGAAGATTTTCAGTGTGGTTTTAGGTTGATGAAGGCGTATCTCGCCCTGCCTGTCTTGAATTTGAAATCTTTGGTACCTTCTACCTGTAGTTGAAACTATGCTTTCCAAACAAGTGAAGGAAGTAACCTCTGTTAAATATCTCATGTTAATGGCGATTGATGCTGGCTGTTGCTGCTGTTGGTAGGTGATCTTCATCACCTCCGTCTACTCTGTGTTCACATGGAGTGCTTTGCCCAATGACTGCCTCTTGAGTCATTTTGTTGGTTCTCGCTTGCAAGTCCCCGAGTTTGTGTGAAATTAGACATATATCATCTGCGAAATGCAGATCTTCTAGAGTCGTCTTATCGGTGGTCCAGAGTATTGCTGCCTCCTCGCACCTAACATTCTGATGCATAAACCAATCCACCACAATTAGGAAAATCACCGGTGATAATAGGCCGCCTAATAGTACTATGGTATGTTAATATATATATATATATATATATATATATATATATATATATATGAATCCAAACGAAAGATGTGTACACTGCTTTTATCGATAATCATTCAAGCCAAAACACTGTGTTTGTTGCTCAATTTATAGATTATTCGAACTAATCTAGAGGTTTCTGATGTATGCACCATTCAAGCTTCTCTGCTTTTGATAGTTTATGCCTCAAGGTTGAACTTGTTTCTTATTACAGCTCGATTTCACACTGTATTTTTGGTACAGGCATGGAATTTTCAGCATGTGATATCGGTAGCCCAAATTTTGCAGGCCGACTATAGATATCAGGTGTGCGTCGGCAGGGGATCGAACCCCGGACCATCTGCATGGTCGGCGAGAGTCCTAACCACTGTGTCACCGACGCTCAGCGGATTTCTTCTTTTCTTGATAAATTTATATTCAGATGAACACAAGAATATATGTAGGGATTCATGTCACACTGGACTGTTTAAATGCACTCACGTGATGCATGCTTAAGAAGTACAATATTGCGCCTGTTATACAACACACCACAGCTAGAACTACCATTACAACAATCACTTGTTCTTTGGACCTTCTGTTCAAGCTGATTAAGATGATTGTTATGAAATCTTCGAAAGCACAGAAGCCAATTAATACTTGACAGTTTAATTAATCCCCATTCTGAGCAACACACCACACAGATGCTCACGGTGCACAAGGAAATCTAACAACAAACCAAATTAAAGATGTTTACATGAACAGCAGAAATTAGATTAGATACATTAAATGCACAGAAAATATTCTGGAGAAATTTATGTATAAAATAGCAAGAGGTAACATTTTTCACTCAGATGTTTAAACTGACATTTAGATGAAATAAAATGCCAAAGCTTGTCTTATAATGGCATATATTTTGGTTGAGTATTTTCCTAGTGCAGTACACTGGCATCAGAACAATAAATTCCAGTCACCTTTCATTTTAGGTGCTTTGCGGTTGGCTTCAGGTAAACCCGCACCTGGTCGTTGCCCCTATAATCATGATATGACTGAAACCTGGGAAGCAACTAGGTTCACTAGGACATTCTAAATCTTTTTCCCCCGCTGTAGCAAACAGCGTTTCAGTTAACACAGCTCCATAATAAATTGGTGACATAGATCATAACCTGCTGCTTAAAGCTATAATTTCCATGCACATCTATGCGTAAGGACTTTTCTTAGGTAGCTTCATCAGAATGAAGTATCTTCACTCAATTCGATCTCTTCATCATATTCGCGTACCCATTTTTGCTTTCTTAACTTATAAAAAGAAAGTTTTGGACTTCCGAGTGAATCGTACTATCGACAACTGATGAATAGCACTGAATAAATTTAGATTATAATAGTGAGGCTGGTCAAAAAAACTTACAATGAGCGCCATAAGGATCAATGGCACTGAGAATGTATTCCTCAATATGAGGAATAATAGGAGGAATAGGAGGATGACTCCTCTAAAATATGAATAGAAAGAAGACCATATTGATACTTGAAATGGTTACAGAGTAATACAATTATCGTTTTCATTTGTTTAGATTGCAAGTGAAATGTTGAGCTCCAAGCACGGAGCTTTCAATCTTAAGTTGCTTTGTCATGGAGTAAATTTACTAGCCTTTCACTCAACTTTGTTTCTTAACTGGATTCCCTACGAGCTTAAAGGATTTAGGAGTCGATAGGACATTTTTCCGATACTCGACTCAGTATTTGTGGTTAGCGAGCATTCTAACACGCTGTTTTAAAGTATCACACAGTCTTATCGATATGGGTGAATACAAAAGCAGACAATGACACTGTATTATGTACTAATGATAATTCAGGCGGACTTTATTGTCCACATCGCGCAGTAGTGTATGTTAAAAAGCAGGCACTTTAATAATACATATTCGTCTGATCCAACAACTAGATTTTCGATTCACTTGTTATCCACCTTGATTCAAATCACGGAAAATAATAAGGTTGTGCGTAAGTCTAGCAAAATTATGGCGCGAACTCCCTTTGCAGGATAACTACAGAAAGACCTAAATATTGATGGACTACATAAACGTTTGACTGGAAGATGACAGAAATGTCAGAGAATTCATCACGGATTGGAAGGCTCTCTTGAGGCGAAGTTAAAGATTTTAGAGATATCTCAGAGTCATTCTGAAAATTTATTGATTTGTTGATCGCGAGCAGCATCTACAAGCAAAAACACATACATATAGCAACATGGATTTCACTCCAAGTGCACCCAAGAAACCATATAAACTTCAACTCGGTAGTGTTCAAGGAGGTGGAGGCTCGGTTTAATGGGCACGAAGTCGAGAAGTTCGGCTTACATGAACTCAGACTTTTATTTAATGAACACAATCCTCAAGAGCAACTGTAGATGAATCACATTTCAAGTTCAACACTTAGAGAAGAGAGGAAAAGACACATTCACGCGGCTCTCGAAGTGATGTTGAAGACACTGTATACCCTCTATAAAAAACCTTTATGGCAGAAAGCTTGCGCTCTCTGAAGCCGATTTTCGAAAAAGTATATCTGGCACAAAATGGTGAGAGGAAAGAGATTGGCTCTCCTCGGACACCTGGAATTCAATAGAAGAGAGTACCATGGTGAAACAGAGCATGAACTTGTGCAAATATTAACAAAAGAAGGAAGATTCTAATTCGGTATTCGACGCCATGGGAACACAAGAGAGACATGCCTCTGGTAAAAGGAGACTCAGAACACTGAATGTGATAAACAAGTCTTTTTCTGGGAGGGATTAAAGTGGATGCGACCAGGAAATGATGGATAGGAGAACGTATTTACCGAAGAGAAGTGACAAAGAGGACAATGAACTGATTACTTCTCAGAAGTACTGAGTCAACCATTATCTGCAATTAATTCAGAAACGGCACCAGTAGCCACAAGATGGTCTGTTGACACCAATTATCCAACAAAAGCCCAAGTTTGGAATGCAGTCAATTAATCAAGTTCGCAATGCAGAAGATTTTAAATCTTATGTACCCAATATAAGTAAGTTATTCAGATTAACAACACCAGTATTTAGTCAACCATTTCTTCTACATAGGAAAGAAATGCATCTCCAACAGGTTACTGCAGTTGTTTATCAACAGCTGCATTCGCTGGCTCCATATTGGATTGACTAGAAAGAATTAGCAACAAGATATTTAGGTGGCGAAGCAACCTAGAACCTAGAAATGAAAATGAAGTAGACACATTTCTAGATCGTTCAATAACATCGTGCTATGGGATACAGCTCCGATGTAAACAGGTTAAAAATTAAATATTTGCGTGTCCATTGGTGACTAGAGGAGATCATGAGAGGAAGAGAATATGAGAGACTGTTTGTAGTCTTAAAGTAGGTTGCAAACGACTACAAAGAACAGCAAAAATCGTGATGCGCTTTTGGAGCCAAATGCTCAACTGGGAACAGAAGAGAAGTGAAGTATTTGTGAATAATTATCGTGCATTTACTGAATGATACATTGAGTGTATTCCCCACTGTCATTCATGGATTTTAAATTTTTCCGTTAACTTATTCTAGTTGAACCCTTTCGGTAATCATTTTGGCTGTAGAATTTGATTTCTATTCAAAGTGCTTGATGACTTAGTTGCCTGGTTTGCTGCATTTTGTTAGCATTTTGTCCATAAATACTCTAAATTCTTATGCACCCTTTTCACGCAAAGCAAAGCGGGATGAAATTAAAAGGAACCATTTTAAATCCATGTGGCTCACAGTTGTTTCATTAACTTCTATGATTCACACACAGCATCATTTTCAGACTAATGAATACATCACCGACATCTTCATGTGAATAAAACTTATAATTAAAAACACCAAATTGCGTGAAACGTGAAATTTTTAGTCAGTGGAATGATGATCACTACTGCACGAGAACCAAGTAATAAAAGAACACCTAAAAACTGTAGGAGATCTCCATTTTACACATGATTTATGTTGAGTGTCACACAAACTCGAAGAATTACAGACGATTTCCAACAAAATGGCTGAAGAGGCAGTCAGTGGAGGAAGGTCTGCAGGTGAAAACAGAGAAGACGGAGGTGATGGAAATTGTCAACCATCAACAAAACGAACAACAAACGGCACCTATCATCGTCAATGGAAGAGAGGTTTCCTCATTCTATAATCTAGGAAGCATCGTTTTAATCACCGGTGAAACGGATTAAGTTGTTGAATTCAAGATCCTAAAGGCAAGATACACATTTATTAACTTGAAATTGGTTTGGAAATAGTCTGCAATTAACACAAAGAAAAGATTCGGACTTTCAGCACAAGTATGAAGACTCATAGTTCTCCTATGAGGGTCAGGAACATAACAAGCGTTACATGAAATTGATTTTGAAGAAGTGACAGAATTTATCAACAACTGCCTTCTCTGGCTTCCCAATAAAGATCAAATGGCTGGTCAGAAAGACCTATCATAAAGGAACTTTGACAAAAAGTCACAAAATAATGCAGGAGAAATTTGAGATGATGGAGACACATTTTGAGAAGACACTCGAGGAGGATCGTGCGCCAGGGCCTCAAGTAGAATGACAATGGCAAGCGACCAGTGAGTCGTCGTAGGCTGACATGGGGGAAATGTTGCCAGTTGTATTTGAGGAGAGATTAGGACCGATCGTGGAACCAGCTTTACAAAAAAGCACCAAATAGAACAGCCCCTGCGTTCCCTTCGGAACCCATAAGAATAATAATAATATGAAGCTAACAGTTTTCAGTAAAATCCATGGAAACAGACGCCTTCATAATTCATGTAGAATCCAAAGTCTATATTATACTAAGTTTATAGCTGAATATGTCCTCTGTATAAATAGATGAAGGTCACACAATTAGCCTTTGAAATCAGGAAATTTAAACATTTACAAAATCAATCTAAGCGACTATTCAGCCCCAATATTTTGATGAATCTTTGATGAATCAGCTTTATGTAACTTCCTACCCAAACCACTCTGTAGCTGTAGTAAAAAGTGAACTCCTCAGATATTCAGTAGGGTCAAAAAATAGTTTTTGGTTAGAATTTCGTCGAGCCATGTTATAAACTAGTCCTTGATTATCAGTCTAATGGTGCACACAAATATATGAAATTTGGGTCGCTGACTTTAATTGATAGTAGTTATGAAGATTTCTTTATGAACAGGTCACTTACTTTGGCGCTAAGAGGATATGACTGTTTCGGGAATAGGACAGTGTTCGACATCTCACTAGATGATTGGATACTCAAACTGTGAAATTATCCGAAAACTGAAGTTAGCACTGGGATTCGGTTAGTCAACAATGCCTTCTAAGAATGGTGATTACAAATTCTTGAGTTTTCAGACAGTACTTTCTAATAATTAGTTTATAGGAGCACAAAAGTTTTGTTCAAATTCAGGATAATAGAATGGAAAACTTACAAGCAAATGAGTGGTGCAGCGATCCGAAGATTCAGGGGGAACATTTCACCTGTGCAAAGAATCAAAAATGTGTTCAGCAATAACGATCAAAGCCAAATTTTTGTTTCAACGCTCAATATTCATCCATCTTTGTACTTACGTGTTTGTGACGACTGTCATGCACTAGATCATTAAATGATATCAGAGAGAGAGGACAGTTCCAGCTTTTGCGAGATCTTATTCTGGTGTCTCGATGATTGATGACAAATATGGGATGCCTATTAAGACGAAGCTTCGTAGCTGGAAGACCTATTTCTAGGGATGGAATACTTCGCCTTGAATTTTTAACTCCAGTGTTTGATTCACAATGTGTTTTTATTTAAAGACTTGAAATGGAAACGTGGAATATTTTAAAACTGTTGGTAGCTAATCCTGTTTGTGGTTAGAATCTTTCTGTCTAGTGAATCGCCTTATTCCTCAAATATCTATAGAGAATTTGGCATATAGATATATATGATAATGAGAATATGTTCACATCGCCTGAGACCTGCATTTTCCCAGATGCCCAGCTCTTTCCATCGACATTACTAGGGACAGAATATGCAAATGTGGTGAATTCAGGAAATGAAATCAAAATAAATTTTATAATAAATGATGAAAATGGAATTCATCACTTCAGAATAAAGTTACACAGAAGTACGTGTTAGTTACCTTACGATTACCTAAATACATTCAAACCATACTACATCATTCGATTTGTAGTATGTTTACCACTTATGTTGAAATGTTTATTTTTACCGACCAAAGGTTGAAAATATATTCTCCTACTATCGCCTTTCATGTTTTTGCTCAAGAAAATACCACAATTTGTTTGAAAAGCTCTATGTACTCACCAGACAGCTAAATCTTTAAAAACAAGCTGAAATTACGATTTGTTGTGATATCATTATGTTATAAGTGATGTGTTCTGAGTACTTTAAACAGATTCAAAGGTGATTGATAATGTAGTGTGTTTTATTCATTCTGCACTCTTAGAGTATAGTGTGAAAAAAACAGGAGTTTAACGTAATCTGTGATCCTACTGGTTATAGTTTATTCATTTAAAGTTATGTTCATAGAATTCAAAATATAGTTGCGTAAAGTATGCGCTGTTACTCTCATGAACATGCTGCGTGTTATGGCTCTAGCTTGTTTTCGACATCTGTGAAACTATTGTTATGAAATGCTGACCATACACACAACTATGCACATTGTTGGGCTGGTGAACCTCACTCATTGTTTGAGAAAGCTTGAAAAATTCCTATGATATCTTCTTGCTTCAGGAGCTGAGATGCCATGTCTGTCGGTTCTAATTACTTCTGCCGAATTTCGCAATATATCTCTCGAGATTCGTTTCTCGTTTTAAACTAGATCTCAGGAACAGCAATTGAGATTTCATGGTATGCAAAATCTCAACTCAGTCGGTCTCTGCACTCCATTTATTTCATTCAGAAAGTTTCATCAACAGCTTATATATAGACGTAGATCCGGAGTAGCTTAAGGATGTTTACATGTTTTCGAAAACATTAAACGTAATAAGGAATTAATGCTTCTTCACATGTAGTCAGTAGATACACAAAAGAGGGAATAGAATAAGGTACAAAAAAGTAAGCCAATGTTGATATTTTAGGCAGCTAAGTATGTTTAAGAAGGTGTTCACTATAGAATACAAATAAGAGAGAAATAAAAGAGCCAAAATTATGTTATTAACAACAAAGCAAGTCACAGGTTTCGCGCTTAACATTGTCTCTGTCACTTAGAACACGGGCCGAATATGGTATCGTTGAGTTCCTATACTTGGTTCTATGAGCATATATTATTTTGTACTGATTTCTGGTTCTACCTGATCAGAAACAAGCAGAGAGTTAGGAATAGAGGGAGTGTTGGGGGTCGGAGAGTATGGTTTTACACCATTTTTCGCAAGTATTCAGATGCCTTTCCACCAATGTAGTGACGAACTGACTGAGTCTTACACCACTAGTCCTACTAACTACCTTCAACATTCTTCTCAGGATGGTATAGTCCTTTTTCAGTAGCCCAGGAAAGACTGAGGGGGAGCAGTAGAGTAGAATAGGTAAGATACGAGAGTTGACATATTGTGAAAGTAGAGGTTGGGTGATTCCAGATAGTCTAAGTTTCCTAATGTATTAGGTTAGACGGAAGACCTTCTTAGAAATCGTTAGGATATGAGATGACCAAGTAAGGTCGGAAGATAGAACTAGTCCGAGGTATTTTGCATTAGACTTAGTCTAATTGCAATACTCATGTCCACGAACCACTTTCAGACAGACAGACAGCTATGCAACAAGGACAGTCGCGTGAAATCGAGACAACCACAAATTGATCTCACTTGATGAATCACCTCACCGACAACATCTCGTCGAATTTCTGTCATGTCGACCGGATCTAGCTAGCTGGGCCACACATTCTGTTGTTTGTTCATCCTCGCGATTCAGATCTCCTTCAATCATCATTATCATCATCATCCTCAGCAGCTGCAGCAGCAGCATCCTACTGACAACTAACTCCACTGACACTGTCACCATATTGACACACTGAGTAGAATAACCAGCAGCAGCAGGTTGTCGAGAATTGACCAGAGTTCCGATGAAATCACTAACGACACCAGTCACAATACCTGTGATGAGCATAGTTTAACTAAGAATAATAATAATAGCAGTCATAATAATATTGTCAATATAACTAATGACCAATAATAATTAGAATAATGCTTTTGATTGTAGTATTGCAACAACAGAGAGCAAGACACGGGAGTCAGTGTATATTTTTCATTAGTCAAAACTCTGTCGTTCATAGATCTACAGTTTATATTCGTAAACCAACCAATTCGTTAACTGACTGAGGAGCGTGTGATTTCGGTTCACATCAAACGACATGAAATAGAATGTTCAAATACGCATAAACATATACATATACATAGTATTCTGTTTTTTCTAATGCAGTGTGTTGAACTGTGGGAATAACCTTCTCACTCTACTCTACTCTAACATCATCACACAGAATGTTCAAATGGATAGATATATGGTATTGTGTTATTGTTGTTCCGATCTGAACTGTGAGAAGATATGAGAATAATAACATTGTGTTGGCACACATTGTCGTCTGTATCACACCGCCACCACAGTGTGTGCAAGTGTGAGTGAATTTCCTAATGGATGGAATTCAAAGAAGTGAAGTAGTGCAGTGTATGTATTATTAATGACAAACAGGATGATTTTAGCAACAATAATAATGACTGACGATACAAATGAAATAAATAAGTAAGTGAGGCCACTGTCAATAATAGTGATGAAGAAGAAAGAAATGACAGTACATAGAATTTTATTGGTGGATGGTGACTACCTGTGGAATCCAGGATAACGCGAATTTCGTCGTATTTGGGAGTCGTCCGCCAGCTGGATGTACCTGCATTCTCCAGTGATTGATTGATGATGTTCCCACAGCGGCTCGAAATTTCTGCTCGTGTTTTTTTAGGACATATTTTGTATATTTTTTTTATTTACGAACATTCTCGGGCGTGTTTAATCAAGGGCGAAACCCGGTCTTTTTTTATCTCGATTTCGGCTCAGGTTGGTTGTAGTGAGATCAACTTTGACGTCAATGAAGCGTTTGAAATTCTTTATCGCATTCCTACTAACCTTAATTTTGCCTTACGAGTTCTTCTTCTATATATAGCTGAAGCCATAGAAATGTACCTGTATTAGCTAAAACTGTGGGTTCAGCAAAAATGTGCACAACCAGTTTTCTTTCCTTGTCCATCGTTACACGAATGTCTAAACTGGACTACTTTTACTCGCTTTCACTAAACCTTTGAAAATTATAAAAATTATAATTGTCCAAATTATTTTACTATTTTGCTGACTACCTTATTTTTTTTTTAAGCCTGTCGGCTTAAACCTTGGGCTACCAAAATTTTCTGTCACTGATATTGCATCTGATTACTTGGATTTATTTTGTTTTAATTATTCATTTATGTGTCCAAATCGTATCTCTTACTCTCACGATTATTTGAAATGTTTTCAACCTGATGACTTACGAGTATATAATAACCTTAAGAATAAGCATCATGGTGGGTGGCAAAGATCCTTAAAGTGTAATTCAATGCATCACATGACTGTTTCTGTGATTATGAGCACAAATTGCAGGTCATTATCGAACAAGATTAATTACTTGGATGCTATATTATGTTCAAATATTTATCGTAATACAAGTGTAATAACGCTTCAAGTAACTTGGTTGCACGATTCATATGATGACAATTTAATCTGACTGAATGGTTTCAGTATGTACAGACAAGACCGAAGTAGTTCAAGGAAGAAGCGAGGTGGTGGTGTTGCTACTTTTATCAATTATCAGTGGTCTGTTGCCGACATCTGTTTTAAATTCTCAAATGATTATACGGATTGTATAACTGTCAAATGTCGACCTAAACACCTATCTAAATACGAATTCATTTATATCACAAACATTTATGTTACACCTTGCTGTAACTTTTCAGAACTGTCTATGTTTGCTGGTGAATTCACTATTTTCGCTGCCTCCTCTTTTAGAAACTCATTCACAGGTGATTTCAATTCATGTGACTACAGCTTTCTCACAGTGCTAGATCATGAAAATGTCGTCAACTTTCCACCAGACTGGATAATTCCCTTGATCTTGTATTTATCAATGACCGTGGAGTATACGAGGCTCGCAAAAGAGCCCACTATTTAACACCAATCATTCATTGTATGAGTTTTACCTAAAATTTATGGAAAGTTACACATGAAAACTTTTTCACACCTCTCCAAGAAAACTGTACATGTATGTTACTCAAAAGAGAATATTTAGAATCTTAGGGGCATGCTCAAAGACACAAGGTGGGACCTGTTTAATGAAGATTCTCTTGATGACACAATCTCTAATATTACAAGTTATCTCAAATTTTGTCTTGACACCTGTTGTCCCAGAGAAACGCTCTTCATCACATTTGACCGTTTCTCCTCCCCTCAACTTAAAATGCTTCGCAGACAAAAAGAAAAGCTATATAAAATGAAGGACAATACAGGTTTGAAAAGAATTAACATCCTAATAAAATCTGAAATGCACCGGTTGAATTCAATTTACAGGCAAAAGTTTATATCCTGTAAAAATGCGTCTAATATATGGAAACTTTTCAAAGAAATTACTGGTGGTAAGCAGATGAATAGTATTCCTTATTCCTTTGATGTTTGCACACTAAACAAGTCTTTCATATATTCTCCCACAAATGCCAAACTTTCTAGTGTTACAAGTGTTAATGAAACCTGCTTCCCTGGTTTCAATACAAATGATGTTCAAAAATGTCTCCAGTCTCTGAACCCTTCTTGTAGTCTGGAATCAGACGGTTTGCCTAGTGTTATTCTTAACAAATGTGCAGACATCCTGTGTGATCCTCTTATGGACATGTTTAACGAATCTTTCTCCAGAAATGCCGTGCTAGCCGTTTGGAAGGAGATGAAAATTTTACCTATCCCTAAGTCGTCTACTGGAACATGTTTTAAATTTAGAACTATTGCTATTACGTCTCCTTTTCTAAAAGCAATGGAAAAGTTACTCTTAATTAATCTTCAACCTTCACTTAAAGCCTTTAACGATCCTAAACAATTCGCTTATAAACACAGCAGAAGTACTTTAGATGCAGTTGCAGTCTTGTACCATAACATTGTCTCCAGCTTAGACAAGGGGGCGAAATTTGTTCGCTGCACCTTCATAGATTACACATCTGCTTTCGACTCAGTACCTAGGGACATTTTGTTAAACAAGCTGGCCGAAACTCAAACTGACTGTTGGGTTTTCAAATGGCTGCATTCTTATTTCTCAGGAAGAAAGCAGTACACTGTATTTCAGGGATAGTCGTCCACTTCATTGCTTACTGAGGCTGATGTCACTCAAGGTGAAGTCCTTTCTCTTTCTCTGTTTTCTTTCTTTTTGCATGATTTGCCTTACTCTGGCGAAATGAACTTTGTTAAGTATGCCTATGATCTAACTATTTCAACGTCTGTTAGCTCCCATCTTTACTGTGCTAAGATGAACAGCTTTCTATCAGGAGATAGAAAATGGTCTTCGTCTAACAGCCTTAAACTAAATCCTTCCAAATGTCAGACTGTTAATTTCAGTTCCCGATGTAAACGAAAGTTAAATGAAGTTGTTGGTTTCTATGACCGTTGCAAAATTGAGGACACTGATATAGAAATCAAGTCTGAAGTTAAGTATCTTGGATTGAGTCTTTCTTCTGACCTATCCTGGTCTTCCAACGTCTTAGCGATTTCTAAAAGAATATTTCGTCTGACTTTTTACATTAAGAAGTTGAGGCACTCAGGCACAAGACGAACCCTTCCTCTAACAGTTTGTCAACTTGCGTATTTTACCTATTTTTCTTTACTGTTCACCCCTGCTTATGTTTTCCTGGATTGTTTAAAAAAGACTATGTCATACTTCGTAGAACTCTGAAGACTGTCGGTAGGACGAGTGGTATCTCATTAGGCCATATCGTTGACATTGTCACTGAAAGGCACTTGATAACATGCAACAAATTTGCTAAAGGAATATTGTCAGACTCTAAGCACCCACTCTACCCTCAGCTCCAACCTTGTGTCTCTTCAGGTAAAACAAGGAGTCTTTTTAAAAGAATTTACGCACGTACGTCTAAGTATAAAAATTCCACTATACCATATTTAGCACGTACTTTACGTGATGAAAATGGTGTCAGGCATGAACTAACTAACCTTCTTTGCACTACTAAATAAACCATATCTTCCACCCTTACAGTACCAAACTTGATTGCTATTGTATTTCTTATATTTATAATCCTATCAATTTTTTGTTTTTATTTATTTATTTTTCATAATTGTGAACATCAAGTAAGCTGTGTTACCACTATACTACACCAACAGAACATTAGATTTGATACTCTATAGTAACATGCCAAAATTTTCAAACTGAATCGTCAAAACTGTTTGAAACAAACTCACTGTTATTATTATTAATATGTAATGATCTCAACTCGTGCTTAGAATATTTCTGACTTTAAATCATTAGCGTGGACAAATTCCTGTGGTTACTTTTGTTTTAATTTTTAATTTTATTTATATTTTAAGTAAATCAGATGAAATATTGTGACAAATGCTGAGAATTCCATTCTGTATTATAAGTACTGTTTTTGGAATAAAGTAAAAAAATAAAAATAAAAAATAAATATAATTACATGTTATTCTTTTAAAATTATTTTATTCTCATGACCACTTCACTCTTAGTTACAAGTGATCATTGTCCAAATCGTTTTATTTTCTTTAACAGCCTGTTACGTAATCAGCCAGTGCACACACTTATTCCTTAATTACTTTTCCTTTTTCCAAAATTTTGCATTATGTAATCCACGTGCTGTAACCATTTCTACCTTTTAATTGCGTGTATTAATTTTCTTCGTTAAATATCACCCCATTGACATGTTGACACTGACTAATTATTGTTAACAAACATATTGCCTCTTGATCGGTAAATTGTTGTGTATTCTAATTAAAATGCTATGGATATATATTAGAGTAGAGCCAGAAATGAGGATCTAATTGAAAAGTGAACATTTCTTCGTTCAGTCTTTCTGCTTTCTAAATGTTTAAATGGGGATTTTTTCCTATATTAATTGATTCATTAGAGTAGAAATGTAGCAGGCAGATATAGGATAGATAGTGGTAGGCAGTGTACTTACAATTCATGAACACAGAAAGCCAGTTTTTAGTGATAGGAAAATGAATATAGGAAAAGATGGCTGTGTTTTGCTGTTGAAAGTGTAGCATATCAGGCTGGGCTGCTTTCTAGTAGAGGCTTAGCGAAATTTTAAAAACAGTACGAGAAACTTTCTGTTTCTTTGTTACTCACAAACGCGCACAGACTATTTTATCCGAACAGTAGCACTAAGTATCACAAGAAAAGACCAAAGTGACGAACTAAAACAGATAGAAGAGGCTTTAGAGTTAAATAACTATCCTTTAACATTCATTAGGAATATCGAAAAAGGCCAAACGAAAAATATAAATAATTGTGAAACTAGTAATAATAACATAAATAAGAGAGAATATAAGTCATCTACAGTTATGCCATATAAAGAGGGGACATCTGAGACCCTACGTAGGATTCTAAATAAATCAGGAATTAGGGTGACATTTAAACCTACAAACTCACTCAGAGACAAGCTGTGTAGCCTAAACCCCTCGGTGGACCCAATTAAACAAAATAACATAATTTACAAATTACCCTGCATTGATTTTGAGGTCAACTGTATAGGTCAAACTAGTAGGTCAGGGATAGTCAGATTTTCAGAACATAAGAATTTAGCTAAGGTAAGAATGGTCGACCCTGAAAAGATAAGTAATTTAGAAAAAAGCTCAGCTATTGCACTTCACGCAATAACAAATAACCACACAATAGGGTGGGAGAGGGTTAAAAATCTAAAAAGTAATATAGGTAGGTGGAGAGAGAGGTTGATTACGGAATCCTTATTCATCGAGTCTACACTCAACACATGTAACAGAAATGACTCAATGCAAATACCAGAAATATGGAAGATATTATTACCTCAAGTCAAATCAGAAGAGGATAATAAATAATCTTAAAAATTCTATTTCAACTCAAGCACATCAAAACATTCTAACAAGTAACTTATTATGACTATAAAAAAACACTCATGTGAAACATTCGTATTTCCCATATAATTGTAATCGGTCAATAACACTCGTACTATTATTTCTGAATGGACATTATCTCACATTGATTTTTAGTCCAATATCTAATCGATTCCACACAAGTATATAAATGAAGGAAAAAAAAGTTGTGTGAGCAACTTGATATGATTATGTGTGGTAATAGTTTGTGCTCAAAACGTCATCAGTTAATATTACTGCACAACACTGTGTGATTTAATAAAAATAAATTCTTATCCATAATGGAGTTATACTCTACCACAGTGCCTAAGTTTTATACCGCTGTTTTTCTGTCTATGCATCCCTATCTCCATTTATCCGTCTACCTCAAAAGGAAATTACGAGACTCAAACATGAGAATTACACAGACATACATGAGCATAGACTACTCCTCTCATGGTTACCACTCAATAGGCTTTCAGGTTAATTTTGTCCTCGGCAGTCTCGCTTTCTTAAGAAAACTTTCACCTCATCATCGTTCCAACACATGTTAGATATTTTCATTGTAAAATTTAGAACACATTTACGCGAACAATATTCTTTTCAATTAGATCTCATAAGGCTTAACTCTAATATACCTGTATAACTTTACAAATAAAAATCCAAATATAAACCAGTCATGGTGTTTTGTCTGTAGAATAATACGATTTTTTTCCTTCACGTTCCCCAGTGGAACATAGGGCTTCAAGCTAGAGACTTGAAGTTTCTCTAGCAGTGTTTATTCTACAGGATGGGGATGCTTACCTCATTCCCAACCGTTCCTCTTTACCAGCATTATTTCTGGCTTAGCGAGGTAAACGAGTGTGTGCATCGGCCGGGGATCGAACCCCGGACCATGTGCATGTTCGGCGAGCGTCCTAACCGCTATACCACCGACGCATATGATATATATATGCTGATCTTCGGATCGTGCATTCTTGTTTTCTGGTAAGTAGCACATCGAGGAATGGAAATGCCACGTTTCAATTTAGTCCTAAGGGAAACTGAATTGATGGGTGTAATGCGTTGAAGGTTTTCCCGAGGTACCATAAAGCAACATTTTCTTTACAAAGCAGAAACGTATCATCAACATATCTACTTTGTAGGTGAAGTTGACATATCAACAGTTCGATGATGCTGTTTTCGAGACTCTCCTTGAAGCAGTCAACTGGAACGATTCATTGAATTTGTGATGGATTTCAAAAGTGCATCTAAGAAGTAGTTCTTTCAGGTAGATGATGGAAAGAGGAACTTCTGGGTTGGTAGTTTCGATGTAGTCGCAAATGAATTATATCATCTCGTTCAGGGGAAGGCCTTGAATTAATCAAGATCTTTTTCAGAATTAGGCGACAAGTCAAATATCTAAGTCATCAAACTCTCGAACTGGACTTTGGTTTGTGGTTCGATGATTTCACTCGATACATTCTAAAATTCAAACCAAGTGATAGGACTTGATTTTACTGTATACTTCGATTATGTGAATAATAAACCTGGACCTGTAACAGGATTCATAGGTGGGCGCTACATTATATTAAAAACTATCTGAAATAGGCATTCAACAGCAGGAATGAACACGTGGATAGGAATATTTTGTTTTGATATCCAAGAAAATGTTCCATGTAAGCTGCTAAATCAAGAAACCGAAACTACTTGTGTTATGATGCTAGATCTTTGTCTCGAGGTAACTGCTTAACTACTGACCAGTGTCCACTTAACTGGTAAAGCAGAACACGCGAGAATCAGCGGTAAAACCAGGTTCATTTATTATGACAAAAGTGACTGTATTTATACAAAAATAAGGTAGACTGGAAGTCAACCAATCCAGTTAACAGTTTGGAATTGTGCAAGCGTCCAATCAGAAAGCAGAAACAAATGCATGTCAACGACGTGATAATAACTTGATAATTAGATATGATAGAGAAGATTTGTAGCTCAGGTGGATAATTTTGATGTGGTTTTGTTCTCTGAGCCGGAATTTCATCAAGAGACATATACCCCCATGCCAACCTACCAAAACAAAAGCCACCAAGGAAAACACAAAGAAAATCGCCTTACCATATATAAAGGATATCTCAGAAATCACTACAAGACTCTTCAAACCTTCAGGAATTGACGTCGTACACAAACCAACAAAGTCGCTGCACTCAATTCTATGTCAACCAAAAGACTCAACAGCAAAAGAAGACAAAACCAACATCATCTACAAAATAAACTGTAACAACTGTGAAAAACACTACATTGGCCAAAGTGGACGTCCCCTTCGTCTTCGTATCCACGATCATAAGCTAGCCGTCAAAAGACATGATATCCACTCCCTCATTTCACTACACACAGACAACCACGGACATCAATTCGACTGGGACAACGTTCAAATATTAGACAAAGGAAATAACAAGAATTCTAGAGAATTTTTAGAAGCTTGGCATTCCAGTGGATCATCAATAAATAGACACATCGACAGAGACAAAATTTATCAACCAATAAGAAAGAAACTTCACAGACAAAGGGTCAAAATTCAAGTCAAAGAAACAACCGGTTCCAACACAAGTAATCTAGATGGTGTGAAAACATACATAAACAACCAATCACGTTCAGGGTCACCAGGAGAGATGATTAATAAACCCGTGGAGAAACCTAAAAGCTCACTTCAATTTGAAGTATGCGCTGAAGATGTCACCTAGTAAGGTGATGAAAGCTTCGCAAACTAACTATCCAGCTCAGAGAACAAAACCACATCAAAAACTTTATAATTGCATGTGTTTTGCCTCTTCCTAACAACCTGGAATCACGCTATCATGGCATTTACAGTTTGTTAAATCCTTACTTTACCTATTGTACTTCACTGCTTCCCCAACTCACCTTTCACTGGGTTACCGAAAAAGGACTATACTACTTTGAGAATGGCATTACAGGTTGTTAGCAGGCCGAATCTTGTACAACTTATTCAGCTTGTCACTACATTCGCTAATCGACATCTAAACTCATAAATGGCCTAGATATGTATTGTCTGACCCTCGACACCCCAATATATTCTCATCTCTCCCCTTGTATCTCATCTGGGAGAACCAAAAGTCACTATAAAACAGTATATATTCGTTGAACCAAGTCTAGAAACTCAACAATACCATGTTTGAGCCGCGTTTTATGCGATAGAGACGACGTAAAGCGTGAAACATATGAAATACTATTTTGTCAGCTAAATAATTGGTTGTTTTATTATCTACTATTTGTAATCTATGGTGGCACTACCTCAATTAATTGACAATCTAAGCCAATCGTCTTATTTTTATTTACTTCACTGTCACTGCAATTATTATGAAGGAACTGTCATGTGCAATCCCGTAATATTATCCATATAATTGTTTGAATTATTATTAGAAAAAAAATAGATACGACAATAAACTAAATGTTGAAAATTTCACACTCTAACAGTAGTACTGTTTTGCAATAAACCAAAATATTATTATAATTAATCTAATCCAGGTATCCGAACACTGAAAGCAGAATGTCAGTTGATTCTCATTTCTGTAGTAAAAGACTTAGAAAACTATGCGACATAAAATATCAGTAGGATAGCGTTTGTCACCACATAACTCATCGATTCCTGCTGATTACGTGTTGATGCAATAATCACAATGAACATATAGTCAAAATGTCTGGACTATCGTCTCAGTGGTTTCAAGAAAGCAGAATGTCAGTTGATTCTTATTTCTGCGGTAAAAGACTCAGAAAACTATTCAGCATAATATATCGGTAGGATACAGCTTGTCACTACAGCATCCATCGGTTCCTGCTGACTACTTATTGATACAATACTCACAAGTGAGCCAATATTCTAAATGTTTGAACTATATTCTCTGTGGTTTCAAGAAAAATAATTCTCAGAACACTTATGATAAATAGAATTTCTGTTGAGTGTTACTTTTTTCAAAATGAATTAGAGGGACTTTGCTCAACACTAATTACAATAAGTAGTAAAATATTGTAACTGTTTTTAGGAGATAAGAATGACGACGTTTAGTCTTTTTTTCACTCTCCGCTTATTCATGAATCACAAGAAAAAGGTACAAACAGCGAAGAAAATTTTCTACTCGACGATTCATTTTATGAGCTGTACAATCGTCGAAAAGAAAATTTTCTTCGCCCGTTTTCTTCTGACTCAATATGGAAACATTTCGTTCATATTCATGAATCTCCTGAATAATATTTGAACTATGCACTCTAAAAGTGTTACTCAGTAAATGTTACTTTATTAGAAATAACGATTTATTATTCTAAATATCAAATATACAAACATTTTATTGATTAGAGAAGAGATGCGAAAAGTCTAAAAGTAAAAAAGAGGCATTTGAATAAAAATGGTTGATGTGCACAACAATAGTCTTCATAATGACACTCGATGCAATTCAAATAAGGATTCCAGAAAGTCGTTTAAGGTGATTTTACAGATAAATAATATTAAAATATACCAATGTAGTTAAAACAAGGATTATTTATGGAGTGGCAATATTCAGTGTAAAATGAATTACACAACCAGTAGTATTAGGAGGAATGAGAAGCTACTGCAGAAAATCACAGAAAATTCGTCTATCAAACCATGATTTGTTGACTTATGCTAAGTAGACAAATTTCGCGAGATGATATCATTTCGTAGTTTCTTTACAACCGCTTTACAACTAACATGGTTAACAATGATAAAATAAAGTTCATGGAAATTACTCAGTTAAATAAAAACAAAAGTACAAAAGTACAAAAGTAGTTGTAAAGCGGTTGTAAAGAAACTACGAAATGATATCATCTCGCGAAATTTGTCTTCTTAAAGCCTTGTTCAAATTTGTGCTAAGTAGTCTGGAGTACCCCTATTTTTTCCATCAAAGGCAAAATGTTTCTGATCAATGCCCCATGCAATACAATATTATTCACTGGTAACAATTTGAGCATAGATAACTGCTCATAGCCACACAAGGGCATTTAGATATCTTCTAAACTTCATTTGCTGTTTCGTACCGTTTGTTTAATTGGTAATACAATTTTTACGTCACTCGTCTCCACTTTTTGTCATTCATGTTCACGTGTTACGTAAAGATTCGTTGAAGAAGGGTTCGATGATAAGAATTGCCCTTCACACGGCTACTGTGTGCTTTCACATAAATGTAATTTTAAGAATCCTGTGATTTCCTCAAAAGTATCAACCTTCTTGCGGTTAATCATTCCTCCCATAGATAAAATCGTTCCTCTTAACAATCTGGCTATCTCAGCTTCACTTGTCCTATCCATGTCGTTGTAGCTGGAGTTGCACTTTACCACAGTTACCAAATTATATTCTTATATCAGTGATACATGTGAATTCACCTGCGATATATAATCATTGGTGAAAAGAAGGAAGAATAACCTCAAAAAAAGTGGTAATAAATTCAAAAAACGCACACTTACGCCAACAGTGACATATCATAACGCGGTGGAAGGCACACAGATACTCTTTTAAACTGCATATTATTGTTGATAAAATGACTATTATTGTGGCTAGTAGCATGTGTTCCAACAAATAAATAGGCACTCAGATGTACGTCTCAAAATCTACCCGCTGGTGGTGAATATAAATTGTGCAATTGGTCATAATAGTAGTGATGATAATAATAATTATTATTATGGTTTTATCAATAATAAGGATGAAAAAGTAAGGTGATCTGTGAGAACACGAATAACGAAAAATATTATGATTACACAAACAAATGTGGTAGATAAAGTCTATTAAAAACACATGAACCGATTGTGTAATTCTAGATTGTAAGGGAAGTAAATGAAACACGTTTTTGATGAAGATGTGATAAGATTAAGGGATGATGAGGGAGGGGTAGAAATATAAGTCAAGAGTAGGGTAGAAGTCATCAATTGTTTATGTCTTGATAGGTCAAGGGAGGGATTATGGCTGTAGCTCACAAGGTGTCGGGAGAAAATTTATCCAACACGCTGAACACACACGCGCAAAAAACAAACAAATATGAACACCGATTGAATCATGCTCATGCATTCACTCTGACCACATTTCTACCCGTAAATTCATCAATCTCTCTCTTTCTCTGTCTATCACACTCCTTCTCTATTCTCTACGTCGAAATAATCAAACTAGTCTTCAGTATTTCCATACTAGTTTGTTTATTAGATGTATCACACAGTGAAACAGTATTGTTTACTGGATGACAGTTTTGAACAAACTTTATTGTTCATAATCATATCAGTTGTAATCACACGACTTTGAAACTTGAGTTTTGTAGTTATCTTTGTTGTCTCCTATTTGTCGTCGTAGGGGTAATAGGATTTTCTAAATATGTTCGACAGGTGCTGAATCATTCCTAATACATGTATTTGCAGTTGATTCGATAAAAAAAGCTTCTGTTATCAATCTCTCCCTCCACCATGTTACATTAGATTTTAAAACTGTCATCCATCCCATCCTATTGTATGGTTGTGTGATTGCATGTAGTTCTATAGCTGAACTATTCTCTAGATTTCTTATCTTATTTGAGTCAACCAATCTAGATTTTGCTAGGTTTTTTATGTTCGGCTAGTCTGACTGCCCCTCTTGTACTATTTTGACCTATGCATTTGACCTGACAGTCATTCCTACAGGGTATATTAGAAACTAAATTGTTTTGTTTTAAAGGCTTCACAGGATACTTTAAACGACAAAGCTTGTTTCTAATTGAGTGTGTGGTTAGTTTGAATGCCAGCCACTTTTATTATTTTTGTTAACAATAATGATGATGATGATTATCAAAAGTACACACTCAACAATCACTTGACTACGAACATGCTTATGTATTAACTAATTCACATGTGCCTTCAGTCATCAACTTAAAAGTCTCCTCATTGATTCATTCATTCGGCAACATCTCTGCAGCTCGGCTGTGATATATCGGGAAAATCTATGACTTTTTCACGTCATTCAGACTGTTGTTTACAGAGTCTGCATTTTTCTATCTTTTCCTTAATTCGACTATATTTACGTATACACAACATTCAGGTTATTCTCTGTTCTGCCTAAAACATCTGAGAGATGTGAATAACGTTTTGATATTCAATTCTATTTTGAACACATTCTAATAATTGGGAATTTTAATATTGTGGAAATAAGAGCTGTCAAAACATAATGTTGACTTATTTACTTGGTATGTAAAATGTAGCTTTGAATTCCGTCATTCTCGGTCCATGATATTTCTTCATAACGTGAATGACGAATTTGCTGTATTCGAATGACGCGTAGTGTGACTGAGAATTTACGTTCACTATATTATATTGTACAGAGTGGTTAACAAAATAGCCTATACATAACCAAACCAGGTGTTTTCAATCTCCATGTGGGTTGATATTCACAAGTTACCTTTGAAAATGCGCGTAGCAGATAACTTAAAAATATGGAGTTGATGAGATGTCTTTGTGCGCATACGTGCTTTAAAGTGCTTGGCAAATATTTACACTTCTCCTAGTTAGACATTTCCTATCGAGATGTGCACAAACTGCCTGCCTATTTGTTGTAATTAACTACTTCTTTCTCACATAACTCACTCTACTACAAAGACAGAAACGGCCAATTGAAACAAAATCTAACGAAAGCAAATATTATATTGAATAAAACAAATAAAAAGATAAGCAAACGGTATTGTCTCTTCACCAAGATTGCTTGAATTCCCTTGGAATCAAATTCACTTTTCTGCAGCTGAAACAAAATGAAACCAGAAGCAAAGTACAACTGGGTTGAAAATAGAAACGCATCCTGTATAGAGGAAATTATTGTTGACAATTTTTATCTGACTAGCAGTGATACTTATCTTTAGGCAATACTTCCAGTGAAGATCGAAGCACACTACAGGTGTGTACATTATCTGGTTGGCTCCAAGTTACAGTTACCACTCACAGGAAATTAGGAAATAAATACGTACAGCCGCCGACTGTGATCATTTGACCGGTGAGCCAGTAAATCAGTCATGCTGTGCTTTTACACTAATAAGGGATGAAGAAATTTGATTGAACATAAGTTCAGCGTTACTTGTTTCTAAATTATTCATGTAGTTGATTTCACCTAACGGCAAAATCCACCTTCAAATTCATATTCGATTGTGCAGTTAGTCAGAAATTTAGAATATTCTCAGGATGGATGTAGGAACTTACTTCACTAATACTGATTGGCATCTTCCTTCATTTAAGCCAGGAGCCATTTGATTCTGTCTTCTACTGTTTGAACTAATCAGTTCCAAATTATTTCAATATTTTAACTTACACTTCAAAAATTCAAATCTCTTTATTTCCAATATTTTTATTTTCTCCCCCAGTTCCTCTAAAACAGTGGGCAGATTGTCAGTGATATAACAATAACATTTTCATTGTTATGCTGCTACAATATGAAATAATGCTCAGATCTCAATATGCTCGATCATTTCATGTAGTTTCGATGTAACTGTTATTCTGTGCTTCACAACATATGTGATAAACGTTTCTGGCCTTATCCTATGATGCATTGATGAAGTCACTGAAGCTTTATCGAAATAGTTTTGCGTGTTTCAATAATATAAAAATAACACCATCTGAGCAGTAGATTCGATGTTTTTTGTGCATAGATATTTCAGACCTGATTCTCACTAACTGTCCAACAGTTTGCAGATTCCAATGTTAGTGTGACGAGTAATATTGCTAATTTTATCAATGGTTTGGTATAAGCAAATACGACGACTTGATAATAAACACATCATTAGGCATACCACCTACTTTTGTCTCTCACGAAAATGAAGTTCATTGAGAAATGCGTTCAACACTAGAACTATGTGATCGACTTAAATAACAATGTAAAATTACCTGTAGCGATGTCGAAATCAAAACGAGCTTTCCAATACGCCCTTGTAATCTCAGCATCATTTACTGAGTCTGAAAGAAATAAATAGACACTATCAAACTCATAGACGCATGCATTCTTGACAATATTCAAGGGAAATACCTCATACAAATACATTAAATGTGAAATGAGATATGTTTGAGTCATATATGTGATTAGTATTTCCAATTAGTGAGTAAATTAGTCTTTCTTCCTTACCTTCACATGATCTTGAAACTGGAGATCTTCAAGAACGCGTCACTGCCAATTCGAAATGTCAAGTAATATTTTGTTTATGTTTGCTCATAATTCATTCCATGATGGCTTGTTGACGATCAAATTTTCATTATTTGTGAAACTGAGCTACTCACCATGATTCACTTATGATGATCTCATTCTCTGTTAAACGTCAAGTTCTGAAGGTTCTTGTCATAGAAACGTGATTACTTTCAATCAAAGATGAATCGCATGCAGCTTAGTGATGATTATATTTTTAACTATTTATTTTTTTATTTTTATTTTTTATTTATTTATTTATTTTTTGATTACAGCTTATTTCCACACTGTATTTTTGGTACAAGTATGGAATTTTCAGCATGGATATCGGTAGCCCAAATTTTGCAGGCTGATCATAGATATCAGGTGTGCGTCGTCGTGGACTCGAACCTCGGACCATGTGCATGGTCGGCGAGAGTCCTAACCACTGTGCCACCGGCGCACAAAATATTTAAAACTGAGTATAAAGGTTTGCTCACCATATGTGGATATTCTCCTTCCCACACCTCGCAAATAAACTATTTAATAATAGTACAATCTTATGACATGATTATGAGAGATAAATTGTCATAGAGACATCATCCAATTTAAAACATTATGACACTGTGCTATTTTCAACGAACTAGTCTTATATCGAATTATATTCTACGACAGTATAAACTGTTCCACTTCTACAGTCAATGTCATCTTCACTCTAATTATTACGCTGATATTTTAGGAAGCCCCACTCTCAGTCTACCCTTCTGTATGCTTTGAAGTATAAAGCAAAGTGCAAGTCGACCTTGGTTTCACGTCATTCATACAGATGAGTGGAAATTAAAAGACTAATTCAGAGAAAAAAAATTTTCTTCATCGACGAAATCATCTCCAGAGGCTGTACACTCATATTTCTATTTACCAAAAATGTATAGTTGTTAACAAAGAAAATTCCAATTACTCGAATTTTTTACCCAGTAGAATTCGTTTGAATGCACTTCTTACCATTCGAATTCGTTTTTTAGCTTTGTGTTTATCTTACCCTCATTCTCCACATGTGTGTGACGTCTAGGAAAGTAAGTAAGGCTTTCATGATACTGTGGACGATTTGCTTCATTTTAAGAAGAATAACGATTATTAATTTGTGAACAAAATAAGGCTGTTGTGGTGAAATATGGTTTCATATTAAATAGGTTTACTTTATACAAGGCTGAAAAAAGTTATAACTGTAAATCGTTTTGAGCACGATTTAAAGATCATAATGTTATCACACTTCATCTTGATTCCCATATTCAAAACTTTACACCAAATTTTATTATTTATTTAATTTTAGCAATTTACATTCAGCATGGAACAAGGGGCTTCAAGCCAGATATTCAAAGCTTCGGTTAAAGTGAGTTCATTTCAACGCATTGTTGTTGCCAACATCACGTTCAACTTTCTACCCTTCACCGACGTTACTACTAGTTCAAATAGGTTTGGAAGTGCGTCGACTAACGCAAACCCCGGATCATGTGCTTGGTTGTTAAGTGTTATACTCTTGATCCTCCTACACCTTAATCCAGTCTAAATTCCATTTAAGCTTTTGGTATACTCAAGATGGGTGTTGCGTCATGTCATTTGCAAATGATTGATTTCGGTAAAATTAAGGAGAGATTCATGATTAATTTTGCTTCCTACATAAATATATTACTTCTGGTTTTTGGGCTATTATAAAACCTTTTTGTGTGATTGAATGCAAGTTTATGCAAAAAGATCGTTGACTATTTTCTCGCACTGCTTCACTCAATGAGGAAGAATTCATATGAATCTTAATGCCAATTAAATGGAAGGAAGAGAAATAAACATCCATAAACATTATGCAATATTTTGTCACATATAATTTATTGGTTTCTAATGTCCTGTGTTATCTTGAAGTTTACGTGCAGCAATAACATGTTGTAACCATTGCTAAACTGTTCTGTTTTGTTCATTCATCTACATGAAAAGGTCACTCTTATTCACTCTCTCACACTTTACCTGAAATGAACTGGAGTAACATAAAACAGTATCAGATTTAATACATTTCATTATTAAGGCTGTATACAGCCGGAAAGATGACAATGAAATAAACAGTGAATCCTGTTCAACTTCTATTGTGTGTTCTTATCACTTTGTTCAAATATTTAATTTGTAATGTGTGCATAGGGTTCAAAATTCATATTTAAAATATGACAATTGTTGAGAAAAAATCATTAAGTGTGAAGTTTAGTAATGATAAGAAACAAAACATACTATGGCCAATCATATGTAATCGTGTCGATTACGCAGCACTAAACAAGCATATATATATATATATATCAGTATATACATATATATGTTTACAAATGTTTCAAAGAAATTACCTGAATATTCTGAAACGAGTTAGTTTGAAGTGAGGAGTTACTTCATGTAAGTCAGTAATGGTTTGCTTGATTTGTTCTTAAATTTTAATTAACATGAGAATTCACATAGCGATTTTAAGTTAACAGTCAACCAAGCCTAAGTTGCTTTATCCAACATGAACATCTGTGGTGTATATTTCAGTTAGGAGGGAAATAAAAATTATGCCTAATCAGTTGGTGTTGAGATTTAAGCTTCAATTCATTTAGTTACATTGCGCAATGGCTGCATTTTTAAAAATTCATTTCCCATTGACGAGTCATGCATGAAAGAGGTTCTTAGATGAAACATCCTTAGCCTGGCGACAGTGAGTCACTTATTTAATTACTAATGCAATTTTAATAAATATTTCTATCGAGTTTTTCTTTCGGGTCATTTGGAAGACGTTGACTTTTCTGAAGTCCTTTTGTGAATTTAATAAGTTCTAACTAGAAAAGCTTCATTCCTGATCAACAAACCGTTATCGAGTAATAAATATTTAACTTCTGAAAATCACCAGCAAGTGCGTCTGTCGAATTTTAACCAAGTATGTGCACTTCATGATTTATTACATTCAACAACATCAATATTGTTATAGCAAAAGGCCTCTGGGAACTGTGTTAGAATACACTTCCGTCATGAGGAAGATTTATCTACTGAAAGTACATAGCGAAACACCATTTAGATTTAGATCACATTTTATTAAAACAATTAGTCCATTTCATAAATTTGGATAGCATTATTAGAAGACGATAATTATCTGAAAAATGTCATATATTTGCATAATACATTTCGAGCAGTCTGATCACACATTTACTTGTCAAGTCGATATATATGAAAAAGGTAAATTTAAAAAATGGCAAAAAAGGATTTAAGAACGATTAACACAACGTTTGGAAATCCAATGAAATAAGGATTACCAAGGTAGGTTAAGAGTAATAATAAACTGTTTTTGAACACACGGGGGGGGAGGCTTAAGTTCATGAATAACTATAGCGTTCTAGACCGTACTTATAGATAACTTTCAAGGCTGAGTTAACATCAGTCTTAAGGTTCATCTCGATTAGGTGTTTAGCTATAGACAAAGTTGGTAGAGAGACACGAAATAATGATGAGTACTCTTGTCGAGAACGTATACCTTTAGATTTTTTAAACAGGTGTTGAAGTCAATTAGTTTTTAAACCTACCATCCATACCGTCTCTATGAAAAATGTTTTCATGAAATAACCATATAACGGGTAAATAAACAGTAAGATTTTGAGACAAAGGTTGAATTCGATTATCCGTAGAACCTATCATGCAGCCCAGCTTGTAATTGTCGAAAAAGCTAAAAATATGCTCCACTGCAAACCTCAAAAGTGCACAAGTGATTATGTCACATCCCACACTATTTACCAATTTTCGTGTGCGTGTGGTCACACATAGATAGGTAGGACTAATCGCGCATGCGAGGGGAAAAGTATATCCCAAAATGTTTCGAAAAACAAATGAATTGTGAAAAACCAATAGATGCAGGTGTCAGAGTACCAACTTCGTCTATAGCTGAACACCTAATCGAGATGAACCGTAAGACTGATGTTGACTCAGCCTTTAAAGTCATCTATAAAAACGCTCAAGGGCACTTATTGAAATACGCCAAGGCTATAGTTATTCATAAACTTCAGCCCCGCTCCCCCGTGTGTTCAAAAACAGTTTATTATTACTCTTAACCTACCTTGGTAATCTTTATTTGATTGGATTACCAAACGTTGTGTTAATCATTCTTAAATCCTTTTTCAGTCACTTTGCTTAATTTAACTTTTGCATATGTATCGACTTGACAAGTAAATGTGTGATGAGATTTTTCGAAATGTACAGCGCAAATACATCACATTTTTCAAACAATCTCCGTCTTCTTATGACGCTGTCCAGATTTTATACCCATAATCCAAAACCTTGCTCGAAATAAAACCAGTAAATAATGATATAAGACAGGGAGCTTTTACCAAATTACTTGATGATGGAATAGCTGAATCTATATGTAACTCTTGGTTCACATATTTGTCAAGTTTGCATTCATTCTAGCCTGAATACTCCGTCAAATTATTCTTTCTCTTCAGATTTCAGCACGTCGTATTATGGTTCCCTATGATTCATCCAAGGTTCATTCGTTTACCAAGTTTCATCAAAATCAAAAGGTCACTTATTTCTCTACTACATGGGTAAGAATATCACATTCTGTTGAAATACTTCATGCGTGCTTAGTTCATAGTGGATTTACTTCTTTTGATACTTGTCACAGTTGGTACTGTCATCTTATATCATAAAGTGTAAGATGAAATTATAGTTAATAAATGAACGTTGTTTTGATTTTCAGGGAAGTTATTTCTCACTTCTTCGAGAGTCATTTCAATTTCGTATATCTCATTTTGTAAGTTGTCTCTTCAGCATTTTTCTTTCAATTTTGAATTACTTCACATACCTGACGGAACGTGTCACTTTTTATTGTGTTACAAAAGGGATTAACACGCTTCGATATATTACAGCAATGACTACTGTGATCACAGTTTATGTACTGAGCCCACTTCATGAGTGACAAGTAAACCTATATATTCCCTTTTTCAGAATATCTCTCTTCCCACAATCCAATTAACTTTCTGTATTTGTTGAGAATAATTTCTTCTTAGGAAAGCACTTGCTGATCTATTTGCCTTTGGGATTTCTTTTAAGGGCAGTTGGTGCTGTTTTCTTGCTTCTATTTCTATTTGTCAGAGAAATTCATTCGAAATATTTCGCTTCCCGTATCATTCTCGGAATTGTAGTAAGTATCAGTTTCATATAGTCTTTCCCCGAAGTATTCATATTCCATACCATTTCCGAAATTGTATAACTGCAGACAGCACCGAATTGCAGCTTTGTTTAGCTATTACGTCTATACAAGAAAAAAATAAGAGATTGAAGTGCTGACACTAAGAATACGCACAGAAATGACGGGGACGGCGAGTATTTGTTGCAACACGGTAAAACGTATATCAATAGAACTTATATAGTTGTTTAACATAAGAAAGTAATTTATAGTTTGAAATATAAGCACCATTTGCTAAGTGACTGTCATGCACCAAAATAAATCCAATGACTTTATGGTTAATGTATTTTGAGATCCATTGTCCTGTTATCAAGTTGTGCAGGAATAACTGACTTCTATTCACATAATTAAATAATTGCATCTCCTAATAGTTCTCAGACTTCAGAGTCCATAGTTTCTTTGTCAGCTTTGGTGGTTTACACACTATCAACGCATGTTAATGTTATTTGCATCATTCCTCACAATCAGCGTTATTGTAACAATCATGTATTCATGAATGGTGTTAGAGAAAGCCTGTGAGGTTGAAGAAAGTTTTGTTCTTATATATTTGCGAAACTAGGGACATAAATTCAATTTGTTTAAAGATAATTGAAGTTGGTTAAATGAATCGACATCACTTCGAAATATCATAAACGAATCAAAAGTTGTGATGGTCTACGCATACGTAGGTAATCTGTCGTGGAAGAATCGGTAGCAGAAAATCGCTAATAACCAGTTTGAACGAAACCAAATACCACAGTTTTTGATGTAAACTGACGTTCGTTTGATGATATCTAACTTTTGAAATCTAAAGTGCTGTCTTCTTCACGTGTGTATATCAATAAAACAGCAGAATAGGGGGGAAGCTAAACGCAAACTAGAATTATATTCAACAATATGCACTCCTTTGCTAACCAGCAAGAGAGAATGCGGTTCACAAACTTTAGTTGTTGCATGTTGAAGCATTCCATTCCGGACACAAATGAAAATTGACGCAAACATCTGATCTTCATATACAGTTGCAACTTCAACTCACATGCTTGAAACTATCCAAAACTAAGTGAATTTCTTCATCTTGTAGAAACATGACATCCTAAGCGTTTGCCTTATTGTAGATATCAAGGTTTACTTTATCACGCCTTCACCATTTTTGAACAGTTTATATACTAGTAAGGGAGGATGAGTGAAATCAGAAACGATTACGGTGAAAAAGAAAGTGGTTATTTGATTTTTACGAATAATAATATTATCATTATCATCCATCAGTCATTTTATTCTCGTTGAAACGAGCATATAACCTCATTTATACAACAGAAGTTATTCATTCATCATGAGGATTATTTTCCATTTTTGGTCGCTTTTTTCCATTTGACGGGTTCTCCTGTGGTCTGTCGCCTCCACTGTTGCATTTACACCGTTTGACATGCCATACGGATGGATATTGCTGATTACGACAGCTGTGATTACAACGTTTACTATCGTGGCGGCTTTGAAGCTGCCGCCTTTAAATGGAAAGGGTTTTACTGTTTTCTTTTCATTGTCAATCTCTTGTGCAATTTTAGCAGTCATTGCAAAGATTTGCTATTACCTGACCATAATAAAAATAATTGTTTTCGATAGTGTATATGTAAGTCATGACAAAATGATAAAAATGATGAAGACTAGCGTCTGCTGCTCCTCTTAATTGCTTAAAAAAAGAAATTAAAAAGCCAGCTCAGTTCGATAAATTAGCTTTATATAAGCAATTAATTATTCTTGTTATCATCATTCTTGAGCTTGATTGTGACAGTTAAAATATTCCAGAGAAAATATCAAGATTTCGTCCACAATGTAAATAGCTTCCTATGAAGTGGACATTATTTAATTGAAAACATTTGGAAGATATGGCTACGAATTCTTTCAATATATCTGATTACTAGCTTTCATCTAAAAACGTCCTTAGTAGTTTCACAACCATTTAGAAGCCTTATTACTGTACTGGACTCTGCCTTCTGAGTCCACTATTGAGTGTTAAGCCTAAGGTCTGAATTATGATGACGTTATGTCAATACGAGATAGGGTTGTTAACCTCAATCCCATGCAATCTATTCTCCGCTCTTATCAACGAGTTTACGAAAAACGCCTCAGTCAGAAATGTTACCTCGACTAAATGAATAGTTTTTCACGATTATACGACTGAAGCACAGAAGCAAGCATTTACGTACAAAATAAATTATCTTGATAAGTGTGTACTTAAATAATTCACGAAATTCGGATTGCTTAAGCGAATTTTTTTAAAATTTGCATTTATTCTGCATTTTAGACTATGATACTCTCCATTCTGTCAACAGTTCTATTTGGGTTATTTTTAGTCATTGTAAGTTCGTGATTATATCAGTATTTTTAATTCTGGTTTCCTCGAAATCACATCATGGTTAGGGAATCAGCTGTTTGATGAAGATAAGTTACTAAATGGCATATTTTTACTGCCAATAAAGCTACAAATTAACCTTAATATTTTTTCAATTCATTATAATGTGAGAAAAACCAATATTTGATTAGATTCGACTTATCATTACTGAGATTATCACTTTCAAATTATTTGTTTGAAGGCAACTAATGGTGGCACATTTTACAGATAAACATCAGGTGGGAAATTTGGGCAGGATATGAACTAATTATCTCAGTTCAGCATTCACATGTCAAGTGGACATTAGTCAGTGTTGCTTACAATATAGCGAGTGTGAATATTTGAGGTAAGATTAGTTTTATCTGCATAAAATGCCCATCAAGTTGAATATATATATCTATATATATATATATACATGCGAGTTCCATAAAACCACTATAAACTTCAAAATACTGTTAGCTTTGTGTACACTTCACTCGGTGAATACGTTAATAAGATCAGCACGTTAGAAATAAGACTTCCGTGATGTGCAACAATGATTTCTGCATAGCTGTAAATACTTATATTGCTGTTCTCTGTCCCAATCATTTTCGTTTCTTCACCTTTTAGCTAATGTTCATCTTCGTTAGTCTTCGACGTTGGATAATGGCATTTTTCGCACCCGATTCCTCAGAATTTATTATATCCTTCTTTATTTGGTTTTTATTTATATGCCAGTTCACACAGACGTATGCAACCTTCAAATTAGACAATGTTCAAGACTGATGTAATTAAATATAATGAAAAATAATTTTTCACAACAATCAATTTACCCTTTATTCATTTTTTGAGTTGAACTACGCCATTTCCAACAATTCACAAGACATTATGACTGCAGATAGATATCTAATTTTACAGAAAAAATGATGACGCTCGTTGTCTTTCTCTGATTTAAGCACATCACTGATTTCACTTCTTTAGTATACTGTTAAACATAAATGTCAGAAATATTTGATAGGAGAATAGAAGTGAAAATATCAAAAATATATGTGCAATTCTATGTGGTATTTTTTGACTTGGAGTTGAAAAGACGAGTTTTTAAGAAATTTCTCTGAAATTTATTATTAAAATCTGATGAATTTTCTTTATTACTTCCACTCATTATGTATCTCACAAACGAGGAATTATCAGTACTAGTAGGACATTCATTGGTTCGGTAGTAGACGTGAGTGGATGACCAAGCATTCAAGCAATCTAATAACTGAAAACCTGCATACGATAATCATTCTGATGGTCACTATTCACTGGCCCGTTAGAGGACGTTTCCTATAGTCCTAGTGAGAAGTCAAGATATCTGTGGTCCAACAAGTAAGGCAATATATCAGTTTCCGTCCTATAAAATCTGCTGATTGTTGCGCTGTACATATATATATCGTGAATAGACGGAGGTTGGATAACATGGAACATTCACTAGCTGGATGAACTACTAGCTCACCTTGGTGCTGGAAATCCCTGAGACACGCTGAGTAGATAATGTCTAAGAGTCCCAAACTATAACAAAACAGCTGTCCCGTGCTTCCCGGCTTTTCATTGGCTCTCAAATTGATTTACACCGGTTGTCAAAGTTCGAGCACAACAAATCACAAGAGTTAACAATGAGTAGGACGATTTTTTTATACAGTCGGATATAAAATTTCCAACAATCACAACTTGCCGCAGATAGGCGTATTTTGAAACATAAAGTCGTATCTTAAATGTGCATCTTATATATTGATGGAATATGCAAGCATGTATAAGGTAATCGCCTAACTTTTGCAGGGAGATGTTTTGAAATCGCTAATATTCACGGTTTCATATGTAGGTACATATATGACTTCATTGTCACTGCAATTACCATAAAAGAACTGTAAATAGCAAACGTGTGATATTATCAATATAACTGTTTGAATTATTATTAGATAAAAATAGATACGACAATAAACGAAATGTTGAAGATTACACACTGTCTTGCAATAAAGCAAAATATTATTATAACTAATCTCGTCCAGATATCTGAACACAAAAACCATAATGTCAGTTGATTCTTATTTCTCTAGTAAAAGATTAAGAAACCTATTCAGCATAAGATATCAGTAGGATGCAGCTTGTCACCACAACAATCATCGATTCCTGCTGACTACTTATTTAAACAATACACTCAAGTGAGCCGATAGTCAAAACATTTGAACTATCGTCTTAGTGGTTTCAGGAGAAATAATTCTCAGAACACTTATGATAAATAGAATTTGTGTTGTGTTATTTTTTTCAAAATGAATTAGAGGGACTTTGCTCAACACCAATTACAATAAGTAGTGAAATATCGTAAATGTATTCAGGAGATGAAAATAACAGAGTTTAGTTTTTTTTCTCTGTGCTTATTCATGAATCATAAAAAAAGGCACAAACAGCGGAGAAAATTTTCTTTTCGACGATTGTTCAGCTCATGAAAATGAATCGTCAAAAAGAAAATTTTCTTCGCTGTTTGT
Source organism: Trichobilharzia regenti (assembly GCA_944472135.2). Taxonomy (NCBI): domain Eukaryota; kingdom Metazoa; phylum Platyhelminthes; class Trematoda; order Strigeidida; family Schistosomatidae; genus Trichobilharzia; species Trichobilharzia regenti. The sequence goes on along the minus strand of OX235267.1, from coordinate 52,580,443 downwards.
GCCTTTTTTTATGACTAAATATAAGAATATTTCGTTCATGTTCATGAATCTCCTGAATGATATTCGAACTATGTACTCTAAAAATGTTACTCAGTAAATGTTACTTTATTAGAAATAACGATTTATTATTCTAAATATCAAATGAACAAATATTTTGTTGATTAGAGAAGAGATGAAAAGTCTAATAGTAAGAAAATAGGCATTTGAATAAAAACGGTTGATGCGCACAACAATCGTCTTCATAATGACACTCGATGTAATTCTAAATAAGGATCTTAACAGACAAATAATATTTAAAAATACCAATATTGTTAAAATAAGGACTATTAATTGAGTGGCGATATTCAGTGTAAAATGATTTACACAACCACTAGTATTAGGACGTATGAGAAGCTAATGCAGGAAATCATAGAAAATTCGCCCACCATACCATAATGTGTTGAATAATTCTTAGCAATCCGAAGTAACTTCTTTTTTACTTCAAAGACAAAATGTATTTTATCAAAGCCCAATACAATACAATATTATTCACTGATAAGAATTTGAGCATAGTTTAGTCCTCATAGCCACATTAAGGCATTTAAATAGCTTATAGACGTCGTTTCCTATTTTGTATCAATTGGTTTTATTGATAATAATATTTTCCACGTCAGTCTTCTTCATATTTTGTCATTCAAGTTACACGTGTTACGTAAAGATTCGCTGAAGAAGGATTCGGTGATAGGAATCTTCCTCTACATGGTTAATGTGTGTTTTCAGGTTAATGTAATTTTTAAGAATTCTGCCATTTACTCAGAAGCATCGAACTTCTTGTGGTTAATCATTCTTCCCTTAGCTAAAATCGTGCCTTCTAACAATATGACTATCCCAGCTTCACTGTTCCGATCCATGTCGTTGTAGATGGAGTTGCAATATACCACTGTGACCAACGTATATTTTTATATCAGTTGTACATTAGAAATCACCTACAATATATAATCATCAGTGAAAAGAAGGAAGAATATCCCCAAATAAAGTGATAATAAATGCAAACAGCGCACACTCACGCCAACAGTGACATAATGTAACGCCGTGAAAGACTTTGAATAAGAAATACTCTCGCGTGAGAAATTAAAAAGAAATTAAAAATATATTTAGAAAAAACACAACCGTAGAGATACGGATATTCTTGCAAACTGCATGTTATTGCTCATAAAATGACTATTATTATGGTTAGTATCATGTGTTCCAAGAAATAAATAGGCACTCAAATGGACGTCTCAAATTCTCTCCACTCTTTCCTATCGATTGGATCCCATGACTTCTCTATGCTATTGTTCCCTGCTCACCATGGCACGCCAGTATGAGATGTAGAAGTCGAAGCGTCAAAGTCTAACCCCATTTTATGACCTGGCGGGTCATGCCTTCTGATCTTAAGTATTAAGTGAAAGATTTCTGTCGGTGAAAGTCTAAAGGTTGTTGCTAAATTCTCTGGTGAAGTTCCTAAACTGTCAGGCATACATCTAAAGTGAATTGAAATTAGTAGGTTAAATTCCCACTTTTTCATTAAAATAAGTGCTAAGGTTCTTCAAACTCATTAAAGAGTTTGGATGTCGAAATCATGGCTGACTTTACTGTTCACATTCTTGCCACCAATGATGGAAATTGTGCTGCACAGACAAGTGAAAATTTGATTTCCATCAGAATTAAACGGTTAGTAGCAAATTTTGTTTGTTGTCAGTTGAGTATATTCAGCATCTCTGCTTTCTATTTTATTTTCTGAAGTGTCACATTCCCTACCTTTTATGCCAACTTGTCATTTTTCACTTTTCACTCGTTCAGTTTGTAAGACATGAAATCCAGACGATTCAGAGTATACAGATCTGTCGGCATGATTTCATAGGTCTAACGTTTTCATGTCTATCAGTCGTTGTGGTTTCCCACATTACCGTTACTTCGCAATAAATTAGACCATCAATGGTAATAGCCCCTGTTGCCATGTAAAACGGCTTTAAGGGCTAATAAACTGATAGCTGACATCAGGATTTATAAAATTAAGTGACACTCCGCATTGTTGAAGCAGTAAATCATTCCAAAATACGACCAGAAGATAACTAGAGATAGTTATCTAGATTAGGATATCATTTCAGCTATTTTTGAAAAAAGGATGAACATTCTCACGTTCCCCTTAAAATTGGAGGTCGCTTTATATTTACAAAGAAATAAGACTGAATCATGCTTATCATGGTCGCTGCATTGCATGAGCGAAACAGGGTGAAACCGTATATTCCACGTAGAAGTTGTTATACAGTGTGAGAACTACTCCACTTGGTGTCACAAGATGTAATGTTGTGAATTAAAGCAAAATTAGAAATACAGGATATTGTACTCATCTGATTCATAATTTTAACAGACTAATTCTTCGTCGAATCAACCAGTTTTTGAGCATACATAAAGAAAAGAGGTATAATGATGTGTTGATGCATGTATTTATGTCTCAATTCTAGGTTTCGTGCGTCCCAATATTCCTTTACGCCAGAAAAAACTAATCGTTGGTCACAAATAAGCTGCTGATTATCGAGATGATTCGTAGTATCATGATAAAAGTACTCATTACTTACAACATTTCAATTTGTGCAACAATCTTGTTAGGACAGGGAGAAACAATTGAATTCAGTGAACAGTCTCTTTTCAGCGAATTTGTTGTCAAGCTGCGGAATCATATATATGCATATTTATGCATATAAATTTATAATTTTCTAATAAGAATTTGAACTGTCACAAAAACAATTATATGGAATCATTGCAAATTAGTTCAAGAGATGTATAAATCTCTAATTAGCTACATAATAACAGCAAATGATTAGTAATTCAAACATTACACAAATTGATAATTATGATAAAACAACATTGCAAAAATTACACTGAATTGAACCATCAACTTTGACAGGCGAGATATGTTTTTCCCTCCAGAAATTCTTAGAGGGAAATTTAATAGAATACTGGCAAATATTATCTCAGAGTCTAAGCATCCTAATTTCACCTAACTCTCAATTTACATCGCATCCGATACAGCGGCAGGACGACTAAGATAAAAAACTCTACAATACTTTATCTCACTCACTTTATCTCTCACACGCCATTTCTAATTATCATCGATACATCACTTCACAATAAACGTCTTTCATCTGAGAAGTATGCTTTTTAGTGTTTTCATATGCATATAAATGGAGAACCAAATGGCACAAAACTATTGATTCTCGGGTTTTACTCTTTGCTTTTAACTGTCACAGTCAAGTCCTGGACAATGAAATCTACTTGATGTTTTTATAAGGACGAGTGCATTCTAATGACATTGCAGTTAGATTCCATTGGATTTTTAACCTTAACATAAGCATAAACATAGGAGAGGCGACATTTACGACTAAAAGATCGATTTCCCGCGTTTATCTCTTTCTTGGGACTACAAAGCTCTTCGTAAAGCCTGGTGATATGAGTCACTGGATCGAAACTTGACTCACGATCAGGTAGATCCATCAATAAGGTGAGACGGTTTATAAGCACAGTGATACAGACAAATACAAATACAAAGCAGGCAATAAAAAATTTTATAACATCTCGTGAAAAATAAACAAAGTAGTCAATTTGAAAAAGAAGAACTATAGACACGTCAAGCTACAAATACGTAAAAGGGTGAAAAACAGGCTGACCAATTGTAAGTGTTGAGTTGCACTTAAGACAAACCTCGAATAACTGCTTTTACTAAATACTTTACCACGTAATGACACTATCAGTACTCTACCAAGAGAGCGAACCACGTGTGTAGAGTCACGTCGGAGAGCAAAAGGTGGTGTGGCGCCAAAAGTGGATGAAGGCGTTAAAACAAAAGTCCAAAGGATCAAAGTGCACTACAGGTTATCTCGCCTTAGAAGATCCGTGGGATAGCGGTACACGAAAATAGTGAGCTGAGAGTAGGGCTTTGTACAATAACATTGAATGAACAAGGAAGAGAAAATATAGTAAAAAGAAATTGTGAAAGGAAAGAAAAAGGTTAAGGCAAATTAGAGGCCTTCTGTACACAATTAGTGGAGTAAGGCTAAATATAAAAAAAATGACACTGGTGCCTTAGTGAGGTGCAGTATAGATGATTGTCACCTTCATTTCTGTCTTTTCTGTTGAATCTTGTTGTCACGCTCCTGAATACAATTGGTTCTGACTACATTGGAAGCTGTCCGCAGCTGAAGAAAAGTATAGCACTTTTGTCAGAGAACTCCTTGCCATGTATGCTGCTATCAAGCATTTTCGCCATTTCGTCGAAGGTTGGCATTACACGGTATTCACCGGCCATAAACCGCTAACGTATGCCTTTTGCACCACCACAGACAGGTACTCCCCACGTGAATTACGTCACTTAGACTATACTTCACAGTTCACTTCCGATATTCAGCATATTTATTGGGCCGACAACCCTGTGACAGATGCTTTGTCCCGAGTATGCACAATGTCACTACTACCAACCAATAAACTTAATTAAATGGTTCAATCGCACCTCACGGATTAAGACTTAGAAAAGCTGTCACGAAAATTACCCTTGCGGATAGAACGTGCCTCTCTGCTGAACAGTGAAGAGACTATGCTATGTGATACGTCTACAGGCACTCCGCGACCTCTGTTCCCATGCCCCTACGCCGCACTGTATTTCAATGTCTTCCCAACCTCTCACACATTCAGGGATACGCGCAACTGACAATTTGATATTGGCTGAGTTTGTTGCCTAGTATGAACCATGATTTGCGTAACTGGGCACGTGCTTGTGTAAAATGCTAACGCTCTAAAGTAACCAAGCACAGTATCACTCTCATGAGGACTTTTGCAACTCCAGATGACCAGTTTAACCATGCATATCGGGATATCGTTATTCCCCTACCCCCTTTTAACGGCCACTGATACTTTCTAACGTGTGTTGATCGTTTTACACGTTAGCCAGAAGCCATTCCTATCCCAGATGTAGTGACCGAAACTATCTGCCGTGTGTTCATGGAAGGATGGGTTGAGCACTTTGAATGCATCTCTACAGTCACTACTGAATGTGGGCAACAATTCAAATCATCAAGCTTCAGGATGCTTTTAGAGCTGTTGGGATGCAAACGCATAAGGACAACTGCATATTATCCGTCAGCAAATTGACTAGTAGAGCGATTTCATCGCCAACTGAAAGCCTAGATGATAGGAGTAGATAACAGCAGATGGACAGAGCTTTTGCCTCTGGTCTTACTCATCATCCGTTCTACACCCAAAGTGGATCTTCAGTGCACCACAGCCGAGTTGGTACATGGTATCACTCTCTGTTTACCGAGTGAGCTTATCGCTCCCTAAGCTATTGAGCTAAATGTCACTGAAGTCAGCTGTTTCACACAGAGTCTTAGACATTTTATACAGCGAATTCGACCAATTTCGGCACGCACTCCAGACAAGAAAGTACACGTAGATACTCGATTTAGTGACTGTACACATGACTGTACACACATGACGCTGAGCGTAGCCCCCTACAACCACCATATGACAGAACTTTCAAGGTTCTTAGTTGGAAAGAGAAATTTCCACTTTATAGAACGACTTGGCCATCAGCACGATGTGAGCATCGGCAGACTCAAGGCGTCATACACTGAAGAATCCTCACCCTACACATCAGTTCATCCCAAAATCACATCTGAAACTATTCCCAGCCCAGGTCCTACTACTACACCTTCGGTGGTTATTAACAATTCTCCTACTGCAGCCGGTAAAGAGCCTGTCAAACGCGCAGGTCGGCGTGGGCACTGACCCAAGAGGTGCATCGAATGTTTTTGCTAAACGACTCCATACGTTGCATTACTCCGTAGTTCTGCCTCTCCATATTTTATAGTAGTCTTTTTTCGCTATATGGTTTCGTTTCTGCCAGTAGCCGTTTTTCCAGAGTATCAACAGCAGTTTTCTTATACTAACGTTTTCTGAATTTCACCTCGAATTGCCCACTAGACCTTTCGGCTTTGATGTTTTCTAGTTGTCCACGCCAATTGTCGAATTACGAACAATATAGTAGTTTTTTCTCCGCTATATTTAATAATAATAATAAGACAAACAATAATTGAAAAAATCTTACTAAAAAATTTCCAACAAAAAAAGATTAAGAAAATACGCATAAATAACAACGAAACCTTGTGCTGTACAGTTGAACGGACCATTGCATATTTTTACGCACAGCGGTGTCACTTCTATTCTGTAAGGTTTTATTCGCTCAATCTATCCTCACAGACTTCACTATGTTCAGCTTTGCTTATGTCCCACTGAAGTCTATTTATTTTGTGAGCCGTACTTGTGATCATTTTTCACCACATTAGTTATTCCGCTAGCAAAATATTTTATCCTAATTTTAACTTCTCATCGCTAGTGGTTATTTCCAAACTTTCCTCTGTAACTTTCATAAATTTCCGTAATGTTAACAATTTCCTTTTTATAATTCATTCTGGTGTATTACTTTCATGCTACATCATTTTTCCTCGCATTAATTTGGCCACGCTTTTGTAATACCCTCGTGCCGATTTTGAAATCTTAACCTCTTATCTCATTCATCCGTTCTTTTTCTTTCACCTTGCTCCTTCCATTACTCTGATGTATTTGTTGTCATCAGTATCAATTGCTAGTTGGTGTTCAAACGGAGGAGTGGAGCCTCGTTATAAGATGCAATTAAGAGATAATGAATCACTTTTCCGCTTTGACAGCCCGGGTAACGGCGGGAATATGATCAGCCCTCCACAGCCGTAAATTCGTAGCAAAACAAATAAAAATAAAATTTTAAAAAGTACTGGAGAGAAAGAAATTTATAAAAACAAAATAAGACAGATACAAAAACTAGTACAAATATAGCACACCTTAGAACCTTGCAATCACACTAAGGCACCAGTGTCATTTTTTTTATATTTAGCCTTACTCCACTAATTGTGTACAGAAGGCCTCTAATTTGCCTTAACCTTTTTCTTTCCTTTCACAATTTCTTTTTACTATATTTTCTCTTCCTTGTTCATTCAATGTTATTGTACAAAGCCCTACTCTCAGCTCACTATTTTCGTGTACCGCTATCCCACGGACCTTCTAAGGCGAGATAACCTGTAGTGCACTTGATCCTTTGGACTTTTGTTTTAACGCCTTCATCCACTTTTGGCGCCACACCACCTTTTGCTCTCCGACGTGACTCTACACATGTAGTTCACTCTCCTACTGTGTTATCATTTGGCATACTCTTCAAGTTTACTTCCAAGTCGAGGCATCATATAAGTTTTATAAAATCTTTATTAATGAAAACTGTGGAAAATAAAACTCCCTTTAAGGCACACTTGCAGTCCCAAGTCTTTTTACTTTGATTTCGTTAGTCCATTCTTAAACGCTGAGTAGATTACTGATAAGGTCATTACGTGGTGGCGTATTTAGTAAAAGCGGTTATTCGATATCTGTCTTAAGTGCAACTGAACACTTTAAAGATCAAACAATACGACATTCTTGACCGCCTAGATACTCAAAAAAGTCACATGGACACTTGTTAACCATTTCTGAAGTAACGTATCGCCAAACTTGATACAACTCACGTTTACTTCGTATTTCACCACTGTGATCACTCATGCCCTCCCGATTCAACAGTGAGCGTAACTGGTTCTACTGAGGTGAGGTGCAAGATTCTCTTGTAGTAATGTGGGTGACATTATCTGAGAAAGCATGGGTAACTAAAGATCCCAGTATTTATTATTATTTCAGAAGTATAAGCACCATAATTATGTGCAAACGTTCAGATTGGTAAATAACAGATCACAGTCCGTCTTAAATAATCTCATATGCTTTTCATTTAAAGTAAGAAAATATGAAACAAAGTGCATTGTTTTTTTTCGCGTTTTGACCGGGTCATACATTCTTTTCAGAGTTTTGCCACGTAGACCTGTGAGCTGATTAATTAATTAATGCCACACAAACACATTCCTGTTTCTTCTTTTCTTATCTATTTCAAGGAAGTTCAGGATAAACTAGGTGAGAAAGATTTCTTTTCTTTTAGTGAACAATACAATTCTGTTCAAAATATTCTCATCACTTTTTTATGAATACTTCCATCTCGTCGGAAATACCATTCACGCATTTATCACCTCAGCCTACACATATAGTCGTTTATATCTGGGCGAAATTTATTCAGTATTCCTCGTGCTGCTTGAATCAATATCTGTTATATTGTAGGTGTGATGTTTGAAGTAATTCACAGTTATCAATACCTTACAAATTCATGATGACCAGTCTAGTTAAATATTGTCTGAGTCTAGTTTCTCCCTTTGGATACTAAGATGTTCTTAGATAATATAAATAATCTGGCATCAGTCAAAAAATGTTTGTTTGCGATCTTCTATTGATATTCTGTGGAATCTGAATGGAAATGGACGACTTGGTTGTAGGTCGATGATGATATGGAGGAGGTTGTGTGTCGAGGAGAATCTAAAACACTTTTGGGAGGGCCTGAAGAGTGATATCATTCTACGGTCCCCTCAGTGACGTGTGTTCCATCCATATCGATATTCTTCGACATATTTGTTTAGTTGTAGGTACTCGGTTGGGTTGTTCTCCACACTGACTGAATTAAGACGATTTGCGAACTGATTTCGGGGAGATAAAGGACTCGGTTGCTTATACAATTATGATTGGTTTTGACACTATCATCCATGCTGTCACACGTAGTTGAAATGATACTGTGTAGACAGATAGTTTAAGAATGTAACCTATTAAAATTTCTTCGAATAATAGTAACTGGTGCTTGGCGCTTGTTGTTATAGTTGTTTTTGTTGGTGGTGGTTGTAGCAGTGGTTGGGTATCTTTATTATCTACTTATCTATCTTAAGGTGAATTCGTATCTTCGCTGAACTGCATCTTCTTGCTTCGTCTTCGCCTGTAAGTCTTCGATTTTGTGCAAAATTTACCACCATTCATCCATGAAATCCAGACATTCTACTATCTTCTTGTTGTTCAAACGTACTCCTGTCTTCTCACTCCTCACAATATACAGCGTAATCAAGTCCACCACAGTTAGGACTATTGTTGACGATAATAGGTAGGCAACCTTGTCCTACTGCTGTCTTTACTTCAGACGCCTCGCTGGGTTTTTCAATGTGGTTCATCTCACACGTGAGCAGCTGTTTAACTAGGTTGTTGAAGGTTTCAGTCACTCTGTGGTAGCAATGCTGTCTCCAAATTACTTCGTGATCAAAATATTGAGTGCTTTTTCAAAATGGATAAAAATGAGACAGAGCTTTCGTTGCCAACCCGATCGAGCTGCTCTACCTGATGTCTTTGAAAAACGTGACTGAAGTATTAATGTCCACTGACAGGCAGTTGTTTACCTGTTGTTGGTGATATTTCTGATTATCATGAGAACACTTCTATCCCAGCTTTTAATTAGGCTTCATATATAGAAGAAATATCTGCTCACTGGCTTCTCAGAGGCTTTTACCAAACTCGAATTCTAGCGGAGAATATACTCATTTTTCATATTCCTGATGTAGTTTCAAGCTTCCTAGGCAGCTGCGTTGATTGTTTGGTATCAGATTTCTAACCGCCCACAGAACTATCTTTCTCCGTCCTGACATTGGGCCGGTGCGTGAACTGGTCAGGTTTAGTTGATAATAATAATGGTAATAATGACGAAAACAATGGGATTAACACCAGCAATCATATTTGTAATTAATGCGAAATGAAAGGATTTTTGAAAGCGGAGAAAGAAATAAATAATCAGAAAACACGAATGGAAGATAAACAAACTTATATATAGAACTAAGAAGGTAGTGAGACAGCAAAGAATATGGACATGTCAGAGAGTTGTTGCATTGAGCTAAGGTCAGTGTTACACTGCAGTACGGGAAAGTGAATTCGTAGTAAGATTGGTAGGTTACATCTCAGGTGTTTTCACATGATTACCACATTACTTTTCAAAGCTTTCCACTGACGGCGTAGCTATCTTGCCTGAAGGCAAGAAATGAGTTTTTATTTCTAGAAGAAAATCATTGTTATGTTTCCGTCAATGTATTTCCACCTAGGTTTGCCATTATCGTTGAAACTATTTGGATTGTCGTCATAGGTGTGCAACATACATAAGTTGTCTGAGCCCTGAAAGGATTAACATTGGTGGAGGGAGATCTGGGGGCAGAACTGAGGTCTTTTCGTAGATGACTTAAAATAGGTGGTAGAATTTTTCCCAGAACTCAGGGTCTTAGAATTTAATTACGACCATTGTCAGCTGTATGTACAATCGATCCACAATGCTTATTTTTAGCAACTCAGTAGTAAAGTCACTTCTTCTGCGAAGGCTTCACCTGTCGACTGTCGACTGTGGAATCAAAGACAACAGACATTTTACATCCCATTTTGATGCAGTCATAAAACCGGCCACTAATTCAGGTGAAAAGAAGAACAATTCTAGTTATCAACATGGGACCATATATGAGTCAGCGTACAGAATTTATCCAAAATACAAGACATGCTAACATAATCCTTGTTGGGCAAATAAGGAAAACTGGATGCAGAAAACGCTTCTTCTACTAACATTTGTGAGAAAAAATGATTCCTACATGACTCATAACTCATGACTTATAAGTAGTCGGATTGTATATACATTTCAGTAAAACGTTATTATTTATGATTATTTATTCAAGCAAATTCTCAGAAACCCTTGGATCGTCTGAACTAGGGGGTGACATGTCGACAGAGACACAACATTTCAGGTCAATCCATCAATAAGAAAGTCAGAGTCCAATTAAAAAACAAACGACTGTATATTTTCTTAGTGACGATACTCAGAAATAATAAGCATATCAACCCTAGCATTGGAAAAATTAGACAGATGTGAAAATTGGCAGTAATTAAAACATCTAAAGAGACCCAAAGTTGCAACACTCCTATCAAGTCAATAATTTTGTATATGTTTTGGCCACACGTCAAGAGTAGCATTTCCAATTGTCAACAGGGATAAATCAAGAACTACTTTCAGAATTCTACAAACCAAATGATCGGCAAAATAAACGACTAGGAACACAACCAACGAACTAACCTAAAGCCAATTTTTCACTAAAATATACAGAGGGAAATATTCATGGACCGAAAATCTTGCGGAAAGACATGTGTTTCATACATTTTGTTCCCTTGATAAATTTTGCATATCTGGTCTTCCTTTCTCTATCAAAACATATTTTTCTGTTTGTCAGTGAGGTGACTTTAAATTCAACTGAGTAGTTCACGAGAATTTCCTGACCAATAGCTTCGAGAGCTTGTTCATCAACTCACTATCTGCAATCACCACTACATGAGACCACTGACACATGATGCAGGAGAGTAAAAGGCCAGACTGTTGAGTAAGCAGCTTTAACTTCAGTGAGTCAATAGTTCGAGTAGCAATATTAATACATAAAGATATATCAAATAAAGAATCAACAAACAAACTAAATGTCGGCCAAATATAACGTAGTAGTCATTGCTTGAATCAAATGAGATGAACTGATATGCTAAAAGAGTGGCTCATAATATGAATATAAAATTCAAGGAATATAAAAAAAACAAGCAATTATAATAAGAGGAAGCATGTGGGAGATGCTTTGAGGACTACAATAAAATTGGCTGGCAATTCTAAAGATAGAGAAAAGACAGTAGTGAACGGAAGAGAAATGGCTCTATGATAAAAAACCTCAAAAATCCCACTGACTAGAATGCACTGAATACTGAATGAGTAAACAACACACCTAACTGAGTGTTACGTCGATTTTGAAGAAAAGAAACACAAACGTTTTAACATAACACGCAAACAAACAAATAAAAATCAAGCAGATAAGAGTAATAAGGGTTCGCCCTGGTATTATTTTGTTTACGTAACTTAATTTAGTCGAACTGAATGCTGCTAAACTAAAGATAATTAAATGAGAATAATTTTACAATATTTAACACAGAATATAACGCAGAATGTAGGTCAAGCAGATAAAGCTGAAGAGAAGAATAAAAAGAATAAACGTTAGAAGAAGTAGCGTTATTAGGAGCAGTAGTATTAGGCTATTAATTAACTGTGAGAAACATTAGAAAAGAAATTTGAATTCGTTTATGAAATTCTGTAGACTCCTGAAGTTACAAGTAGAGTGTGACTTGATTTTATTTTAATACTTGAGGAAGCGAGAATGCATTTCGCTTTGCATAAAATACCTTCAAGTTCCAAGCTGAGTAAGCATTGATTTCAACGGAATAATGGAAGATGGCGCCTGGGTAGATCGGATTGTGTGCGTGCTTGTAGGCTTCGAAACTTACTGTTCAAAGTAAGAGAAATGCGCCAGTTGACCGTCTTTAACTAAAGGCGGTGATGATCAGGCATGCTGCCGTGTTTGGTGGTATCCGCTCTTGTGCGTGGTCGGAGATTTACTTAAGGAGGGGAAATTATTCTATGCAGTTGTGAAGCAGCATTAATTGAGATGACCAGAATACATTTAAGGTATGACGATATACCTTTTTATCATGAAGCAATGTGTTTGATAAGACCTGGAATGTAATAGAACCTTATTATAACACCAAGTTATGATTTCTTTTACTGTTCTCTTTCAGCTATGCAATCGGATGTAAACTTCTTGACTATGGTCCTGATAATTTCACAGCGATGTGAGCTTGAACTGTCCAAAGAAGGCCTCTGAATCCAACCAGGATTTTCAATGTTCCACTTTGACGAGCTATGCATGTTCAAAAGACAACTTCATCGTTGTGCAAACGCCTTTAAGGCAATTCAGTCCGCTAGTCAATGCCTGAGAAATGACGATTTTCGGTATGTATCCTCACCTCATAAAGCTGTTCACACATCCCTTGTTTATCACCGATTTCAATTTCTCTGTCAGTCAACAGAAAGCTTCGATGGTGTCCATACACTGAAAGTAGTTTCGTTACAATGATTCTTAGGTTCCACTCAGGTGCATCTATGTGATAGAGTTTTTTTCAATTGTTTCAAATAGTGTATTGTCTTTATTTATTGCCCAATAGACGCATTAGAAAATGAAGGATGTAAGCAAAATGGGAAATTATCTAATTCCTTATTGGGATGATCACTTTCAAGTTGACATATAGGTAATTTTTTGAAATTTTTCAGATTCAGTAATATCTACCAGTCAATTCACTATATGCACTCTGAGTCAGTCTTCGTATTTCAACTTATTAGAATACAAGAATTATAGCTTAGATCATACAGCCCGTTAAACAGAGTAAAATGAACACATATAATGAGCCAAATATTTATGGAATTAAACACCTAATTAACCGAAATTTTTCAACAGATCTATTAGGTATCGCAAATTTGAAGTGGTGTGATTGCTCATGGGTAAAAAATCAAACAAAACTTCACTAGTTTCAAGTTTAACGATGGATTGATATCAGTCAGCGAAGCATTGGTTACCAACTTCAAGTGTATGATACCACCGATGATTGTGTAAGTTAGAATTCTTGCAGTGACAATTGAATGGCTGAATGATCTATAATCTTGCTTTGTAACCAGAAGGTACTGGGTCTAAACTTTAATGGGGGATTACTGCCGATTAGTCCCAAACTAGGGAGAGGAAATAGATTTCAAGTTGTTCCTGGTGTTATTTATGTCTCCACTAACTGATATCTATCCATGGTGAAACGTGGAGCGAATGAAGTTACTCACTACAAACTAATCCTTGAAAAATCTACTCAATTTCAGATAGATATCAGCCTGCTTTATGAGATAGGATTGGTTGATTTGCCTTCACATGGATGACGAACATGGACAGCAACAGTGGCCGTAAATCAATATACTGTTATTTTTTCTGTAACCAATGTACTACTGACTTATTTTATATGCTACTGTGTTGCCTGCCAAATGTAGCTGCATCTTTAGATAGGTGAACATAAAAATGAGATACACATATGTGAACCATATACACAGATAGTGTGTGATCATATCTAATTATATAAAGGATAAATGTGAGAGATTTTGGCATGAAATTATTTTGCAGCAGATAACACTGACAAAACACACTGTTGAGAGATCTGGAAACATACAAAATTTATTACTAAAGGCATCACTTTGCCTTCTACTCCTATTGTCTAACAACAATGCAACTGATGAAAGTGAGTTGATTGTTTATCCTTTTGTATAACTTGTCAAATTATTCTTTTGCCTTTTGTAGTATAATGTTTTCGTACAAAATTTTCTTGAGTTTATTTACAATAGTTAATAACCCATCACTACAGCTACTTACAGATGAATTTAAGTATAGCTGTAATTATGAATCACTGATCATCTGAATGAATGTTTCTTTCTGGTCCGAATGTCCGTGAAGCCGTTGCTTGATGGTAGAACTATACTAGCGGATTGATAGAAGTTAGAATGTCTGTGATGGTGGATTCCACGTCACTGACTGAATAATCAACGCGGCAGCCTCATCATCTGAAAAGTTGGATCTCTAGGGAAATCATAGGTGAATACTTTTGGAAAGTCCTATGCAACGCAGAAATAGATGCTTTCCAATAATGCTCTAAACTAATGTTAGTTCTGCACTAAAATTAATCGAAAATAACTGGTATGAGACCTGGAATCTGAGGATTTCAATTTAGCTAGGAATGATTTTATTTAATGCACACAAACTCCTTGGATTTTTTGAAATGAGTGCGTGGAGGAGTTCGATTTCCTCTCCTGATTGACACCATCTGTTAACCACAATATTCCCTATACAATGTGCAGCGTGTTACTAGTTATAATGCTTTACTATTCTTTTCAACTGTCATTTTCTGGAAACATTTAATTCTTGATATGCATTTAAACAAGTAACAAAATGTAATAAAGCAGGATTTAATGAATTCATTAAATTTCGGTAGAATAAATTGTACCAGTGGAGAAACATTGATGCAGATATGGCTGCAAAATAAATAAACTGTAGTATATCAATCATGCAAATAAAGAAAAAAGAGAGTTTTAAAATCAAGAGTTGAGTGGATCACAGTTCAGTCACATCACTGGAAGAAACAATCAGTCCTTAGAGAAAAATCTATATGTCAGAAGTTACAAAGCTAATAAATAATAAAAGTAGTAAAATGATATAGGACTATGATGCTAACAAAAATAGTTTTAATTCAGTCAAGAATAATAATAAGATTTTTATAATTCCCCATGAAGGGAAAATTGAACAATACAGTTCCACTTTCGTTTCCCTATAAAATGCTGCTAATCGCTTTAACAAAGTAGCAATATTAGACCAGATAACTGAGTTCATTATTCACTCACACTCACCCTTTACACTACTATCTGTTAATCATCCAATCGTTCATAATTCATTCACCATTCTGAATAAACCAACATCCACTTCGCTGGGCCTATCACACAAACAAACACAAAAGCCTACAATAAATAAACAAATAAAGTAAATACCTGATTATGTATGAATTCACAACTTTGCAATCTGTGAAAACGTGTGATTATGCAAAGATAAACAAATACACATCAGTACGAATTCACACGTAATACTGATTTGGGGTAAAGAATATGTGCTGAAGCCTTTTGTAATTTAGTGTGTTGAAGTATCTGACATTATATCTGAATCAATGAAAGAATGCAGTATGGTTCCATTTATATATGCTGAAAGAACTCACACAATTATTCATGGTTACGAAATAGCTCTGTGTGTTGATTTCAGATGATTACGACGAATACGATATTGAAGGTAAGTGTCTGGTGTTTTGCAGGTTAACAGCCTTGATTCTTCACAGCCTTCATGAGATGTTCTCTGCACCAAGCTCATTTCTCACTTACTCACGCACTAACTCATTATTTTCGGCTTCTGAAACTTGCTGCCGTCAGCTACTTTGGAGTTCATCTTGTTGATGTAGTCCTGCCTATCCATAATTACTATTCCCGGTCCCTTATCCGGTGTAGTATTATCTGTTTACTCAATTTTGCCTCCACCTGTTTCACTTAACATATTTGTTATCTCATCAGGAACCTCTCATTGTAGTCTTACTATCTCCTGTTTAACACAGACCAATCTGTACCAGTCTCTCACATGACACCTATAACCTTGAACTGATTTGTCGATTTTCCTACCCAACACTCTACAAATCTATTATGCTTAATCACCACCATTGTCTCCCGTCCTACAATATTTTCTAATCGATTTCAATCTAGCACGTTTGTCACACAAACACAACTATTTATTTTGACACCCCATAACTAATCTGTTATTCTACGTTAAAAATGTATCCGCCGCATAACTGGCCTTTATTGTAACGACAGTAAAATTTATGTCTTATAATAGTAAGAACCTGAAGAGAAATTATTGAAAAGAATATTCTTCGTTCGGATTGACTTTTAATTCATGTTATGGGAATATTTCACGCGATCAAACCATATATAGTAGTGACAAGCTTCCTAGGATGTAATCAGTTGAAAAATATTGTAAAAGGGGGAAGAATGGTGGTGATTAGTCATAACAGATTCATAGAATGTGGGGTAGGAAAATTGACAAGTTAGCCTAAGTTTATTAAAGGTGTTAGGGATTGGCTAGTACATAGTTGGATGCATTAAAGAGGAGATAGCGAGAGTGCTATTGAGTGAGAATGAAAGTAGTTGAGTCACAATTTAACAATCTTCGCCTAGCACGGACTACATGACCTTTTTAATATAATTGGTCATTAGTATATACTTTTGTTTTTATTTAACTGAGTAATTGCCATGATCTTTATTTTATCATTGTTAACCATGTTAGTTGTAAAGCTGTTGTAAAGAAACTACGAAATGATATCATCTCGCTAAATTTTCTTCTTAATACCTTATTCCAATTTATCAAAGGGACTAATTATTTTTATTGAACAAGTGTAAAGAGGATGCGAAATATACAATAGGAACATATGAGAGTGATAATAGTGAATTATTCAAGTAAGAGCGAACTAGAAGTAAAAATTGGAATTTAAAAAATATTAAGAAACACAGCCTTCTACCTTCATTCTCACTCAGTCGCAATTTGAGCCTTCTCAGATTTCTAACTTTGTGCCGTTGAGTACCACGTAATTTACAACTTTTATTTTTTACTTCTAAAGCAACTTCAGAGTAATTATATCAATTATGTCAACCCCTATACTCAATAATAGACTACTATCCTTTTTTCGTAAATATAAATTCGACTAATTGGTGGATGGTGACTAGCAGTGGAATCTAGGTTACCCGTTTCGTCTTACTTGGAACTCATCATTTGGATGTACCTAAATTCCCCAGTGAGTGATGATGTTTCCACCGGGCTCAGACCCAGTTCCCATAGTTTCAAACGCCAAAGCGTTGTCCACTAGACCACTTGGGCCGCGGGAGCCACCTCTTGTCCAATAGTTCATAATAATTATTTAATTCGATTTTAGATTTTCCTGTCGATTGATTGGACGGAAGTGCTCGGTCTCGAGCTGACATGTCGACTTCTTGTGCAAATGCTTCTCCGATGTCTAGGTATGTGATTAGAATCTAATTGGTGGATGATGACTAGCACTAGTATGACCTATTGGACAAGAGGTGGCTCCCGTGGCCCAAGTCTCCCAGTGGATAACGCTTTGGCGTTTGAAACTAAGGGAAATGGTTTCGAGCCTCGGTGGGAACATCATCACTCACTGGGGAATGCAGATGCATCCAGATGAGGAGTCCCAAGGAGGATGAAATGGCGACATCTCGTATTAGCGTAGTATTTGCCAAATCACCTCTCGGTCGACGCTGTCGAAGAAATTTTCAAAGTCAATGACAATTGACTGCCATTCCACCTCATTTCCAATGAAAATACGTAGTGGTGCGATGCATGACTTGTTTCTCCTGAATACAGCCTGTTCCTGGGCGTTTTTGATTTTCTCCAGGATGATGTAGGAGCATAATGCCTCTCCAGTCTTTGCACTGACTATAGTTCTCTTTCGTTGGCAGTTTGAATAGGTAGACTTTCCTCCAATCAGCAGATACCTTGACATCTCTCCACACATTCCCCATTAGTGGTTTCATCTAGTCCGCTTATGTCTCTCAGTAAATTCCTGTTTTCTTCGACGTTTGGTACCCACTGGTAGTTGTGCTCCCATATTTGGTATTGTTGGACGCGTTATAGGTGGCGGTCGATCTAGAAGTCTTTTGAAGTGTTCAGCCGATTGTTTCCTTTTTACAATTCTTCAGTGATTGACTTTTCATTGTCGTCGTTCACTAGCTTAATTTGTTCTGAACTCTTCTCGATAGGAACCCAGTTGTTTGGTAGAGTGTTGCTAGGCTTCCTTCGCCTGCAGCTTATTCTGACTCACTTATCATAGCTTCGTAATGTCATCTTTTGTCTTTCCAAGCATTTTTCTTTACTGTTTTATTCAGTGTATTGTAACTTGCATTTGACCCCTGTTTTTATGGCTCATCAATACACTGGTTAATCTTTTGTCTCACTTTTCTTCTCTCTTCTGTTAGTTTTCACTTATCCGTAGTGAGTCAGTGTTTGTCCCATCTCTTCTTTCTGCGTGTAACTTCCATGCAAGCTTGACTCCACACCGCCTTCAGGTTGTCCCAGTACTCCTCAACGCTTACCTGTTCGCTAGTGTTGATTTGTGTCTCTACCTTTTTCTCTATGTTTGTTCCCTGGTCTTTCAGTTTTTGAGTATTGAACTCAGCTTGTGGTCTATTTGTAAGCTTTGAATTTGATTCGGAGTGTTTCTTGTACGAGATAGTGGTCTGAGCCAGCGTCTGATCCTCTTCTTACTTTTGTGTCCACTAAACTGCGTCTCCAGTTCCTTGAGCTGCATTGAGATGAAGTCAATTTGGTGTTTGGTTCGCCCGTCTGATGGCACCCATTTAGCTTTGTGAATATCCTTGTGCTGTGTACACTGCAGCAAATAACTAACTAATTGAAGGCGCAGAAGTCAGAGAAGAATTCTCCACTTTCATCCATCTCTCTAAGTGCTTCTCTACACATAATGAATTCTCTTCCTGTGTTGTCTGGTCCCAGATTGGCGTTCAGGTCTTACATTTGTATTTTAATGCCGCCGCCTGGATTATTTTCCACTGTCGCCTGTAGTTGTCTGTAAAGCTCTTCTTTCTTTTTGAGGTCTGTGCTGTTTGTGGGTGCATAGCACTGTGTGATTGTCGCTTCCCTTCCTTTGGAGGTCATTATCCTGCGTGAGATCGCGTCCTATTGTATGAGCACTTAGATGCCATTGCTGGCATCCTGAAAGCTACGCCGTCGATGTGCTCGTGGTTGTCTTCTGGATGACCTGAGTATATCAATGACTCTTTCGTTGACAATTTCGTTAGTCCACCGCCATTCCATCTGCCTTTACATATTCTCAGTACTTCACTACCACGTCTCTTTAACTCATTCGCAATCTGGGCAGCTTTGCCAGTCACATACATACTACGGATCTTCGTCTTCCCAAATAGGCTTCTTCTTCTGTCGTAAAGAGACTAATCGTACTGAAGATTCTGTAGAAGTTTTGTTTACAGCATGGGGTTGCTAGTTTGATGCCTAAACTTCCTTCTTTACCGGTTTTATTAACGGCTAAGAACTGATAAATAAATGGATTCACAGACATATGAATACATAGACAGATAGAAAGATGGACAGATAGATACATATTAATTGGTGGATGGCGACTAGAAGTGGAATCCAGAATGCACCATTAGTCCTATTTGGGGCTCTTCAGCTAAGTTTATCTGCATCCCACAGTGAGTTATGATGTTCCCACCAGCCCCGAACCCAGTGACTATTGATACATAGATAGATAGATAACAGTAGATGTATAGAAAAATAAGTGGATATTTAAACAGACTCATAGATGTAACTGCAGATTGCATCATGGATTGATACAGACATTTATAGGTACGTAGATATATGATTAGCTAGACAGGTACCAGGTAGATTTTCAGAGAGGTAGATATATGATGGGATGGTGAGCTGGAGAGATAGATAAGCAGTCAGACATAAAGACGAAATAATAGTTACACAGATATTGAGGTTAGCAGGTAGACGTGTAATTAGATGGATAGATATACAATCAAATGCATTGACTGATATATAAATAGCTAGGTACTTAGGGAGATATATCGAAGTTGAGATACGTAAATGGATAGGCATCTACTGAAGCACATGCATCTCCAGGAATTATAGAAGTGAGAATGCATCGTTTAGTGTACTATATTTCACAGATGTGTTTCAGAATGGATGATGAAATGCAGTATGATTTCATCTCATTTGCTGAAAGAACTCACTCACTTA
This sequence comes from Trichobilharzia regenti, assembly GCA_944472135.2. Lineage (NCBI taxonomy): Eukaryota > Metazoa > Platyhelminthes > Trematoda > Strigeidida > Schistosomatidae > Trichobilharzia > Trichobilharzia regenti. The sequence continues at coordinate 52,560,158 of OX235267.1, read as the reverse complement.
TTCAAGGTTACGAAATAGCTCTGTGTGTTGATTTCAGATGATGACGACGAATACGATATTGAAGGTAAGCGTCAGGTGTTTTGTAGGTTAACAACCTTGATACTTCATAACCTTCATGAGATGTTCTCTGGACCAAGCTCATTTCTCACTCACTCACACACTAACTCATTAAGAGACACTGTGACTCATCATTCCATCTAGAATTTCATTTGATAGATTTATATTTACGTACTTGAAAAAAGCAGACAGATATTCCCATGTGTGGGTAGATAGATGGATAGGTGGATAGCTATGCAGACAAATGCATATATATAAATATGTATAAACACGTGGAGCGATAAACAGACGTTCGGATATATAGATAGGTGTACAGTTAGCTGGTTAGATAGCTGCACAGTTGATTAGTTTCACACACAAAGAGAGATATGCAGATGGACATATGGTTAAATACACAGACAGTTAGGTGGCTGTGTAGACGGATGGATGGGTAGATTGATGGTTATATAGATAGGTAACTTGTAACGTTTGTAGTTATTCCTTAGATAGATAAACTGATTCCTATTTCAATAATCGGTTAGGTAGACAGATTTATATTCATATACATGTTTGGATAACTGGGCAGATTCATACGTTTTTAGATACTTAAAAGGATACCAACTTTCACGGCTCCATGATTTTGAGTTAACTAGAGAAGTCTGTGTGAGAGTGTAGTTCATTGTAGTTCGGTGTGCTGTAGTGTTTAACATTAAATTCGAATGAACGAAAGAATGCAGTATGGTTCCATTTGTATTTACTGAAAGAACTCACTCACTTATTCAAGGTTACGAAATAGCTCTGTGTGTTGATTTCAGATGGTGACGACGAATACGATATCGGGGTAAGTGTCAGGTGTTTTGTAGGTTAACAACCTTGATACTTCACAGCCTTCATGAAATGTTCCTTATACCACACTCATTTCTCACTAATTCACTCACTCAGAGACACCCTGTATTACTGAGTGACAATATCTGACGTCGATAATCTCGTCAACTATTTCATTTCATCTGTAAGCAGTTAAGCTGTTTGTGTTTTCTGTGAGTGAGCTATTGTGTGGTGCAGCATACGATGAATGTGGATCCTGTTATATCTCAGTGGTTGGCCGTTTCATCCTCTCATATGGTTTCAATTGCTAATGCGTACTCTGTAACCCATTGTTACACATTATTTAACCATTCCACATGAACTGGATTAAATTCATTTAGTAGATCCATTAGATAGGTTTATCTTAAAGTATAATGTGCACTTTTATATATCCATGTGAATGAGCGATTCGATTTACGATTTAAAATTTAGTTCTCCCACATTTGTTGTGAATTCCCGTAGAAGAATTTGGTTTTGTCCGATGAATTATGTAATGATTGTGCGTATGGAGATGGGTGATAGGATGAGACAGAGTGTGGATTTCTGTTTGTTCAATAAAATTTTACTGTTTTAATAGCGGGTCAGACAATGCCATTACACCTAAAGCACAGAATAATTCCTTGAGTTATGCTTTCCGCAAAAGGCGGAAAGGCTAGTTTTAATGTCAACATGCATGACAGCATTTTGTGAATCCAGGACATAAGAGATTGTTTAAGACAATAAGAAGTTGAGGGATTTAGGTGCATTGTGTTGTGTGAATTTCAGACAGACCAGTGATCTATGAGAGCCAGTGTATTTGATGATGATTATTTACGCTCGACAATGTGTATTTTGCCTTTTATACTAACGTTTTTTCTCAATCAGTGCAGCTTTCAGATGTTTGTGATTGGTGTGCTTTTTCTTAACAGGAGTTACTTGAATCTCACTTGAGGCGTTGTCTTCTACTTTATTTTCAGATGATGAAAACGGGTTTATTACTTACTGTAAGAGTTTGCTACAGTGATCTTCTCTTCCATGCAATAAACTCCATACTGACAGACTATTATTATTTGTTGAAGATGATTTCGTGGAATATCTCCTTAATGCTTTACAGAATGTATGTTTGATCCTAAATGGTGTTTTGCAATGTTAGCTTCATTTCTGCTTATCAAATTTCCAATCTGCTGTCCATTTCCCAGCATGATGTATTCTATCTGTTGCGCAATTTTCGTTCACAGTGACCTGTCACAACATTTTATGGTGTATGCCTCACTTCTGCTTCTGGCACTAATATGCTTAGTTCACAGAAGCCACTGGTTGTAGATTTTCTGCATTTATGTGAATAATCGTTGTACAGACATTCTGATGTATTCAACTGAGTGTTTATTGTAAATGTGAAGCTTCGATTTCTGTCGAACTAAACATACATTGTTACCATTGCTGCAAGCTGAAAATCATTCATTCATGGAGCAAATTTCACCGAACCTCCAGAGAGTATCATTGTATTGTTGACGAATCGATATCGCCATGATTATTTTCAGAGGGGTAGGGATCTTCCAACAACAATGAGTAAGCTAGGGCAGTTTTACTTCGAAGTAGTTGAATTCACTGTGAGACCAGTGTAACTTTTGATGAGGGAGATTTTAATTGTTAGTTTGTGGACTTCAGAAATAGTTGAATCCGCCAACCATCCGTTTTTTCATACCACGTTTACAGCAAGAAGCAGCTATTCCGCATTCTGATTTACTAAACACGAGAAGTTTGTTTATACATGTATATTTTACTGGGCAAATTTCTAAGCGTTAATTAAATAGCTCGAGGGAAATATTTTTCTCTGTTTCAGATGATCCGAATTCAACACTAGACGCATACGCAGAATCATACCGTCAAGTTGTGATTTATAAATGTAGGTGTTTATTTCAAAGAAAATTATTTTACGGTTGTCCCTTCACTCTAGACTGTTCTGTAACGATCAGTGTTCTCTTCCTCCTCCTACTCATATCGCTGGCCTTGGTTTGTAGACGGCTAATCAACAAATTCAATCACTGACACTACTGAATAACTTTTTAAAAATTTCCTTTTTCAACTTCGAGCCTCCGTTGAATTTCGAGAAGATATATTTCTGATGTCAGCAGATACATAATGCCACCTAGTTGCAATAACTCGCAAATCCTTATTGTAAAGTAGACTAGGAAATTGGTGCTTCGTCATGAGTGATAGTGATTTGTCCATTTCAGGAAACTTGATAATCTCTAGGAGAATACTTTGCATCTATGTCGATATTACAGACTGAGATGAGTTGAGCAGCAACTGAACAGTTATTCTAATGGGACTAAAAGGCCTAATCGCTCGCTACTGCTTACCAGCAGCTTGTGCAATTTATCAGGAGGTGAGTTGATAATGCACGGAGGTCAGTCACAATTCATGAATAGTTAGTTACACAAAGTCATAAAGTCTGATGTCATGTTGCCTACAGGTCGACATTTAATCTCTCAGAACGTTCAGCCCATATACTTAACAATAATATCAACCAGTTTGTTTATTTTAGTTCTAATGATTGACCTTCAGACAATCATAGATCCTCAGAGTGTGGAGAAAACAGTAAAACCTGGTGAGTAATTATATCAAGATCTCTATAGGGCTGCGTATAAATACCAGCCATAAATATATGGTAAGGTATGTTTTCAACCAATAGATTGTTCTATATATCATGTATTTCGTAGGCATAACTCATTCTTAGGAATCAAAGATGCATACTTTAGTCGCTTTGAGGATGACCAATTTTGTCATCATGTGACAAAAGTGGAATTCACCTTCTAGTCTACGCATGATGACATCTACGGTAGCAGAAAAACACTTACTGATTCTAATGGTTGAAATAACGCTTGTCTAGGGTATGACACGAAACCTTTTGCATCAAAAAGGACCCACTCTCTTTCCTACCATTATTGCTGCACGAATTGTGACTGCTGATTGGTGATGTGTATCACATAACTGAAACCCGTTAACTGACATTTGGGTGTCCTGGAAGATACTCTGTATGAAGTGAATACCAGTGGGAGCGATTGCGGTTGAAAAAATCGTCTGAGGCTTAGTGTTGTCTACTCCTCTCTTAGCAGTCGTCAAATCCTTTTTTCAGCTTGCACATTAACCTATATTTCCCGGGCACATAATTTCCATCACATTACCATCGTACTGCCGCTGACCTCTTAATTTCCATTTTCACGTTCCACTAAACGGAATGTCATGTGATGTCATTCGTTGTGCTCATCACCTCTATTTTTTCTATTCTCACGTGGAAATGCGTCTTCGCTGGGTGCTTCTTCCGCTTACATGTTTGTCTTCCACTGCAGTTCTTCGAGTTTGTATGATATTAGACACAAAACTTCGGCGAAGTTCAAACCTTCGTGAGTCTGCTTGTTGCAACTATGTATGACCATTTGCTTGCTGGTCACTGCCCGTTGCATGACCTAGTCCACCACGACCAGCAGCATCACTTAGTCTCTCAAGGATGACACGAGATAAAATTTTGTTTGGATTGGGCAGAAGCATGACTTTCCGTTCACTTCTTACAGAGGCATAAGTCACACTTCTCTGACAGTTTGACAAGGCGGCCAATTCTTCCAAACAGCACACAGCCTTCCTTCATCCAAAATGCAATGCATCAGTGGCGTGAGTATATCCGACGAGTTACTTTCGAATTAATTTCATCTGTTTCTGTCGCCTTCCTGCCTTCCAGTAACATTATAATATTCGGAACGTTAACTTTTGTTGGAGGATTGGTATTCATTGCGAGTACTGTGCTTGCTGTTGATGGTATTTCCGAACAATTTTCAGGTGGTAGTCTGTTTTGAGAGTTAACGTTGTTTCTCCTCTTTTCTATACATCCCTTTCGTTGTCATCTGTGTTAGTTTTTTCGAGGATACCTACGTGCCTAACTGATGTAGTAATCTGAGGTCTCACTTCCCTGCGACATATTCTGCTTCGCTTGCAAATATGTCACGTCTGATTCTCTGTCTGTCCATCACATTCCTGAGGTTGAGATTAGGATCGTCTGATATTTGGTGTTTTCAAGTGATGAAACATATGTTATCTCGTAAATGCAATATTGCTACCTGCAGTAAGCAACAGAGTGAAGACAGAGAAGTATGTGATGGGTCCACCGTCTTCATTTCTTTCATTCACAACCCCTCGACCTACGAAAGATTTACCTCACTTGTTGTCAGCTTCCATTTTCGCATTTTGATGGTGCTTTTTGGGGTCGTGTGCAATACTACTTGCAGTTGTCTGTAGAATTCTTCCTTAACCTCTTGGTCCACGTCACTTGTTGAAGAATGGCAGTGGAATCCAGTTTGTTTCAGTTGTGTGTGGTGTGTGTCAGTGAGTGGATGAACCCTAATTTGAATCGAGCACCAAAACGATAAAACAATTTGTATTGATTTGTTGGAGGGAAGTAGGACACTGAAATGTTATCACCATTTGCAAAGGGTAATTATTGTAATCAGGCAATATTAAGAGGTGATGCATACTGGAGTATGATTACCAAAATGCAGTCGACGTAAACTGACAGTTGAAAATAAACACAATTACATGTTTTATGTTGAACACAAACTTTCCACCTAATAACACCAAGATGAATAAACGAAGTATTAGATGCATGTGTAGAACGACATTCTGGTTTATTAATCGTAATATGGATACGAATTGGTTCACAGAACTCCTGGTTCATTCTGTCAAACCTCATGTATGCTAGTGTCTACTTCTTCAGCAACTTTAACAGTAGGCAGCCTTTCCATGCATAGCATATTACTTGAAAATTACAGTGATCTGACATCTTCAATTAACTGGTACTCAAACACGCAAGACTTTCGTCATCCAGAGGTTTCGAAACACTGAACGTAGGCATGAGATTCCACCCACTTGTGATCTTGAGGCTGAATATGTCTATATAAAGCAGTAATAAATTAGACAGGCATAAGTATGCTGTTGAATGATCATAGTTACAGAACACAACACAAAAATGATCTATCTTTTCACAAAAACCTACAACCAATAAATGTGGTTCTCAAATGTCTTCAACATGCAAGAGCAGTGAACAACTAGAAAACGTTTTGTTAACTTGAGCAGAAGGAAATGCAGATTTACAAAGATGAACAGCAAATGAAATATGAGAAATGTATTCAAAGCTTCATTTTGCTAGTCAAAATTCTCTCAACAAATAACTTGTGTCAACCAACATTTCGTCATGCACTAATTTTGTATTTTTTTCACTTTCAACAGAAATGCTGAGACTTGAACACCTATATCAAAGTAAATGGGCAAAGGAATTTCTCGAATGTAAGTCCTGTCATCCACGCACTTGATTCTTTGATGTTCCTGGAATGTCCTGTTCATTGAATAGTGGCGTGAATTTCCACTGAAGTTGAATATGCTGGATTGTGAATTGAAATGATTTGCAGTGTCATTAGAGATGATAAACAAATTCAAATACTGCAAACGTTTATGGAGAAACTTAGAGATGAGCAATGAATTTTATGTGCACAATTTGCACAATGCTCCAGTACACATCCTTCCAATACGCATAGCACAAAATACTGAATTCCAACAAAAAATGTGACTACACCAGGTCATCTGTAGAAGAAATAAAGCTGATTCACCTTTCAACATTCTTTTCAATACAGAAATAATGTACTTTTCATATCTGACAAACCCTCAGTCTGTATTTCACGTTTTCTTACTGTCCCCTTCTTACCGTACTTCCAAGTACAAGTAAATAATTTTCCAAAATTTTCTACACGTTTACAGCTTTGGATGCAGTACATAAGAAGCTCGTGAAGTTTTCTATTGGTAAGTTATTTCATCCTAGAACAATAAACAGATTTCCTGTCTCAAAATAATTTCGTGTCTGAAGACAAAACTATCCTGTTACTGTTTGTGTAATGAACGTGGGCATGAAATCATCTGGTATCACAGATATGACTGGAGATATTCAGACTTATATTTATTTGACAAGGTCAACAGGTGAAGTCGTTCTTGCTAAGCTATACGAATGCAGTCTAATCCACTTAATGAAACATTTTCTAATTTGTCCTCAATTAAATCACGAGTGACACAGGATTCTGTAGCGGAACATTACACTCCATCACCAACCTTCTCTATAATATCGTCTTCAATATTAGCTTGTTCAATACATACATGATACAGTGAAACATAATGCATCACTGATAACATTCCGAATATAATTTATAATACATATATTTCTCAAGTGCGTCGGTGGCACAGTGGTTAGGACTCTCGCCGACCATGCACATGGTCCAGGGTTCGAGCCCTCGCCAACGCACACTTGATATCTATGGTCGGCCTGCAAATTTTGACCTACCGATATCCATGCTGAAAATTCAATACTTTTACCAAAAATACGGTGTGGAATCAAGCTGTAATCAAAAAATAAATAAAAAAATAAAAAAAACATTATTGAATTGAATTTTTGATTTTCCCGTCCATTGATTGGACCGAAGTGTTCGGTCTCAGGTTGACATGTCGGCTTCTTGTGCAAATGCTTCGACGATGTCTGGGGATTTGATTTGTATACAATTGGTGGATGGTGGCTAGCAGTGGAATCCAGGATGCGCATTTCGTCCTAATTGGGACTCGTCAGCTGGATGTACCTGCATTTCCAAGTGGTCTAGTGGATAACGCTTTGGCGTTTGAAACTATGGGCACTGGGTTCCAGCCTCGGTGGGAACATCATCACTCACTGAGAAATGCAGGTACATCCAGTGACGAGTCCCAAATAGGACGAAATGCGCATCCTGGATTCCACTGCTAGCCACCATCCACCAATTGTATACAAATAAAAAAACAGTTGATTTATACAACTTGGAAACTTTGATAACTTATTTCTACTCTATTTTCATCAAATATCGAATGGTTAAATAAATCCACAATTATTCAGTTACGTTATGAAATTACTACTATTATTCGTTCTTTGTCTTCCTGGGTGAAACGCCTAGATGCTTAGTTTCTTAGATGTTTTCGAATGGTTCAGTCCAGAAGAATAGCACAGGTATACCACTGATGATAGTAGACAGCCTTGTTTTAACTTCAAGCGATTAAATGAATTTTCCGTTGTGTGGCGTTTCGCATGTGGCATAATCCTATGCCTGTTAAATGAGATGCATCAGAGTATGCAGCGCTTACAAGTGTTGGTAAAGAAAACAAGTTACTTCACGGTAGAATTAGTGAAAGTGTTCCCAAATTCGGTGAGGATGACGCAAACAGTTGACTGCCACTCTAGCTTATGTTCGACGGTAATTCACAGTTATGCGCGCTTGATTTGTCTTTCTTCAACTAAAACCGATCTCAGAGGCAGCATTCATCCATGATATATGTTGCGACAGATGCGCCTTAACATTATATTTAAAAAGGACTTTCAGATAATTACAAAGATTTAATACTGTTCAAAATGTCATCAGTTTATAAATGAACATCATTCATAAATTCACACTATCACAGTGTACAAATACACAGAGCAGATTGTTGGCTATTTAAGAAATTAAGTGAGTAACAAACAATGCTTCCGTTTTCTATAGATGCATACAGGAGGGCATTGAAAAAAGATACCACTTTTCAGAGCAAAGTTTTCGGTATGATTGATTTTCTTTATTTTCTATAGTTTGGTTTGTAAGGGTTAGTTATGTTTTTACGAGTTGATCACGGATAATGATTTTCTTTAACTAAAAGTTGTGATAAACGTAACCTAAAATTCATTGGTTAGTTGAAATTTAGTGACCGGTTCTGTGAAAAATGTACAATATTTTGAACTGGTGTTTTGTGGCACGTCATATTTTCAATCAGCAATCACACTTGCTTTTTAACGTTTTCCATCTCACTTCTCTACCGAAGCATTTTTTGAGTGAAATTACGTGAGGATAAATCTGATCGCCGTCAGAATATTTCTTGCGGAAGTAGACCGCTCTCTTAATTGCTTCTTATATTAATTTGTTACTAAGATCCACTGTTACGACATACCATATGCCAGTGATATTCAGAAGATCTCCAGTTTTTTTTCCATTGATTGATGATAATTTTCATAGTTTGTATGTATGTAGTCATATCAGTTCCTACTCTTCCACACAAAACTGAACAAATTCATAATGCTTAGGTGAATTCACTCGTTGATATTATGATGAAATCTGTTGTGTGCATAAAACTGAGTCATACTAAGGAATCTAGATAGATCACCACTGTCATCATATTTCAGAAATTTTCCACAGCTCATATAATCATTCGGTCCACATCTAGCATACCTTTTGAGTAATACATATACTTCGTGAATCTTTATTTATTCCTTCAGCTCATGAAGGATTATATAATCTGATGAAGATGCATGTTTCAAATAAATGGGAAAATCGAAAAAATCTCGACATTGCAGAAGGTAATATTTTATGATTTTATTTTCACTGGACACTAGTAACTAATGTGATGTGTTTAGTCCTTTGTTTAGTGCAGACTGAATTCTGTCAGTCAGGTTTGTGATGTGGCCACCATTCTGAATAGTTAGCCATCACGGTGCACTTTGAAATGTTGACGTTAGACGGTTGGAGGCAGTCTGCAGAACGCCATGGACCTAGGTTCAATACAGTCCTATAGGAGGTCGGTCGCGAGCCCGAATAGCTCAGTAACGCATCTGACTGCAGCATTGCTTGAAGCCAGTTCGAATCTTAGAAAGGAGATGAATTCAGGTCTGCAGATACGCCTTGCCGAAAGTGTCACCTTGCACGAAGCCTGGGTCCAAAGCTTCCTGCAGATTGCCTCCAAACATCTAACACCAAAAATTATGATTCAATTATTAGGAAAGGCAGTAGGTTATTCGATATTTTGAAAGAAAGCAAACATTCTTCATCTTCAGTTGGCCGAGTCGCCTAAAGCCACGAAAATCTCTTCATTTTTACGCAAGATACACCACAACTTATCGGAAGGGCGATATTTCCCCTTATACATCACACTCCTAAATGTGAATTTCGGACTAAGTGACAGTCTAAAACTAAATCTCACATGAATTGGTCGCGTTGCAGGAGAAAATGATATTATGTGCGAGTTTTCTGCACAATTCATTGGTTCTCCTCACTGATTTCTTTTCCCGATGGTGTGTATTTTGAGGCTTCTTGAATTTCCGCGATTTTCTCGGCATCACTGATATTGATATAGAATGACGAGAAAATCTATGCACAGATACAATATCCAAATAACAAACAGCAGTTCAGGGCATAAGCGATAGTAGGCAAACACCACATATGTATTCATTTCGTCATATATTGTCGTTAGAATCAGTCGAAAACTGATTACTTGCAATCTGAATGGGAGGGAGAGTACACTTACACAGTGGTATTTTCTGGTAGAGCTTTACATCAAGTAAGCAAGTTAAATATGATGGTGTCATTTGAACTGACGTCAGCTGAATTCATCTTTAAATAAGTTGATTATGATAATTACAAGTCAATCTGAACAAAGAACACTGTTTTCAACAATTTCTCTTCAGGTTATGACAATTATAAAATGTAATATTTATTGTCGTCGGTGGCACAGCCGTTAAGATGCTCGCCGACCATGCACATGGTCCGGTGTTTGATCCCCGGCCGATGCACTCCTTTACCTTGCTAAACCAGAAAAAAAGATGGTAAAGAGAAAAGGTTGTACATGAGGCTAGCAACATCATCCTGTAGAAATTAGCACTGCTACAGAAAATTCAAGCCTCTAGCTTGAAGCCCTATGTTCCACTGGGAATGTGAAGGAATAAAAAAGATGTCGTTACAGTAATTGGTCAATCAAGCAGAGGATACATGTTTTTATGTAGAATAACAGATTAGTTATGGGTGTCAAAAAAAATAGTAGTATTTGTGTGACAAGCGCGCTAGAATGAAAACAACTAAAAAAATATTGTGAAATAGGAGACAATGATGGTGGTGATAAGTCATAGTAGATTCGTAGAATGTGAGGTATGGAAAATTAAAAAGTCAGATCTAGGTTGCAAAGGGTGTTAGTTGATTGCGTATTACAAAGTAGTATATTTTAAACAGGGGATAATAAGACTGCAATGAGAGGTTCATCATGAAATAAAGAATGTGTGAAATGAAACATTGAGGAAAGATGCAATATCAATAATAATACGTCTGTATAGTATAAATGGAAAATGCGGTAGTATTAAGAGAATGTATGCACGAAGGGTATAAATTATGTCCAATGATAATAATTGTAATCATAAGCGAAAGAAGAAAAAGTTAAAGTAAAGAAGCAGTCTTAGCAAGGAGAAGAATCATTAATCTGAGTCTTACCGCGATTGGAACATTGTCTGGACGTGTCCTTTTTGGATACAAACCTCCGGTTTTGTCGATCCTATCTCAACAGCTTCAGCTATGTTTCACAGACGTATGTGAAATGTACGCGATAACGACTTCAGAGTTTGGTATATAACCTTGAAAGCTGTGTTGACATCGACCAAGTGTGATAGGATCAGGTGTTTAATGCAATTAATTTTGCCTCTGCTGAACCAAGATGGTAAGGGTTCTCGAACCCGTAGACGAACCTGCTTAACCGTGCGCCCTATGTAGCTTGAACCACAGGAACAATTGAAATGGTATATGCATGAAGAAGAGCTAAGATTAGGTAAGACATCTTTGAACTGCTGGGTGAATACTGAACGGCTACTGAAGGATAGTGATGGACGTGCGGAGTAGAAAGTTCTCTTGATCGCCCTGATTATACGTCGTGATGGAATCTCCGCAAGAGTATCCTCCTTGAATTGGAGACGTTAAAACTGAGGCTTTTTCTCCACCGTTGACAGTTTATGTTTACGACTTTTGTAACTCAACTTGGCTCTAATGAACTACTCTGGATATCCGTTCTCGATTAGAATGTCTCGGATGCCCTGGGGTTCTTTCTTCACACAGTCCTCAGAATAAATGGACCTCGCTGTAATTGCTACTGAAGTTGCTCAAAATCACACCACTACGTAATTCTGAATCGTACACTACAAAATTCTCATGCAGATAACGACGATACATTTATACTTTTGCTAGTAAACCCCTCAACAGACTGTTTTCTAGTTTTGCTAGAAATATCTTCGCGAAATTAGGTCTCCATGCCCACTTCCTCAACCTGTCTGTACATTTTATTATTAAACAAGAACTGGACATTTGTTGTCCATTTAACAAGTAGTTGTTTCAGATTACTGATAGGAATATCAGTGCACAATTTCTTTTCTATAATCTGTTCCAGATATAATCGATGGTTTCTACTAGAGGCACATTAGTGAATAGACATGAAACATCAAGTGATGCCATGTATTTGCCAGTCGGGTTCAAGATTTTGCTCTTATCAATAAATTGAAAGGTATCCTTGACGCTATGCTTTACTAACTCGTCATGCAATGGTTGAATTAGCTCTCCCAGCCACTTTACCGTCTCGTGATAGGGTGAAAGAGACGTGTCCAGTATGGGACGTAGGGGCACTCCTGATTTATGCACTTTCGGTAGACCATACATGCGTGAGATCGTGCTCCCTGTGGGTTTTATGTTTTCGAAAGCTTTTGGTGGTAAATACCCTTTACCCATTAAATCCTTTAATAAGTTTGTTACTCTACTTTCTCCGTATGATCTTTCATTACTTTCGGCTTCTGAAACCTGCTGCCGTCAGCTACTTTGGAGTTCATCTTGTTGATGTAGTCCTGCCTGTTCATAATTACTATCGCTGGTACCTTATTTGGTCTGGTGATAACTATTTTCTCGTTTTGTATTAGTCTTTGAACAGCCTCTCGATGCTTTTTTGTTAGTTTACTATGGGTATTATTCTTATCCTTCTGTCTATACTGAAAGTAACAGTCTACCAGGGTTGATTCGAGTCTTTTGAAGTCCTCATCAGAGGAGGTGACCAAGTGCACAATTTTTATATGGAGGTTCTTGAACTGTACACCAGTTTCAATCTGACTAACCTCAATACGAATATCACAAAACATAGGTCCTACAGATAACGCTTGAATTCGTAGTTTATCAAGAGCCAAGCTAGAAACGTTGTGGACGTAGCTTTCTGGATTAGCTAGTAATCTACTCTCGGGAGTTCGTATTTCTAAGTCTTTCATCAGTTGTTTTAGTTTTTCTTGAAGAATTCGATTCGGCGACTTCATGAACATGTTACATAGATTGTAGTTTCATATCCTCTGGAAGGTCGAGAAGTGCATAACTCCTGTATACCTTATTTAGTTACAGCTGTGTAATATCAGACGGCGTTGATTCGAGCAAATTAAGTGAATATCGTTTTAAAGTCTTTTTAATTTTCTTTATGGTAATGATGAATTCCCCGTATACCTGAAAGTTGAATAACAGTGTGATTTATCAATTGCAGATGAATTTTTTGTGGAGGAGTCAGGCAACTGGAAGAAAGACAAAGGTTTGTTTTATTACCCCTTGAAAGCATTTTCGTAACTTAAAGACGGTGATGAAATATCTCTCTTCATTTTGTGAATAGCATTTTCTCTGATGTTATTAATATGTTTATTCACAATTCTACTGAAACTTGGTAATATTTATCCGTAAAAGACCACAATCAGATACAGCAGTTATCTGATTTTTCGTCTCGATTCTCGAGTAGTTTGAATGTGTGAAAAAGCTGTCTCCACGTAACCGAACATTATATATGCCCATATTCATTGGGCGTCATCATATGCAGTAATGATACATGACACACTTGCATCACAATATCGAACTCTAGATATGTGGATTTTGATCAGAAATGGGTTCGCAGAAAGATCATCTTGACGAGTAATACGTGATGAAAATAATGACAATGAACACTGTTGTTCACATTTTATCACCAACACCCACAAATTGTATTGAATAGTTTTATCGTAATTTAGTGCGAAATGTGTGTGTGTCGACATCTGTGCCTTATATGCTATAATTTACCCAGAAATAATGGACAGAAATATATTCACGCAATGAAGTATCAGTGTAACGGCAGAAGACAAGAGACTTGGTATGTCTATGCTGCCGAATATAAACAGCTTGTCCTCATATCGCCCATATTCGCACAAAGCTTCCGTGTTGTACTACTTCTTTCCTTTATGTTGTTTTTCTTTTTTTTCCTTTCGCATCTCTCATGTTTCATCCCAACGCTGAATCATTCGCTCTTTCTGACTCCATCTCCTGGCTTTGAATGTTTTCATACCGAGGAGCGTCTCTTTGAATTCTACTGATAAATCTAAGCAGTAGCATTCGTCACATTAGTCTTTAACATGCAAACGCTCCTCAAAATGTAGGATGTCATTATATATACAACTGGTAAATTAAGAAACCACTAACATGATTATTCATTCAATGATTTGACAAATTATCCCATACAAGTTTAATATTCTATGCAAACGATTATTGTTCTGTAATGGACAAAATAAAGCCAACATTGAAGATGGACAAAAGCACGGTGAGGGCATTTGTTCTACTGATATCAGTAAACAACTGGATATATCATGTGGTAATTTTGACATAATCAACAGCATAACAATCAATTGTGACAGTCAGAAGCCATTGCGTCCATAAGATTATTTCTCTTTGAAGAATTCTTAATGAAGCATTTCATACTTCTCGATAACGTGAAATTTTAGTCCAAATGGAGATACTTAAGAAGGATTTGATGGAAGAGAAGAAAGCAATGAAAAAATTCAAAGGTAAAATGGTTCTGTAAATTTGTGTTGCACACTACGTTCATGAATAATAGGCAGTTAGTATGAAAATTCAATAGTCATTGCGTCCATGGTTAATCGTTAGCTGCCCCATTTACTCACCAGTAACACACATAATAAGCGGGTTATATTGAATATTTTTTTCATCACAAGTACAGTAACATCTCATAAATATTAGGGAGGCCAGTTTTTCATCAAACATTCGACAGTACTTTCGTGAGGACTGGAATGGGTTTTAAAACTAATATATTTAGTGTGTTGTGAGATGTGTTGAGAAATAATCGAATTATTGTGACACGTTTTCGGATCGTCAACATATTGATGATGAATACAACATTCAAGTTTTTCGATCAACGTCTTAAATATCATTCAACACTTCTTGTTTTCTTAGCTCACCTTAAAGTATTGGAAACGGCAGCAATCAACGCATCTGTTGCATACAGAAGTGAGTGAATGTATACATTAATTTTAGGAGTTTACTTCAAAGTACAATGAAACTCTGAACAGAACTAAAATGATTAATCATTGGATGAACGTGGTGATGATTATATGTGAAAAGTAGACTTCTTTAATTAATTGTCAACACACAGATGACTGACAAACATTACTTTCCACAACTATTTAGAATTTTTTCACTGAACTCTTCCAATGACGTGAAACTAAGACCAACTTCCAATTTGATTTATGTTGGAAAGCTGACAGACTGGTATGCCAAGAGTCTATCTGGTCAAAATACTGGTGTACTAATTACAGTGAAGATGCCATTGAATTTGGAAGTGGCAAAGTTTACACTATGGTACTATGTAATTCGATATTAGATTAGTCCAGTGAATATAACACATATTGTTATGGTATTCATAACTGGATGACTCTTCTGGAGCAATTGTTCTCTCATAATCATAACATATGATTGTATTATTATTACTTAGATTATTTCCGATCTGCGAAGAAGAGAATATCCACAAATGGTGAGCGAACAAGTTTACCCTGCTTAAACTATTTTGAAATTAAAAATGTATTCATCACTAAGTTCCACCTGATTCATCTTTGTTTAAAAATAATGACATTTCTGCAACAGGTATTCAGCTTTAACAGGGAATGAGATCACCATAATTGGATCACGGTGACTAGCTCAGTGCTATATGCAGTGAACATTTTTGTCGTCAATAAGCCATCATCAGATAAATGTCAAACAAATATTGACAGGATATTACAAGACATTTCGAATTAACACATTCTTGAAGATGTCTATTTTGAAGATCGTGTCAAGGTGAAGACGACAGACTAACCATGAGATAAGTTAAAGAAGGGATTTACTCACAAACTTAAAATGCAATGCACACATATCTCATTCCACAATGAATGTATTTGTATGAAGTATTTCCTTTCGATAACATCACGTATTTATGTGACTATGAGTTTGATAACAAGTTATTATTCCTTTCAGACTCACTGGATGTTGGTAAAGTTGTGCAAGCGTATCAGAAGGCTCGTTCTGATTTCACCATGGCCGCATGTAATTTCACATAGTTTTAATTTTACATGATCAGTTAATATTACTATGTAACCCTGTGTGTCTTATCAAAATTAAATTTTATCTATAATGGAGGCTATATCATTGACAAAATTAGCAATATTACTTGTCACACTAATATTGGAATCTGCAAACTGTTGTAGGTCTGAAATATCTATGCACAAGAGCGTCAAATCTACTGCTAATATAGTGTTGTTTTCATATCATCGAAGCACGCAAAACTATTCCGATAGAGATTTAGTGACTTCATTGTTGCATCATAGAATAGAACCAAAAACGTTTATCATATATTTTGTGAAGTTCAGAATAACTGTAATACTGAAACTTCATAACATGATCGAGTACATTGGGATTTGAGCTTTGTTTCATATTGTCGCAGCAAAACATTGAAAATGCTACTCATACATCACTGACAAACTGTTCAATATTTTAGGGGAACTACGCGACAAAATAAAACAATTGGAAATGAAGAAGATTGAATTTTTGAAGTGTAAGTTGAAATATTGAAATGATTTGTAACTGCCTAGTCCAAACCCCTGAATATAGGATAAACTGGCTCCTGGCTGAAATGAAGGAAGACTCCAAGCAGTATTATTGAAGTAAGTTTCTCCTTAGATCCTAATTTTTAACTCAATATGAATTTAAAGATGGATTTTGCCATTAGCTGAAATCAGCTAGCTAAATCCATGGGAAATGTATTACTCATCAGTTTACAAGCACGTCATGACTCACCTACTGGCTGACTGGCCACATGATCTCTATCGGCGGCTGTGCACAATATAACTGTTGATAATATCGTATATTCAGGCGCTGCTTCGCATAGTCGATTTCCTGTGGGGAGAATTGCAACTAAGAACGAACTTGATAATGAACACAAACTGTGTTTCATTGTTAGTCAGATAAAAGTTGTCAACAATAATTTCTGCTATACAAGATATGCGTCTATTCTCAACCTACTTTGCTTCCGGTTTTATTTTCTTTCAGCTCCAGGAAAGTGAACTGGATTCCAAGGGAATTCAAGAAATACTGGTGAAGGGAATACATTGTTTGCTTATCTCAATTTTGTTTAATTAAATATAATATCTTCCCTCATAATATCTTGTTTCGTTTGACCTTTTGTGTCTTTTTAGCAGAATCGGATATGTGAGAATGAAGTAGTGAATTAGGACGAAAATCCTAACCACTTGAACACAATATGAGGATTGTGTTTTTTGACTGGAGATGAATAGAAGTGTAAGCATTTGTAAAAGACTACAAAGCACATATACGCACACAGAAATCCCATCACCCCCATATATTCAAGGTTATTGCTGCGCACATTTTCGTAGGTGACTTGTGAAAATCTAGCCAAGTGGAGGTTGTTAATTGGCGAATTGGTTATCTAAAGGTTATTTCATTAACCACACTGTACAATATAACAAATTAAATGTAAATTCTCAGTCACACTATGCGTTATTCGAATGCGGCAAATTCATCATCCATGTTATGAGTTAATATCATGGCCTAAAATGACGAAATTAAAAGCTTCATTTAAGATACCATGTAAACAGGTCAACACTATGTTTTCAGAGCTCTTATATCCACAATATTTAAATTCGTAATTATTGAAATGTGTGCAAAACAGCATTGAAAAGTTATTCAAATCTTTCATATGTTTTAAGTAGTACAGAGATTAATCTGAATGTTATGTGTACCTAAATGTAGTCGGATTAGGGCAATCGATGTCGTACAATGGTCACAGATTTGCCCATTATATCACAGCTGAGCTGTATAGATGTCGCCTTCTGCAGTAAGCGACATATGGAATCGACAACTGGATGGTGGACATATGTATGCATTGATAGGATTTTCAATCAGGAAACATGAATCTCGTTCCTGTCAGTCAAAATCACAATACACTTTGACAGAATGATTTCCCTGAAAATCTTCCATGTTACAGGGTATGCTTTAGTAAGTTCATGAGTAAATCGGTATGGCTGTTCGTCTGTCTGTTTGTCCATTTGTGTGTTCGTGCGTTTCTATTTGTGTCAGTAGTATGGTGATCAATTTGTCAAATGAATGAATGAGTAGAGTGTTAAATGAATTGTGATTTCAGGCACATGTGAATTAATATATAAGTATGGTAGTAGTCAAGTGATTGTTGAATGTGTGCCTCCGGTAGTCATCATCATCACATCGCTTACCTATTAATCTATGAGAGATTGACGGATAGAGAGAGAACGAGCGAGCAATAAAAAGAGTGAAAGAGCAAGAGGGAGAGAGCTGAGGATGCTTTCAATTGATGATGGAAATTTACTTTTTCCCTGGTCATCCTGGTGATGATGAAATGGTGTGCTTGTTTTAGGCGTGAATGTATCTCTGATTGTGTATGAGTTTTATGTAGGTAAGCCTTCACATGCTGATGGATATTTATGGGACCCGGTGAATATAAATCAGCAGTCACTGAGTCAAGTAGTCTGGCAGTCATACATTCAGTGTATACAGTGAGAACCTATGAACAGGAAAGTGAATGACAAGAATGGCCAGGTGGCAATTTCAATGTTGATTGAAGGAAGCATTGATTTCTGCCAGTCAAGCCTGTATCACCACTGTACGTTCCATAATAGGTAGAATTTCTGTGGTGCGATCGAACACTGATACAGTACTAGTTAATTCATTACTGTGTTCTTGTATCATCGAACGAATTTCTCCTTCGTCTGGTGGAATCCAACTGTACTGTACCACATTGTCTGCATATGCCCTATTCTCTTCAAATGTACTATGACTGCCTAATAGTTGATGTGATTTGGGACTCCAGTGCATCTTGATATTTCACTGTCACCTCATGCTGACAATGTGTTGGTTGTAATCGATTAGACCGAAAAGCTGGTTGTCGGGGGAACCGATGATTTCACAAATTACGAGTGGACAATGATGAAGTGAAAATGATATGCTGCCAATGCATTACTCGCTCGATGAATGCTTACGGATCTCAGTCTCAGTAAGGATTCAAGTTCGTCAGCTTTCTGATGGATGCGTGAATGGATGGGTGAATATCAATTCAGGGTAGCTTCGCAACCTGAAGACCCTGAGGTCGATTCCTGGTGGCTTTAAGATCCGTCGTCCTGAAGAGTCTTGAACTAGGGCGGAACATTATTACAGTACTATGTTGTTTACAACGGTACTCTAAGTGATATCAGTCCGTAATGAGACTTGAAACTTATTCATGCTATTTCAAACTTACCGTTTGAAAAAATTAATCCCAATAATTTTCTAATATTTGAATAAATTTTCATGACGAAAAATAGGATGAAATTATGAGTCTGCTACAGTATACTTTATGGCTCAACAATAATTCGAGCATTGTGTTTGAGGCTAGGAATGCCTATACTATTCAAATCAGTAAAGTACTAGCAAGAAGCATCATGTGACTTCCACTCGGTAATAGGTCATCAGAATCTTTATAAAAATACAGAAGTATACTCAGTATGTGATTAGTTTCCAGTTCGTCATGACATTTTAAAGTAAAAATATAATTTTCACAAAACAGAAGACACGTCGTATCTATCGATTACACTGGCGTCACTGTATGGAACGTGGAATATTTTGCCGAAATGCTGTAGCTCAGATACCTGAAAATTGTAGATTCAGCAATCATTTACATAAATGACGTCGGGTCTACAGTTCCTTCATCTTAAACAGGATTTACGATTGAATAAATTTAAATATACTAGGCGTTTCCGCTTACATTCCATAAATCACTTCGGAAACGTTCATCAAAGTAACTTTTCAATAATGACGCTCACCTGAAGCATCTTTCGAGGTCTAGGCATTTACTTTCCAGTTATTCTCGAGTTCTGAAATAATACGACATTATCTGTCAATTTTATCGACACTTTCAAAGGATATTCCATACATTTAATTATGGACGATATAAACCCTTGAGCGGAGACCTCATGAGACGTTTGATCTCACATTCAGTTTAAGGCGTAGGTACGTAAATGCCAAATTACCAGTATTATATAAGAGTATAAAGAAATATTGATTAGACATTGAATTGTTGATGGGCAAGGCACAATTTGCCTCTGCGTTTTAAAATGTACGGCAGGAGTTAAGACGTGTAAATTAGCTATTTTCACGATAAAACTATCCGAAATTGTACGGAAGATTATTAGGAAAAGTGTGAAATTACCGATAGGTGTAACATAGAGGCATTGGGTCGGAAGCATCAGAATGAGACGATGAAAAATACTTATTGTGCTATTATACAGATAATGAATAACTGAAACTTTGTTCGCGATATTTACATGGTAGGAAAATAAGTGGCATTTTAACCCACTGATTCACTCAAACACAAACTGCGTTCGTTGAAAAAAGTCTGTTCCGTCCATCAGGGCAAGGACGAATTCACGTTTCTATAGCATTGACTATTTAGCAGGCACCATGTAGTTCGCCTGTCATCTGGAAATTTACAGACAAGAATTCAGATAATGTGAATGAATCTATGGGAATAATTTAATCCAGAATTAAATCAGAGGACATAAGTGTTAAGCTAAAGTCATAAGTTGGTGTGACATTATTAGCGATTAAATGCATTAAGGTGGAACACTAGGAAGAAAGGTTGAAAAGTACAAAGGAGGAATCTAAAACGATTAGTCACTTTTGTAAATTTGAATAGCATCATTAGGAGACGGAGATTATCTGAAAAATGTGATGTATTTATGCTATACATTTCGAACGATCTGATCACACATTTACTTGTCAAGTCGATATATATATATATATATATAAGTTAAACTAAACAAAGTGACAAAAAATATTTAAGAATGGTTAACACAACGTTTGGTAATACAATCAATAAGGATTAACAAGGTAGGTTAAGAGTAATTAAAAACTGTTTCTAAATACACAGGGCAGGCTTAAGTTTATGAATATCTATAGCCTCAGTGTATTTCAATAAGCGCCGTTGATCGTTTTTATAGATGACCTTAAAGGCTGAGTTATCATCAATCTTATGGTTTATCTCGATTAGATGTTTAGCTATAGACGACGTTGGTAGTCTAATACCTGCATGTATTGGTTTTTCACAATTCATTGGTTTTTCCAACCATTTTGCGATATGCTCTCTCACCCTCACATGCAAAGTGCGATAACTCCTCCCTGTGTTTGTGTGTGCGGACACACACGAGAATTGGTGAATAGTGTGGGGTGTGGTGTGTGTATGCACTTTTGAGGTATGCAGTGGTACATATTTGTGGCTTTTTCGATAATTACAAGCTAGGATGCATAGTAGATTCTACGGATGGTCGATATCAATCTTTGTCTCAAAATCTTACTGCTTATTTTGCATTTTTATCAAAGCCGGTATAGATTGTAGTTTAAAGACCAATTGAATTTTACACCTTTTTAAACATTTTAGAGGATATCCGTTTTCAACAAGAGTATCCCTCAATATTTCATTTTCTTTGTTTATAACTTTACCTTCAGTTTTTCGAGTGCATATGCTGACTGTGATTTCATCTTGTGAACAGTATTTGAGAGCATAGGATTATTAGCTGAATGCAGGAATTCAAAAAATGAGAGTTTAACTGTAAGAAATTTGTATTTAATCAGTCAATGAGGTAAAAACTGTCCGAATGCAAATGATCCTACCTAATCCACTTCAGACCCTATTTGGTATATTAATAAACCTTACAGATTTGTAGGTGGATCAAGGTTTTAGAATGAATACTAATCATGACATTCAGACGACTTCTTCATAATATCAAAGGCTTCCAACTGAGTCAAAGGGGGTTTCAGAGTACTTGATACCTTCTGTCTGTACATTTTACCACCGACTGGAGGTTGAAAATCTACTGTAAATCTCCACGTTAGCTCCTCAGCATACTCAAAAGGCGTTCAAAAGTTTGAGTTATTAGGATCAGTATATCTACATAAATTGCACAGTATTTCTGTACAGAATTCGAAACCTTGATTGAGTGTAATTCAGTATTAGATCAGTGTAATTTATTTGATACACATGGAAGTTTTATTAATTAAGAAATAACTAAAGGGATGAAAGTTTAACTGCAATTTATTGATAATAATCACATCAATAAAACACCATTTCTCTAGGAAGAATACCTATGGAAAAAGAAAAGAAGAAAACATATATTGAGGCCATAGTTGTGCCACTTTCGTTTATCTCATTCATTAAATTCAGAAATTCCCCATCATCTTCCTGAGGAGCTTCAAAACGGCTCTTAGTTATGGATCTGTAAAGTGACGTAGTCACATCGAGAAGTGGATGTATTAGTGATATATATCCATATAATACGTGTGTTTGTTTGACAGTCTGTTATATTTTGCTACGTTTATATGGATCGATATTCCATTATAATTAACAATCATGTTAAGGTTGTCCATTGATTCGTTCATTTTGAACATTCGCTCATACACTTGTGTTCACACACTTGTTCAGACATTCATACTTTTTCACTCACACACTTGTGTGACATTGATTTTTCCTTGTGTTTGAAAAATACAAGTATCATCGTGAACCTGGTGGTCTTCTGATTTCGGCCTTCTTCCCTCAGGACTATTAATTACTCGACTAGTACATAACAATTAGAAACCCTCCTCTGGGCATTTTAGACTATCGGTGAAAATTTGAGAAGTTTCAAATTTTTAGATATTTAAAGGCTTGCTGTTTTTCTTTATGTAAATTGTTTTCTTCTCCTCGAGAAGATTCATGTGAACTTGTCATCATTGACATTTGTAAATCTTAAATTTTTCAACGAATTAGACATAAAACTTATGTTTAAACATGTAATAAAGTGCAGGTTTTCCTTTTCGTATTTATTGGTGAAATATGCATGCCGAAGTATCAAAACATTCTACAATAACTGTGATTATTATCATTATAAATTTTTGTGCAGTTTAACTTTGAAGTACCTTAAGGTAAAACCCTCGAAATTGACTTCTGTTATAGACCAGAGTGTCATCTTAACTCTTTTATTCTTCCGCCTTATTATTATAAACCATTTTATGGCTTAAAATATTCACCTGAACAAAGTACACCACACGTTTTAAATTACACAAAACGAATAACTGTCTACAAATCTCTATAAAAGGATTGAATTGAGTAACTGAGCTAATTTTAACTACATAGTTGGTGACATGTAAGTTATCCGAATATTTTCACTGAACATTTTACTGCATATTGACGACACAATTTTGAATGAACTGAAAACACTCAGAAGATTACCCCGAGACGACTAATTAGACAAATAATCTCGGTTATGCAGACGCGCGCACACACACACAACGTAGAATTTTCGTAAATTTCATCAATCAGTCAATTGTGAAACTTTGTTTCATTACTTTCCCATACTCTGATCTTAGATGACACTAAGATGAACGTATCGGTCAAAATATATTGTAATAATCCAAAGTTTTCAATCTTGATCTCAGTCAAATAATAGTCATTTACTTTGTGGTATCAAATTCTTTGGTCTTAGTGTGATTGCGTTTCATTGACATGGCTAGATAGTTGAGGGAAATTGAGATCAATCCTAGCCATTGGAATGTATACACTTTATTGCTGGCTATGATGATAGGACTGCTGATTACTAATCAGCAGTTAGAATTTCATCCCTGTATGACAGTCATTATCTTTACACACAAGCACATAATGTCCCACTCAAACACAAATAAATTCGACTAAATGCTACTTTAAACTGTGGCCATTACTGCTGTTTACTTATGGGCAAAGGTCATGTAAATATAGTGATTGACAGCTGAAATGAGTGCGAGATCTTGAAAATTTCATCAGACTGTAGAAACAGGAATTAGCCATCAAATATGTGTAGCCTAAAGGTTGTCTCGTTCCTCTGACACTAACTAAATTTGAACTGTCCACTGAATATAACTCCCTGTAAAAAAAGTAAATATTAAGTTCCATAATTTTTCAGGCGAAGGACATTACAGTAAAGTTTAAATTTAAGACTTCATTAATTAGAAAAAAATTTGATATTGAGGAAACTGTCACATTAACCATCTTTTACTGTTCATCGTCGAGTGTGAGAAACGCCTTCAATAATTGTATTCAGACGAATTACGCAAATCGTGGAAAACTCTTTCAACAAGGAAACAATAATTGATACGACTTCCATGAGTTTGAGTTTGAGACCGAGGGAAGGCACATTCAAAGAATACATCACATGGGTAAGGAAACTCTTTTTATTTATTTACACAAAAATCAACATTTAGGTCGGAATTGATGTGACATATTTGATAATAATCATGTTGGCAGTCATGATTATAATAAGCAACATGTAAGATTGAAATTATTCATTCAATATGATCCCATAAAGAAGTATTCTTCAAGAGTATTTCTGTAAAAATATCGTAGTCATATTGGGAATTGTGTAAGTCAGTTGTTCCAATTTGTCACTGTTTCTTTTAAAGCATATTGGGGTTGGTGATTATTTTTCCAGTTTATAAATTCTGATGATTGTACTTTGAAAAGGTATGAATTATACCCAACATTTTTTCATTTAGCTTGTTTGCTGCCGCTCTGTTTGTCTTCACGTTTGGGCTCAAGATAATTCAGGAAAACTTTTGGTATTCACATATTGACTATGGACTAATCGTAAGTATTCTTTTTGGTTGTAGAATGCTGATATGAATAATACTTGCAATTATTGTGTGTATTACACCATGTATGTATAAATGTTCACATAGGAAAGATGCGTTTAAACATGTTTATGTATGACTTGACCATTACGTTTTCAAAATTTATCATAGATATACAATATCGAAGGCTTTCCTTGACATTTTTGCGGGGTTACACAGATAAACTCAGTTAAAAATTATTCCTTGTTACATGTCTGTATGTAGTTATGACAATGATATAATAACATATGCAACTGAGAATGAAATGATTAGTCAGAATAATGTGATCAATAGTCATCCTCATATAACGGCATTATTTAGAAGTTGTTTTCACATCATCGAGGTGGTAATGAAGAAAAAAGTGCCCCGAATATCTCTCTCCTATCTTCCAAAATTTGTGATATGTATGTGAAACATGTAACTTTATCTGAGAAAACATGTTCTGCCAGTGACTGACACTGGTAGACTACATTCAACAGGTCACAGTTTTGTCTTCAATAATGTTTAATCAATGTAAAAGTGATCAGTGGCTGTCATCTACCTCACAATATTTTTTCACGAATATTCAGACTGACGCTGGAGTGCATTTTATCGATGTTATTTAACAAGTTTTCTTTTACTTTATTCTCTGAAAAAACGAAACAGTAAAACAGCTAATGTCTCTAGGTGAGATCGTAATTAAATATCATGTACTGCGTGTATGGCAGCTAAGGAAAACTTGATAGTCTGATTTAGTACTCTGCAATAATACACACTTTGGGCCTCCCCGAAATCAAACGAAGGCGTTTACCGTTGCTTCAAGTGAACAGAGTAAACCAACCAACCAAGCTCAGACACTGTCGCTTTGTTATCGGTGTGCGTAGTGTGACTGCTGAAAAATGACATGAGATCTTATTCATCCAGTCACTAGATAGTGTGAGGAAGATGTGTATATAGCGCGTTGACAAGATGGATGAAACTAATATTTTATCCACACATTAAGTTTTGGGAAATAAATCAATAATATCTTAAACAAGAAAAGCAACACGAAGGAATTATTGCCGTCATACGCTTCACGTTTATCGAAGGAACGACAGAAACTGATCTCAAAAAGGACAACTGTTATACAAATAACTAAAATCATGCAATATACCTGGGATATATGCCAAGATAAAACGGCACAAAGAAGGACATTCAATAAGACCGATTGTAGACTTTAGAAACGCCCTAACGCCCAGATTTCTCTCAGCAATACTTAGACTGATAGAAGACAACTCAAAATCTAGAATAGCAGATGTATTTGAATTAGTGAGACGACTAAACCCATTAAGATATAAGCAGAGGAAATACTAGTCAGCTTTGATGTGAACAGTGTCTGTACGAGAAAAAACCCATTGACAAAAGGCTATGATTGCACTGAATACGAGATTTAAAGAAGATAATGGCTTGGAGAAGGAACCCAGTTATCCGTGGAAGAGACAATAAAAGGCGTGAAAATCTGTCTGACAATAATATATTTTCCATTCGCAGGAAAAATATACCAAAAGAATGAAAACGTTTCCATGGGACCGTACATCTCACAATTAGTAGCTGACATGTTCATGGAAGTTTGTGAAGAAAGTGCACTAAAACCATTCAGGTCATCAATAAAATGTTGATGGAGATATGTAGAAGACAGGTTAGTATAAGGAAAAAGGACGATGTTGAGATATTCTTCTCTCTCGTTAACAGTCATGTTGAATCAATAAATTCACTATTGAAATAGAGAATGAAATTGGGAAACTGCCTGTGTTAGACTTCAAAATACAAAAAGTAAGAGATGGTAGCATACAGAAAAGCTACACAATCTGAAGGATTCCTTGATCATCACTCAGCTCTCCCAATTACGCAGAGTAAATTGAAGGTTATTACAAGGTCTTGCAGATAGAATTCGTAGACTTACCGTAACGCCAGAGGACCACCGTTAAGAAATAAACGCCTTATTCAAAATGTTGCTAGACAACAATTACCTAAATGAATTTATTATAATGGTATAAGAAGAGAAGAATGAGGATAAAACCGGAGAATGACAAGTAGGAAGATGCTGAAAACCGATCACAGTAACATAGTAAAATGATGCATCAGAGGCACGTTGAGGAAAAATTAACAACATTGAGATTCACAAAACGTTTAAACTGACGAATTTAATTTAAATAAGATAAATCAACTAAAAAATTCCATACATATGATTGATAAAAGCAATGTGATTTACAAAATGCCGTGTTTCCGACTAAATATGTGGGCGAAACATCCAGATCATTCAAAACAAGAGTAAATGAACATGAACGCCTAACTTAAGGTCATATAACAGGAACACAAGCTTACAACGATACAAAGATTCATCTACAGCTGCGCATGCATGTGAAGAAAACCACAATATCTATTAGAAAAATGTTTGTATTATGAAAGAGAAAATGAACAAATTGAATGAAAGACTTATAACAGAATCTAAATTTAATAAGCCCATATGTAGCAAGTGTGACTCAACACAACTATCAACAACTTGGAATGTAATTCTGAATATAAAAAATGAAGGAACAAAAATGCACTATATGTGTGAGTGCGATTTTTAAGTGTGTGAATGAAAAACAAAAAATATTCTAACAGCTGGTTTGAAAATGGGCTTTAATTTTGCTCGAAATGTTATCAAAAATAAAAGCCTATCATTCTGTGTAAACCACTGAAATATGATTATACTTTTATTTGATCCATTCCACAATGCCAAATCGTTTTACTGACATTTAGTTTAGTCGGATCACCTTCATTGCCACCACATTTAACTGAGAGGAAGCTATGAGTTCTTTACCATTCGACCTTTTCTGCATCTCTCACAATGTTGCAACTCACTGGTTCTCATGCAACGTTCTCCAGGAAACTTGGCAAGTTATGTCATTTAAAGGCTCACTCAGTGTGCATCCAGAGATTTCATGCACATCGGCTGGTAGCGAATTCCAGACTGGTGATATCAATATGACATAACAGAAGAACCACACATGATATCGTTTTGTGTAATAATGAAACACACCTTATTCCTAATATTTATAGTTACCCTTAGTTGTTTCCAATTGGTTTCACAGGTCCTACTCATATCCATCGCATACTGTTGTGTTTTTGGTCGATTCTACGCACTCTTTATATTTATAATCTTGAATGTGTCTCTAGCAATAGCTGCCGCAGTCATGATAATCGCTGTCAATCTGAAACGTTTGGATTTGCCAGCGTTTCTGGCGGTCGTATTCCTCGCAGTGCTCATTGCATTCATAGGACTCCTATCCATCCTTCTCTACGCTCTGCATGTTCCATTCTCTGTGAGTTGTTATTGTCTTCATAATCTTTTGAATGAGCACTTTATTTATGTCAGATGAAGAGAAATGTATTGAGACGTTGTGGTCACACTAATGTCAAGAGAATGTATTGACCCAAATCCATAACGAAACAGTTGGGCTTCATGAAGCCGTTGAATTTTGTCATTTGACAATCACTTTGTGTTTTGTGGTGATAAGCATTACATCCTATCTACGGAAAATAAATGAGTGTGCGCAATACAGTTTGGGAATTCAACATGTGACCTGTCTTTCGCAAATTTCTATAAGACACAGAGCACTGACCAAGTTACTCAATGATAAATGTGCGCTACTTATAAAGTAATCCCCTAAAATTAGTTGGCCATTTAGCCCTATGTAAGAAGTCAGTTGGTAGCAGCCGATCAACTAACATATTTGAACTGGTTGAACGTAAGACGGTGCCAATTTTTTAGGATGATTTGAGCACTTAGTTAGACCGAATCAATGATTTTCTATGTTGTTTTATTATGATTCAGTCGAACCGGACGCTTTAGAAACAGAATAATCTAGTTTTGATTTTCCGAGTTCCCTGAAATTTTTGTAAGTAATTTTCAAACATCAGTAGGTAGGAATAGAAGGGCTTCAAAATTAGCCATATACTAATATAACTCAGAACACCAGCGAGTACCAAGAATTAGTAGAATGCCGATTTCATTTTTTTATTTATTAACCTTCCAGATTCGACTCATGCATGCGAAGCTCTAGACATTCCTAAACTAAGACAAACATCACGCCAGAATTCCCTGCATTTCAGTGATTCTCCAACTGAGGTAAGATCATGATCCTTATTAAAATCAGCCAAACCACTGAAAAGCAAAATCAGTTTTCATGTACCATATATCTTCAACTGTGTCAAAACTTTATGTTTTATTCTTCACATACTTCTAGGAAGCCGTTAGCGAACTGTGTCTATGCATCGGTTCAATGCTCGTGAGTTCACTGGATGTTTTTTATCTACGATTCATTTTATTAGATGATTTCTCATCTGCAAAAATCAAAAAAAGTGACATGGAGTCATAATTTTTCAACATTTTGATAATCAACCCGTACAATTTGATATAAATTAGGAAATAAGTGAGTAGTTAGACAACAAGTGACCAGGTATGCCATGTATTTCATCAAAGTGTTCATGGAATTTAGAAACCATAGAAAACGATTGTAGTTTCAATATAATTCTTAGCCAGCAAAAGTATCACTGAAAGAAGTGGGAATTGTAATGAAGCAACATTGAAGATGATTACATTGAACTAGATAAATAAAGTTGACAAGTAGGATAATATCGGAATTTTCTCAGAATGGAAATAATAGTCACTGCTGAAATAATGAACGGTGGATATGGAAATAGAACAAACAGAATGAAAATAAGATGAACCAAAATAAGATTATAATAGTTAACCATAGAATTATTCGAACCATGAAAAAAACGTGATGATCACGAGTGTGAGATAGTGATAATAATTAAAACGACTGTCATGATGTTATGATTACATTCGAGATGTAAGCTAGGGTCCTAGAAATTTTCATTTCATGAACAAAACTCCCTTGTTGCAACTTACTGCTTCTGTTTCTGTGATTCGTTGAATGCAGGTATTTCCTTTTGAGCTTTTCAGACAGAATGTAATTGCTTTTCCATATTAGTCTCGTCTCATCAAACAAGTTTAGTGACTTTAGAAGCATATGTAACAATAACCAACAATGATTATGGATACGACATACGGAACGACCTATACACTTCATCTCTAAGAAGAATTCAGATTAGAAGATAACCTTGAAGTTTAACATGTGCTTAGGTTTCTATTTCTAAGTGCTAATGAAGTTAAAGTGTCAGGAGCTTACTAATCTCAACACTGGTGCATAGAATATTCCAGTAAAATGAACACGCATCTTGTATTTTGCAATGCTTCTAGCTAGAGCTTTGAAGTTTCGGTAGCTGTGGTTTTCGGTTTTATGGGATTGCTTTGCTAGCCCCATACTCAGCCTTCCTTCTTTACCAGTCCTAATACTGGCTTAGCCATATGTGGGAATGCATCGGCTGAGGATTGAACTCTGCACCACATGAGTGGTCGGCGATCATACCAATTCTGTGCCACCGAGGCATGCATCTATTATTTATAGTGCTAAGAAGGGATCACTTTGTAAAAGTAACCAGATTCATATTATTTCTTTGGTATAATCTTGATCATAATGTCCAATTAAGTCATTTGATTCTTGTTTGGAAACGCTCAGTTTTCCATTTAGAAAACTAGACGCATCATCAAGGTAGCCTCATTCATTGTGATACATTAAAAGCTGCATAATGAGACTTGTTTACGCAATTAATATAAAGAATATTTACCATTGAAACAATTCAACTTTTCGGCGTAATTTCTGTAAATCAGCTGAGATGAAAAGATCAGAATCGTGATTTGTATATCAAGTGAGTTTTTTTTTATATCAGTCCGTTAGACATGGCTTTACAATGAAGCTTTGCAATTTTTAACTATTTACAGGGTTTATTCCTTCTTGGAAACACAGTACGCGACTGTGTAGGTAGTAAACATTCATTCTGTTTTGCAATGTGTCAGGCGTTCTTTTTCTGGATTTTCATTACTCTCTTATTCTCAGGAATTTACATGTTGATATTACCTTCAAAAAAGAAGGAGGGTAACAGGGATTAAGAAGATTTTGAGGTAAAAACTTTTAAATGGCTTTGAAGTGTTTCATTGATGTTTTTTATGTATCGCAAATATAACATGCGCGTTCCTTTGTGTTTTGAAATCAGTAATTAGGAAAGATTCTATCTGCATCAGTTGTCATAGTGTAGCGGTCAACTTGCACAGAATAATAATCAAGTGAAAACAAAGATTATTGCTGGTGTTATTGCGAATGATGTCTTAGGAAGAAGTTGGTTATGCTCAATCCATTTGCCATGAAAGAGAAATTTGCCTTCAGTTTAGTTGCTACTGGAGGATGAATTTGCACTGTTGCAGGATTTTCTTACAGCTGTAAAGAAGCTGTAGCAGTAATATGTCTGTCCCGGAGAAGAATCGATCAAAAGAATTCTGACTTTAAAAGCCATACATTTCGTCTTAAAGTAGAATGGTTCACATCCAGTGTCATGACAACTTGACATCCTTGATTTATTTCTTTTGTTGTGAAACGAATCGGTAACATTTAAA
This sequence comes from Trichobilharzia regenti, assembly GCA_944472135.2. NCBI lineage: Eukaryota > Metazoa > Platyhelminthes > Trematoda > Strigeidida > Schistosomatidae > Trichobilharzia > Trichobilharzia regenti. The sequence goes on along the minus strand of OX235267.1, from coordinate 52,528,859 downwards.
ACAAAGAACGCAGTTAAATGTAAGAGGTTAATTGGTGGGTGGTGACTAGCAGTGGAATCCAGTATGCACATTTCGTCCTATTTGGGACTCATCAACTGGATGCACCTACATTTCCCAGTAAGTGATTATGTTCTCCCCGAGGTTCAAACTCATTGCCAACCTGAGACCAAGCACATCGGTTCAATCAATCGACAAAAAATCTAAAATCGAATTCAAAGTTCAATGAAATATAAAAATTCTTCACCAATAATTGTGTACAACAGTATGCCAGTGCTACTGGTAGCTGAACTTACCTCAGATCGATAAACATGAACTAGCTGTATGAGATAAACTCTGCTTTGAATTTTGTCTCATATCATGGATAAGTGCTATCATTCTTTCAGCTCAGTTGCTGTAAGTTTATTTAACGGAAACCAGAAGAAATTAAGATGATTCTTTCAGGCTAATTATCCATATTAATATTCGCTCACTGGACATTCAGATGAAACAAATTGACAAGTCGATGCTTAAAATGACAAAAAAAAGAAAAAAGTTCTGTTTAGATCGTACGGGTGAGTCAGACAGTATTTCAACGACATGAGGAGCGCGACACATGACACTGTAGGGTACTCCTTATATTAGAAAGATACCAGTAGCGCACACAAGTGTGTTCACATGGTTAGTTAAGACATACAACGATTGTGCATGTAGCTAGAAATGCCACGAGACAGGGTCGACATATCTGCTACCGTTTGGAGTGCATCCAGCGTCAGCACCACATCTCCATTCCACGCGGTAACTCACCATTATTTTCAAGCAGCCTCAAGATTACCCACGTGCTCCATTTCCTACATGGATTATCGATGCCATGTAGCATTAAGTATCAAACAGGTTGGCAGTTATTTAGGCTCCACCGTAGTAACTAGCATATGATGTATCTGGATGTGAGTTCATGTCACCTTTGGTGGTGGTGTTTAATTATCAACAGATAAGTCAGGTTCTATCAATAATTGATTTCATTTTGAGAACCATTCAGGACCAAGGAGTACTGAACAATTGCTTCCTAATTGATACGTACTCTCCATACGTGATCAAATTTGGAAAACAAATCGAGCTGTCAGGAAATGGTTTTTCAGTTATATCCTTATCAACCCTTCAATTCAAATCAATAAATAGTTCCCGATGCAATTTGTAATTTATTCATTAAAGTAGTCATAATAACAATTAGTCAAGTGACCAAAATAAAGGCAAGAGGATTTAAAAAAAGAATCATTAAATGAAATGCCACCAGTGTTTGTCAAAAGCGAAACAGGCGGTTTTGGAAAATCTATGGTGTATATGCTGGGGAGTAATTGATTTTTCAAAAATATTTACTGATTCAAGCACAAATTTTTGTTCATTATAATTTCAAAGTACTCACACAACTTTCTTGCCTCGTGTATATACATGAGTAAAAATTGATTAGACATATGAATACAATTAATATAAGACATGTGTGAAACAGAAAGGAAGATCAAGTACATTCGGAAACACTGAAAGTGTTATCATCAAACATCATTTGATGATAATTAGGACGAGTACGGTTAGCCAGTTTACCATAGGAGATAAAGCACATTAGGAAGTAATATAAATGTTATCATTAAAAAATGTAGTACGATGGGAAATATTACGTGTTGTTAGTTAATAAGATGGGAAATGAGATGGATTTTTAGTAGAATAAATATCTCATTACAATGCTATTTTCCATAGTAGACTGGCTAACAGTACTCGTCCAAATTCTCATCAAATTACATTTGATGATTTCACTTTCAGTGTTTCCGTATGCACTTGATCTTTCTTTCTGTTTCACACATGTTTTTTATTTATTGTATTCATATGTCTAATCAAATTTTACTCATATATAAACAAAGCAAGAAAGTTGTGTGAGTACTTTGAAATGATTATGACCAAAAAATGTGCTGCTAATTAACATGAATCTTGAAATACGAAATTCGCTGGCCGCCTGATTTAACGTTATTAAAATAACCTTGTGAGCTGTTGTCCAAGTTCAGGTAGCTCAGTAAAGATTGTATGCTTCATAAGCGTGATAATGATTACAGCTCTGCAAATGAGGATGAGAATGTCACCCAACAGCATTTATAACCCCTTCTCTGTGCTCGAAACGCAGAACAACGCAATGTTGGCGTAGCTAAATGAATAACTGACAGTATGCAGAGACAAAAAGTTTTATGTAAGCACAATGATTTTTCTTCACTGTGAATACTGAGTGAGTTTTTCATCGAAATGTCTTAGTGAACAAGAATAAATTATGAAACAGCTTTCGTATGGTCGAAAGGGGAAATAGTTAGCCTACTAAAACTGAATCTCCAATGTTGTATGTGAAATCTTTTTCGTAAAGTATGCCTAATTCTGAGAAACATATGATAGTGAATATGAAGCTTGTGTGATTTTTCAAAAAATTTATTGTTTTTGTTATTATAGCTTGATTCCACACGGTATTTTAGTAAAATTATGGAGTCCTCAGCATGTGATATCGGTAGCTCAAATAGAGTCGGCCGACCATAGATATAAGGTGTGCGTTGACTGAAAATTGAATCCCCAAAAATGTGCATGGTTGATGAGCATCCTAACCACTGTACCACCGACGCCTCATTTCCCATATCAGAGAAAAAACCTCACTTTTCAACTTCATCTCAATTTATTTGTGCCACCGTCTAAATTAGATAGGTTTTGTTTGGAAATTTGACGGCCATTCAGTGTACCTACGATTTCACATACACATGGAAAACGCGAAATGGGGCATTTTTACTCATAACTTATACTAACTATTGGTTAGCTGATTGGTGAACAGCATAGTAAAGTGGCATTTAAAGCCCTTTAAAAAGCTTTTCTCAGATGTTGTGATATCATTTAAGTGATAGGATATCTCGTGAACTGCAGTCTTTTAAACACTATGAACGGAATATTTCATATTGGGTCATAGGAAAAAGACGAAAGTTTACTTTTACGTGATACAATTTCAAAAGCGGTGCAACCGTAAATATATTTAACAGTGAAATAATAAGACCAATCAGATACTGCTAATATTTGTCCTCGTAAAACGTTTCACGTAATGTAACGTGTGACCTGTATTGGTTGAGAAGGCAAGATAAGAGTAAGAATTTTGGATTAAGTATTAAGCGGGAGAAAATGATAGTTCAATATGATTGTGTTGAGTGGACAGGAACTAGTGGAAAGACGATAAAGCCATTTTATAAAATCTGTATGGAAACTGAATGTTATTTATAAACATTGATGATGTGAATAATAATAGTAATAACAAAATAATAATTAACAATAATAGTGGTAAAATTATGTAATCAAAAATTAAATCAAATTACTGACAAATCAAAGAAGGTGGATAACCTAACAATACTTCTGGAGTCTAATATGTTAATTGTGGATTTGGACCTTTTGATAACCCAAAGTAAGAAATTTTAATGTATTCCTCAACTAACTTTACTGATTTGGTACTTTTATTTCTATTCGAATTTGGTATATTAAGTCAGCAGAGTCTAAGGTCCGCCACACACGTACACCGCAAAATGTTGTATCAAGTCATTGTGAACGGGAACCAAAAAACGTGTAGAATATATCATGTTGGAAAATGGACAGCAGGCTAGAAATCTGATAATCAGAAGTGGAACTGATATTCCGGTGCAGTATTTAGAATCAAACATACATTTTGTAAAGGACAGAGGAGATATTCCACAAAACTGCAGAAAACTCTTACAGTAAGAAATAAACTCGTTTTCAGTATCTGAAAATAAGATGGGAGACAATGGCTCAAATGAGATTCAAGTGGTTATTGTTAGGAAAACGCACCCCAATCACAACCATTTAAAAGTTGCATTGACTGAGAAAACAGGTTGGCATAAAATGGAAATCTCACACGGATCAGCGTAAATGGCGATCATGAAATGCGGTGGTTCGCATAAATCACTGTCCTGCCTGAAATTCCATCCAGCGCAGTACATCTTACTTTCTGTAATTCAAATTGTCCGAACAAATCAATTATATCCTGGATTCGTGAAATGCTCCCAAGCATATTTTTTGTTGACCTTGTAACTACCAGTGCGCTTTTCGTGGTAACTAAATTAATTATTCTTTGCTTCTGATGTAACTTCACTGCGTGAAGTGCTAATAAAAGGACTGAAATTCACTATAACCAAAAGATATCCACACTCAATATCGTCTTATCATGCGTCTCCATGCGTACAATAATTGCATGAATCATCGGATAACACTAAAATCTTCTTCAACGAATTCGCAACCCAGATCATGTATAATATTTAAATAAGGTATGACACTGGGCAAGTGAGTACTTCTCAGTAAATGAAATTATTTCAGAGCCCGTACCATCAGTGGAATTCATTGCGAGACTGTGCGGTAATTCTAAAGCAACTTCATTCACTTTGAACCTAAACCGTAACACTGAATCGTTCACCCAAAGATAGCACCAACAACTTCACCGCGTACACACGAAATGAAAAAAGTGACGAAATCATCGATGTCAGTTACTGTCACTGAATCATTCAGAGTATCTCTAGGTGAGGGAGTAAGCGAGTGAGAAATAGGCGTGATGCAAAGAACATCTCATGAAGACTGTGAAGAATGCTGTTAACCTGCAAAACACCACAGTATTACCTTCTCCATGGTCTTCTTCAAATAAATCTGAAATCGAAACACAGAGATATTTCATAACCTTGGATTCGCGAGAAAGTTCCTTCAGCAAATACAAGTGGAATCATATGACATTTAATTATTTATTCAACTACACTGCTCTACACTCTTTTACACTACGCTACAATACAATAAAATCCTGTCGCACACTCTATACTCTAAGTCACTGAGATGCAGCAATTCGTGTCAATCGCTATCCGTCTAGCTATTTACCTACCCATCCACCTATGTTTATTTTTGTCCACCAATCTATGAATGTCTGTATCGTTTTAAAACAATATTTATCCCTAATTCTATTTCAGACCTTGGTAACTGTGGTAGAATATAATCAGATATCGCATAAATATTCAGCTGAGCAGAGGTTCTCTCGAAATTCGGTAAATCGTTAAATCCTGCTTTATTACCGCTGTATACTGGCTTTAGTGCGCCGGTGACATACAGGTTAGGATGCTCGCCGACCATGCACCTGGTCCGGGGTTCGATCCCTTGCCGACGCATTCCTTTACCTCACTGAGTCAGAAATAATACTGGTAAAGAGGAAAGGTTTGGGATGAGGCTAGCAACCCCGTCCTGGAAAATAAACACTGCTAGAGAAACTTCAAGCCACTAGTTCGAAGCCCTATGTTCCACTGGGGAACGTGAAGGAAAAAAATACAGATTTTAATACATATCGGGAAATAAACGTTTTCAGAAAATGACAGTTGAAAACAATGGTGAATCAATATAACCAGTAGCACACTGCACATAATATATCGAAGACTGTGGTGAACACAGGGTGCTTTTATTCTGATTAAACCTGTGTTAATTTTACTAACCAAGAAGTTTTTCAACGGTCAAGGATTGCAAATTTAACCTAGCTGATAGCTTGGAGTTTAACTTGAAGTCTATTAAAATGAGTTCAATTACAGGAAATTCTAAAGTATTTAAATGTAACGCGACTTTCCGTCAATTAGTTAGTTTCAGATTGATTTTCCTTTTTGTTACATTGATGATTCAATGTTCACATGTGTCTTGTAAATAGAGATGCTTTCGAAGTTATAATGAACACGACTTGATTTTCTACGTATTCAGGTAATCAGACCAAATTGACTTTACTTCGCTGTGGATAATTTTATCAGAAGGGGAAGTCGGACTCTTCCACATACACATTTCAAGAAATCCAATAATTTATTAACATTAAATAACATAATTATTAACCCAGCTGAAATATTAAGATTTCAGGTCTTATACTAGTGATTTCTGATTAATTTGACTGTGGAACTAACATGAGTTTAGAGCATCAAAGGAAAGTGTATATTTCTCTGTATTAATGAATTCCTCTGTATTATTCACCTGTGATTTCAGCACAGTTCTACCCTATCAGTTTACGAGGCTGGTTTGTCAGTCATTCAATCACTGACTTGGAATCCACAGGCCCAGGCATTCTAACTTCCGTCAAGCCGCTAATATAATCCTACTGTCAACCAACGCTTTCACTGACATTTGGGCCAGAACGAAACACGCGTTCAGCTGATCAATGATTTTCTATCTAATTTCTTATCATAATTAAATCTATACTTAAATTCACCTTTAAATAATTATAGTGATGAGTTATTAACTATTGTAAATGAACTTCAGAAGAATTTTATCCAAAAATAAAATTACAATAAGCAAAGAGATAATATTTTGACAAGTTATAAAAAAGGATTAATAATCAACTTACATTCATCAAAAGCATTGTTGTTCGATAATAGGAGTAAAAGGCTGAGTAATGCCTGTAATAATAAATTTCGCATGATTCAAATTCTCTCAACAGTGTATGCTTTCAGTGTTATCTACTGCAAAATAATTTTGCGCCTAAATCTCTCTCATATAGCCTTTTTATAGTTATACATGAATATACACTATGTATGCATATGGTGTACATATGTGTCTCTCACTGCTGTGTTCACCTACCTATAGATGCAGCTATATTTGGCAAGTAACACAGCATACCACGTAGCATATAAAAACAATCAGCAGTTCATTGGGTACAGAAAACAACAATGTATTGATTTACGGTCAATCTTGTTGTCTATGGTCACCATCCATGTGAAGACGCATCAGCCAATCCTTTCTTTTATAAGGAGAATTCAGCTTCTTCAGCAGCTATGGCTTGTACAGCGAAACGTTCAGAAAAATCTTGTTTTGATTTTCTTATTAGGCTAAGGTTATTTTAAATAATTTATAACGAAAAATCAATCATTATCGACAAAATGTTTATTTTGAAAAATCACGTTGTTATATAGTGATATTTCACGTCTCAACTACAAATTACTGTTCATAATATTATGAATATCAATGTGCGTCGGTGGCACAGTGGTTAGGACTCTCGCCGATCATGCACATGGTCCGAGGTTCTATCCCCTGCGGACGCACACCTGATATCTATGGTCGGCCTGCAAAATGTGGGCTACCGATATCCATGCTGAAAATTCCATACTTGTACCAAAAATACAGTGTGGAATCAAGCTGTAATCAAAAACAAATAAAAATAAAAAAATCATGTCATACATTGATAGAAATATGAGCGATAATTTCTTCTCTAAACGAAACTTATGACTGTATATTACACTATACGATATCAAAATAAAAATTTTATCCACAATTGAGCTGTACAATAATACTACATTGGCCAAGTTTTATCCTATTATCAAAAATCAACCAATCAGTATACGTATGAAATAATCATATATAAAAATGAACATTTTGTCCCGTACAATAATGATCATACACGATGGAAACTTTCGGAATCACGTAATCAAATGAAAGCGAAGATGAAAATATTCAGTCCCCAGTGCAAGGAAAGACTGATAACAGCTTCTCTCTGAGCACATAAATGGTGTTTCAGGCGCTTGGTGGAGATTATCTTTGTGGACTTAAGGAGAAATGAACTATTTTGCCTACTGGTAATTTTGAACGGACTTACGACCTCCACCTAATGACCCACGTCAAGGAAATGCCTGGTGATGCCACTGTTTAACGCGTTTGTTCCCTTTAGACAAAGTCTGTTTGATATATGTTTAGAAAATTGTAGAAAAACCTTTTTTTATGTTACGCCAATTAACTGCTCACATAGATACACAAAAATTGGTATATGCAGTTAGAGTTAACATGAAAAAGATATCAATCGATTTTTGATTGTGCCAAAGAGCAATTTGTTCGGTAGATGAGAACCAGCTTAGCTGCGGAATAGTCTCTGACTAGTGAAGTCTTCAACCTTCTGTTGCCAAGACCTGTAATATTTTCACTTTTAAAATCAAGTTGAATGAATATGCGTATTTTCTCTACTGTTGTTTGCTCGACATTTGAGCATTCAGACATTCCATATTTGTTAATGAACCTTTAAGAGTAACTATCCCTTCTCAACAACTTGACTAGTGCTCATATAAACCTACTAGAATAAAAACTATAAAAATGTAGGCATTATACTTTCCATATAGGCTGCCAATGTGTACCATGTATGTGAAACTCCAGATTCATGATTTGTTTAATATGTATTTTCTCCCCTTCTGTTCATTTAACTTCCCTTTGACACATTCGATATTTCCGATAGAGGCGTTTCATCATTCCGATTGCATGTGTGCGGTGTGTTGAATCGATATACAAAGCTTCCGTTGAAAACATTCAATCCCCGATACAAATTCAAAAAGGAATAAAGTTTCATAAAGCAAGATTAAACGAGTTCATCAAATTTCGGTAAAACGCGTCAGCTGAATACTCTACACGGATATGCACACTTTTGAAATAACATTGGCAGGTATAAGACTGATAAATAAATAAAATAAATTAAGTTATTCACGTAGAAAGACATGTGCGAATGTTTTCCAGGTCATTTTCAAATAGACAACGGGAGAAGGAGTATGAAAGAATCAGAAGAAATGAAACTGAAGAGTTCACTTTTTCCGGAACCGCAAAATGACTTTTCCTATTGGATATATCTAAAGATGTTCATAATTTATCTGATTTTACCCTCTCAAAAGAACAAGCAGACATTCTGTGATTGTGATTCAACTTCTCTGTTCCTATGAAAATGATGAAGCAAATTGGTATTGAATGTCAATTTGAAAATCTTTATGATCATCTTATGTGGTTACATGGTACGTCTAGTGACAACAGAAGCTGGTTGAAATCAAAGTTGGTTGATATTGCTCATCAATTTCGAATCACCCCGACCAATCAAAAGTTTCATATTACCAAAGAACACTGGAGATCTCTAAACAAGCTTCGAAAAGACAATATATAATAATCTTGTTATTTTACAAGCTGATAAAAAACAAAATATACCACTAGTGAATTGAAATCCAAATTTGATAATCATGCAAAAGACCAAGCGTTATTGGCCGAAAGGAAAATCATGCAGCATCTACGGCAACTCTTCAAAAAGAAATACATTAATGCAAATACATATAGGAATATCAAGCCGACTGGGTAAAACACCCAAAAATCAAACGGATGCTTTAAAATACACAAAGCAGGAGCGCCGTTAGGACCTATACTCTCAATGGTAAACTCATCATACCACAAATTGGCATAGTGACCAAGTTAATTATTGCATTTCTTCCGAAAACGCTTTGGAATTTATATATTTTCTGATCCATTTCAGTCTGGCAAGCAAATTAATGATTTCAGTGTATCTGATAAGCATTTGGTCTCTTTCGATGTTACCTCTCTCTCTTCACAAAATGTGCCAGTCGTTGAGACTATTGACTTCATATATAGAGAAGCTGAAGATATACGAAGATATATGAAGATTGAGGAAATATTCAATTACAATTCGATGGGCGTCCATTCAGTCAAGTTGATGTTGTCGCAATGGGCCTTTGGGATCACTTTTTGTAGACTCACTCTTATCAGGCCTAGAAGTCGGTACCTTGCAGCAACATATACAAGATTCGGATGCATACTTAAGATGTGTTGATGACACTTTTGTTGTCAGTGGAAGCAGATCAAAAGCTGAATACATGTTGATAAGATTCAATTCATGTCATTCTTATCTCAATTTCGAAGTAAAGCAAGGGGGAAACGATACTATTAAATTCCTAGAGGTTTTTCTAGTAAAAATGACTGATGGTACAATCTAAAGATCTATGTTTAGAAAGTTTTCATCAACAGGACAGTGCATGCATTTCAAGACCTTTGTTCCAAACCAGTATAGCAAAACTTAGTCAGAAAACTGTTCAGCTGAGCACGAAACATTTGTTCTGACACTACTATTGAGCATGAAATAAAAGCTCTGAAGGATACTTTATCTTGGAATGGATATTCCGAGAATTTCATCAATAAATACTCTATAGAAATTACCCCTTGCTAAACTATCCAAACACTTCCAAGGAAATCTGTCCATATCAGTTTGCCATTCAAAAGAGATGATGTACAGGAGGTAGTAAAACGAAGACTCGATAAAGCTATCAAGACAACTTATTATGATGCAAAACTTGTTTTCCTCAACAACAACAAGCAATTGCTTCAATAATCTGGGGAAGACCAGTCGCCTATCCTCGACATTTCTAACTGTGAATCTCAATTTGAATGTGTTTGTGGAAGAAAATACATAGGTCGTAGAGAAAGCCAATTTTCTATTTGCATGATGCAGCATTTGCCGAAATGGTTGAGAACAGCTGAATAAAAAGTGTCGAAATCCTCAATAACAAAACATCTTATTGACTACGGATGCTGCTGATATCGAGGCTGCCAAGTCATTCAGTATTATTAGAGGACAAAGAAACAAGAAGATGCTTGCAATTGCAGAGGCTTGTGTAATTTGAGTTTATAAACCGGGTCTCTGTGTACAAAAAGAGATGGTTGTCACTCTGAATATACCATTCTAAGACGTTTTACTTATTATTCTACCTCTTGATTCATTTAAAACAATCTTTTATCAGTAACATTATCCTTAATCACTTCAGCATTATTATTGTTAATTGTAACTATTACCACTGATATTACTCTGTTTACAATTCTTGTTATATTCTCTAATGACTAATTGTTTATCTAATTGATGTAATTAAAGCGTAATGCTATTTATCTTAATTTGGATCTCTCATACTCTCTCTCTCCTTATCTATTTGAACATGACCTGGAAAACATTCGCACATGCCTTTCTACGTGACTTATTCGATGTAGTTTATTTACTTATCAGTCTTATACCTCTCAATGTAATTTCAAGTGTGCATATCCGTGTAGAGTATTCAGCTGACGCGTTTTACCGAAATTTGATGAACTCATTAAACCCTAATGCTTGACAATTCAATAAGAATGTTTCATGCATAGAGGTTGCATAATGTCAAATTTTTTACACAAGGTTGTGTAACTTTTTATATTATCCTACCAACTCTTTAATTATTCACCCGTTGTTAACATCTACGCACCTCATGAGTTATTCCATAAATGACATTAAATATTTTGGAGCTTGATACTTAACTATGATTACAATCACAAAGATTTTATTTGTATTTATACTGCTTTTATTATTTCATGTATTCACACCCTTGATTCAATTCTCTCATGGGATATAATTTTTAAAGAAAACCATACATACACGATTGTACAGCTTGATAATGAATTTGTCGGAGAGAGTCCATTCACTGAATACAATAGGCACCAAGAATGTATTCCCATTTTCCAACACTCTTTCTTATATAAAGTAGATATGAGATGGTTATGATTTGTGAATTGGTGAAAGTACTCTTACATTCTACCTTGCTAGAAAACTAATTAGACTGATTTGAATGCACTGATTGCTATATGACTAAACTACACACTCAACTGTGTATGAAATTGATTTAGAACAGAAAAGCAAACACAAAAATTTCAACATAACAAATAAACAAACAAAGAAACGGTAATTAGACAAGATTACCAAATGTTCACCTTAGTATCACATTGCTTACACTACGTAAGTTAGACAAAATAAACGTGATTTAACTAAAGATAATTAAATGAGAAGAATTCAATAATATTCAACACAAAGGATACCACGGAATATAGGTCAGTCAGATAAAGACGGAGAAAAGAAGAAAAACAAAACGCAGTGGGCGGCTGTTAATAAACCACTAAGAACACTAGAAAAGAAATTTGAATGCTTTTATGAAATTCTGTAGACTCCTTAGAGTAACAAGTAGAACGTTATTTGATTCTATTTTTATACCTGCTGACAATAGAATGCACTTTTCTTTGCATAAAATACTATCAAGTTGCAAGCTGAGTATTCTTTGATTTCAGTGGAATAATGAAAGGTAGCAGGTAAATAGATAGGACTGTGAGGATGCATGTATGTTTCGAATTTTACTGTCCTTAGGGGAGGACTTGAGGAGGTTAGCCTCCATTGACTTTAGGCTGTGATGTTTTGTCATGCTGTTGTGTTTGATGGTATGAGGACGTGGTTGTGGGTGGGGAGTTATGCAAGGTTGGAAATTAACCTATGCAATTGTGAAACTGAGATGGACAGTACACGTTTTAGGTATGTCAAAATACCTCATTCATGAATCGAAAGAGAGTTGGTTTGTAGTATGAACTTAATATGGCACCAATCTGTGAGTAAAATAAAGACATCTGGGAATAGTCGAGGCACTAGCCATCCACAAAGTTCAAACTCATGCTTTGTATCAAAAGAAATAGTTTCACCCCTTGTACCTGCCTTGGCCATCATAAACAGGTAATTTTTTTAATACTGTCTGTTCCATTGACTTATCCAAACTTCCTGTTTATCAGTGCTGTTTTAAGTTTTTCTTAATCTCTGTTTACACTACTATATGTTCATATCCGAACTTCCTGTCTTTTTTCTCATTTCATTATTTCTGCATATTTAATATCTTGCATAAACAATTAATTATTCGTCACATTAGTTATGATCCCACTAGATTTATTATCCAAAAATCCTGTTTATTTTTGTTATTTCTACATATTTAACCCCTAATTGCACAATATGTCAATTTTCTCAGTAATTATGATGCTAATGCGTATGAGCTTTATTCGTCCCCCTATTTATTATGGTATTTTAATTCCTAATTATAATTCTATTAATCTGATGCTTGACCAGAAATTATTCTGCATTTTTCCCACCCATTTATTATAAATACGCGTATGTACAGCCTAGTTAATGATTTTGTCGAGAAGAAAATTTTCTTCGCCGCAACTCGTTTTTTATTCCCTGAAGTCTCTGAAGTCTTTGACTCTTCCATTTGAGCTGTGCGGTCAGGTGTTGACTGCTTGGCTACGATCCTGATCATTTCACTGATATCTGAGCTTGAACTATTCAAAGAACATTTCTGAATCCAGCCAGGATTTTCAATATTCCACGTTGATGAGCTAAGCTGGTTTATAAGGGCACTTCATCATTGTGTTAAAACCTGTGAAGCGATTCACACCGCTATTAACGGTTATATACTCAGTGTTTGAGAAATGACACGTTTCGGCATGTAACCTCTTCTCATAAAACTGTTCAGACCTCCGTTGCTTCAACCGATATGAACTTCTCTGTCAGTCAGCTGGAAGCATCGATGTGTTCGTACACTGAAGGTCGTCCCGCTGTATTTCAAATTTTCTCTAAACCAACTTAGCTACCTGGGTGTTTGTGTTATTCGAACAACACATTTAATCTCTGTTTGTCAAGTGTTGCGGCTATTTGTTATTTTCATGAGATCGTTCTAGGAACTTAACTATTATTTATTTACGAATAAGTTCGAATGATAAATTTAGGTTTCCACCGAATAATTTTGACCATTTTCTTGTCGAAAGTTTCCATGATCTCAATATGTTTCTCGAAATAACTCTCTTTATTTCAAAGTAAAACATTTTTTTCTTCGCAATTTTGATTTTTGACTGAAAATTCATCTGCTGACTTCATTATGCATATCAATAAAGAAAACGTGTGATTTGAATCCTTTAGTAGTAGCTATTGCACAATTACTCATGGATATGAAAAATTCTGAATCAAAAAATGAGGAATGAGATGGATGTGTCAACTCATTATTTCTTGACTGATCTCAAGTGCTTCATTGTGGCTTTGACATTTTGCCTTCAGATCTCATAATTCCATGCTTTATGCTGTTTAACGCCTGGTATCGATATTGAGGGGGGATCATTTCGTCATAGAAATATGGCTTTGAAAGAAAGTCTTTTCTCCATGTATTTCTAAGTATCTTTCTACATAATTTACTGGCGAAATAATAAAAACGGTATATTAAAATAAAGTAGAACATATTCAACAGTGAAATTGCAATCAAAAAACTTTGCATCCCATAACGTTATTTGCATTGTCCACATAAAATGGCTATCTTCGAATTCCGATGTCAATTAGGATTCTGACCATATTACATCCCTGAGTTGTGCATAAAGGAATCCTGTTTATAATGAACCGCAATATCCAACGCTGACACTGAGGTTTATAACGTTCACATTTGTAAACGGATAGTTCTTTCATGCCGAATTTCCGGAATCCCATGTGTTTGCATTTTGTTCCTTGTAATATATCAACTCTAACATCTGTGGTGTTTGGCATACGAAATTATTGTACCATCATGTTCTCTCATGATATCGCTTACATCTGCAAGCAACTTCTATACATCAAACATTAGTGACAGCTTTCTCAATTTTGTTTAGTATCAATAATCCGCGTCGGTGGCACAGTGGTTAGAACTCTCGCCGACCATGCACATGGTCCGGGGTTCGAGCCCACGCCGGCGCACACCTGATATCTATGGTTGGCCTGCAAAATTTGGGCTACCGATATCCATGCTGAAAATTCCATACTTGTACCAAAAATACAGTGTGGAATCAAGCTGTAAATCAAAAAAAAAAAAAAAAAATCGTAACTCATATTCAATGAACATCTTTTTCAGGTACTTGGAAATGATGATCTCAAGTGACAGATTTAGGCAGTGGTCAGTTGCATGTAAATATTGCCTTCCTCAGTCCTTGAGATGGATGAGGTTATTGGGATGTGTTTCTCAATACATTTGTGCTAACTGTTGAATATATTCTGAAGAATAATGACGATAAACGGAGGAAATCTAGGGTTATGGACTGAGTTTATGTTCTGACCTAAATGATGGACCGAATTTCAGTTAGTTTTGTGTTCACGAATTCTTATATGTATTATTTCTATTAGGTTTGGCGTCAACAATTCCCACATGTGATGACATCGTATTAGCCCCATCTAATGGTGGTTAGACTGAAAATTTGTAAGAGAGCTATACCTAAAATCAATTCAGTCGATGTGAATGAAATGAACGGAAGGTGTGAATACATGTGTTATTATTATTAGTGTGGAATGCAAATAAAATCTTTGTGCTGAGAGTCGAATTTAATATCGAATAGCAAATTAATTAATGTTATTTGTCGTGTTATTCATGCTTTGCAAGGAGTTTGAAAATGTTGTATAATGTTTGGTTCATTGAGCCATATGCATCAACGTTTATGCTTTGCTGTTTAGGTATTCTTATTGTCGAGTTTAGCTTTCTGTCCTCACTTTATTTTGACTGCTTTTAGTACGATTTAATTTCACCAGTGACAATTCGAATTGAAATTACAAATGTGAGTTAGTATTTCTTAAATATTGATATGGATTTTCATCTTTTATTAGAGCGTGTTTGAATCAGGGATGGTAGGAGATGTTAACTGGATATCTTCTCTATTCAGTAATCTAGATTTTCTGTTCTGACACCCAAGTCTTCAGCAATACAGGGGAGTCAGATACGATGTTATTTATGCATATAGGTTCCGTCAAAGCTTGAGGCTGTTGAGTAATTTATACACGTTGCAAGTCAAAGATAATTTTCATGTTTTATTTCTTCGCAGTTGAATTCTCGTAAATATCTTATGAGGATTGGTTTTGTCAAGCCTGATTCTATTCTTATGACTGAAAGTGAACATTTTCTGAAATGAGGACTGTATGTTGATTCGAAAAATAGAAGGTTCATATTCACGTGATAATTCCTTCAGGGACTTTTTGAAGAGACGAGTGTTCCGAAGGATAAAAGAGATTCTTTCAGAAATTCTCATCCACAAGTGGTAATAGCAAAAAAGACGAAAATATGATCTAAAATTAAAATAGATTACCTTTCACAAGATCTTTCAGTTTATGCCTGATATTTTATATTACTGATTGACAGTAGCTTGACGGCATTTAAATGAAATACTAGAGTTCATTCACTAGCCTGATTATGACTGAGTTCAAGTGATTCAGTCTGATTTGGTTCTTGCAGCTATGATGAAGCAAGTGCGACATCGATAAACTGGGACTGAGACAAGTTAGATGGATTTTCATAGTTTCTATTATTTCTATCTGAGCGAGCAACAAGTACTACTAGTTCGTATAAAAGGTGTTAATTTAATCAATAGCATTAAGTATCATCCATCTATGGTTATTTTATTAATGAGCTTTTATGGTGTCCAGCCTACTATATACTTTGTTTTGAAAATTTCAGCTTCACAGGCCATCAGCGGTAAAATAATAACCTGTAACTATTATATTGGAAAACTGAGGACCTGATTTCAGAGTTTATCTGTTCTACTTTCATGCCCGGCTATCTTCATATATTATACCGTTGAGATTGTCATGCTTTCTTAGCGGCAATTTACATCCCTTTGCAGTACATCTCCACATTTGGCTGATTAACTTTATGGGATGTAATATACTGGGAATCTTTCTACTATGTGTTTGCTTCTCAATAACTGGAAAAAGTTCATCGCATTCATCTTTCTTACACTTATATCGAGCAAAAGTCAAAGATCTTTAGCGTGAGAAAAGCAAAACAATTCCAAAAGTTGATATTATCATGAGCAGTAATTTTACTCGAAGTATCATCGAAAACGAAAACGTATCATAGTGCATATATATTTTGCATACTATTACAGTTTATTTGGCTTATTCCAAAGTGCTCAAATCTTCAACTGATATTAGTGATTTCTGCTTGATCATGTGCAAAAGTGAACAATCTTTCACATATCCTGTGCATATGAAAACACCCAGATATTATCAACTCGATGTAAAGCGAGCCGTCTGAAAATTCAGCCATTGAGAAGGATTGTCGATTCGCAAAAACAAGTGAGACCACTAGCTGAAATTTCCCGTGGATATCTGCCCCCAAATTAGAATTGAGCAGAAATCGGGTGAAAGACATTTTTATATGACGTGTTATTTAACAGGAAATTCAGTCTTTATATCTGAGGATGCAACATGGAGGATAAGATCAAAGTGGTTAGCTGCTTCTGTCTAGTCGTCTGTGATTAGTCGTCTTACTGAACTAATGCATTCAGTGTGTTTTTTCTTGCCACGCTGAATCTAGTTCATGTATTATGTATATCTCTACACGAGGGTTCTAGCAGTATTAATCATGTAATGTATCTTCAGCAGATGTCATTACAGTCATGAATATCCCATCTGACCGGAAAAATCCCACAAATCAAATTATGATAATACATTGTGTTTCATTTTTTCTCGCTTCATAGTCGCTCCCTTGTCAACCATCTCTTTTCAACCTAATATCTCAGAAGATTCTCATGATTCTTTCGAGATTTGGTCTATTGCATAATTCTGAGTAATAAAATGAAATGCTAACATAATCCGTCCCATTTTCAGATGTGTGCTTCAGCTCAGCGAATCGGGGATAAACAGATTATTGGAAAATAAAATTTCGGCTAAGTTATCAAAGATTGTAGAATAAAGGAACACGCAGTAATCTTAGTGAATTCACTAACTTGCAGTCAGACAGTCATCTGAGATTAAGCAGTCGACGTAAATGGAATATAAGTTGGTGAGCGAACATATAGACCACTGAAACCTTTTTCATAGAATCTATACTTTACACGTGGAATATGGACTACAAAACGTCCATATCCGAGTTATCAAAACATTATTATCAATGATATCAAACAATAGGACATAGAAAATTATTTCAGTGAAGTTTGAAGGTAATTTGAACGCATTCGCAGGGTTATCAGTTGTAAATTATGCTCGACGCATTATCAGTAAATAATAATCATTTTCTGTGTGCTTCAGTAAAATATAGTTATTCTCAAACTTCTAGTCGTTTATTAACAGGCATAGTATGTTACAGTGATTCGTTGTTTCAAATTATTTTACACTTTCATACGGTGCCGTATAGTGTTCTATTTCCCAGTATTATTAGTAATATCTGTATTTTTTAATGGATAAAATAAAATGAGGCTTGAAACGTCATCGTTAAATATTACTGTATACCCCCTGTACAGTGCCTAAGTTCTATCCTTTATCTTTAAATAATTTTATGCTGAATATTCATATTTATTTGATGATCCCTATCCTTAATTAGATCTTAATTCATTATTAAAACTTCTACTGAACACAACAATATTATTTATTGAATTCAATTTTTGCAATATAAAACTTTGCACCTCCTTTCTAATAAATCAGACATTTGTTGAATTCATGTTTAAAATAATATGTTTTTTCATTTAACTAAAGCTTAGTGACGAGCACATTGGATAATTTTTGGGGTACACAGTTCAAAATATTCCAAAGTCATATGCTTCAGTACATTCATGATTAAGTGGAGAGTAGTAAAGTAAACAAAAAAAGACAACACTAATTTTCATTTCAATATTTTACTACTGATTGTAATTAGCGTTGAACAAAGTCCCATTTATCCAATAATAAAAATGACTCAGAACAATAAGTGTAATTCGCATAAATGTTTTGAGAATTATTTCTCTTGAAAACATTGAAATGATAGTTCAGACGATTTAACTATTGGCGTGGTGCAGAGTATTCTTTAAACATAAGCAGGCAGTAAGTGTCCTCTAGTGTTATAGTGACAAAATAGATCATAGGCATATTTTATGCTGGATATTTTTCTACGTTTTTACTACGCAGACATGAACCAAACGCAGTTCCATTGTTAAGGTGATAGCATCCACTGTTTATCATAGTCAATGTACATTACTGAGGAGATTTCGCAATTATTTTAATTTAAAAACAAACTACTCACACGTCTCTTCGTCACTTTCAGTGACTCTTCTGGACAGTTCCGAATAGAATTTTGGTGCTCATTCTTAGTCTCCTGACGCTGGTGTCCAAGTAGCTTTACCACATGTTGAAGTAAGCAGTGACATCAAACTATTGGCTAAAGAAGGGAAGCTAAGCTTTTGGTACGTAAATCTCTTAATTTACACATGCATCATGTAGCATACAATATCAACAGTAGAAAAGCTGAAGCAAACACCCTTAAGCACCAATCATTCTTGTGGTATGTAGGTTGGAATTTTTCAGTATTCGCTTATCAACTACGATTCAGTATATCAGTCATGAGCTGCAGGTATCAGTTTGAATCAGTCCCACATCATACTTTTGGATTATCACAGATGCACATTAGTACAGTCTAGTATTTAGCATTTATTGATTTTCAAAAAAAGTGGATACTAAACATACAGTACTATTTTCGATAAATTTATCATCAAGCTCTGCATTTATATACACATAATAGTGAATGAATGAGTTAGTGTTATGAACAACATTAATGTTTAAATAACATCAAATCAATAATATTGATAGATTACAGCTGAATTGCATCAACATAAAATAAGCCGAATGTCAGAAAAAATAGGAAAGGTAATATTACAAACGCATGAGTTTATAATTTCTACCGAAGGCCAGGGCGATTTTAGGGGCTGGACTTGCTTCTTTTGAACACAGAGCGCTGGTTGTTTGAGGCGAATCACAATAGCCTCTGCTGTTTGGAGCACGCGGTGCTTCGATTATTTTGGTAATTTATTAAGCACCCGGTATATTAGACAGAAGGATTATTCTAGGCTGGCTTTGTGGCCGGTTTGCACCAGATGGTCCAATATCAAGCTGTTAACGGTTTTCACTACACCTTTACTTAACCATGCTGGGAGATGTTCTCGAGCACGAAACATCAAGTTCCTAGACCAACGGCCAATATAACTCGCTCCGCAAGCGCAGTTGAATTGATAGATACAATTTGAAGTGGCTAGTCTAGGTACTTCTTTTTTCAGTCGAAGAATCACCATCGGTCGTGTAGAGAATAATACGTGTAGTTCGCCAGCATTAAAAGTTCTTTGAACTAATTTTCTTAATTTCTTTGTAATTATCTCGCTTGGTATATTGCCCTTGAATTGTAGTCGTATATAAAGAGGCTTCTTTCTTTACAGATAATGATTAGTCCTTATCCGTTTTCTTTGTCATGTGTTTCTTGATAAATCTGACGGGGTGGCCATTTTCGATCAAAGTATCATATACAATACTTAATTCGTCTTCAGTTACTTCTTCTGAGCATATAGCTGTAACTCTGTGCCTGGGGGTCTTCACTACAGTTCTTTTGTACTTCATAGGAACGAAGTTGTGAAAATGTGTATATTGTCCTGTCCAAGTAATTTTTCTATGCAAATTTCTTTTTATGCTATCATCTGGTTTTCTTGTTAGTAGGACATCCAGGAAGGCAATTCTATCTCGAGATTCCATTTCGCATGTGAATTTCATAGCCGAATGTACTTCATTGAGTTCAATAATTAATAAACTCCTATCAGAACCATTATCACAACGAATAAAGGTATCATCCATAAATCGGTAATTAAATGAGAGCTTACTGATAAGTTTGTTCAGAGGTCCATTTTCTAGATTACTTAGAAAGAAGTCAGCCGGAATGGTGCCCAATGGAAAGCCCATCGCTACTCCATCCACTTGCCTGTAAAGCATGCCATTAAATTTGAAATTGAAATTTATGGTACATCTTAATATCAATTCTTATAGGATTGCAGTATGCATGCCAATATTTATTGACTGGTTATTCACTTGTTCACATATGTAGTTAACTGTATCTACTAGGGGTTTGTTTGTGAATAAAGAAGTTATGTCTACAGATTTCTTGGTTTTTTCTTGATATTATTTTCTTTAATTTTGTCGAATTCAAATACATCTTTGACGTTCTATTTCACTACCTTCTTGTGCAAAGGTTTGAGAATATTTATAACCATTTGGCTAAGCATGGTAGGGCAAATTTAGCATATAAGGACTTGCCTTAACGATTCTTCTGGTTTATGTAATTAAGGTAGGCCATGCGATCATGGCACATACGTGCCTGTTAGCTTGATTTCCTCATATAAATTTTCAGAAAATATCTGCTCCTCCTATAGTTGCTACAAACGTCTGGTTAGTTCATTCTTTATTTTGTCATAGATGTCTTTTTTCTCCTAAAATTTCTGAAACTTCGGTGTATCCTCCAAAATATCATTCACCTTTCTAATATAGTCACTTATATTAAAGAGGACAACCATAGATTCTTTTATCAGACTTCATGATTATCAGTATCGCATCATTTTCAGATTTTTTAGTTCTTCTCTGTGCTTCTTTGTCAAGAAAATGTAACTGTCGAATTGAGGTTTTTGCACAGATAATAACATTCCACTAGACTGGATTTGAAGCGTTCTGATTGCAGAGTGGATGATGGAAATAGATTTTTAAAAAAATAATAAATAATTTTTCCTTCACGTCCCCAGTGGAAAATAGGGGTTCAAGCTAGTGGCTTGAAGTTTCAGTAGCAGTGTTCATTTTTTTTTTAATTTTACAGGATGGGGTTGCTAGCTTCATCCCCAACCTTACCTCTTTACCAGCATTATTTCTGTCTTAGCGAGGTAAAGGAGTGCGTCGGCCGGGGATTGAACCCCGGACCATGTGCATCGTCGGCTAGTGTCCTAACCGCTATGCTACAGACGCACTAGATTTTAGTTTGGTCAAATAGGTTTTCAAATTTAGTATCAGTATCTAAGTGATCAACTCGTTTCGATCTATCAGAAAGTCGAAAGCCAAGGGAAAGTACTTCAAGTTGCACCTTATATAAATCAATGCACGTTTTGGGATCTCCTGGAAATTTACCAGCCTCTGGCTTCCTTTAAAGTCTTTTCACAAGCTCTTTCCGCCTCTTCTATGCTCTTTGTTCACTAACTTTAGAAACTTTCAATATTTTATTCCAAATGAATCTAGTAGAAGCTGAACTTACAGACGAATACGCACACAATCGTACTGCAAATTTTGTTATCATCACTCACTTTTGATTGATTTCATATTTTTTTGTTGTATGCATTCAGCGCTTTTCGACAAATAAGTATACGTAATTCAAAGTAGAATAATTTTTGGTCGTCATTTGATGTTCAAACTGAACATTTACGCAACGAATTCATTTTGCTCATAATTAAAAAAAAAACAGTTGATGTCAAATGAGTGTTTTGATAGCAACTAATAAACACCTGATCATGCGTGAAAAAAAACTACGAATCAAAGTCTACAGAATGCGACTGATATAATTAAACATTAGATGAGCATTTCTCTGTGGCAATACTGTTACGTCGAAATTTCGATGGAGACTGTTTCTCAGGTAAACAATTCATTTTTACCATATATCATAACCATAATCTCAGTAGCATTTGTTACATTATATTGAAATAAATCGAAATATATCTATATATGACTTTGAATTCAAAACACACTTTATCCTGCAATACGACTTGTACTTTTCACATGAAAATAATTTTATCACTAGTTTTATCGCTAATAAGGATTCTGAAGATTTAACATGCGTAAATTGCGTTTAATGGAGTCTAAGGGTTGATGTTTCTATGCATCAAACATTCGCGCCCAAAAGCAAGAGATAACGATTGATTGGTCTTTTCTCATATCAACGTCTGGCAGCTTTATATCAATCGCAAACAAAATATTATGACTGATTCCTCTATTCTGTTCGCATTGATTATTTTTGAGAGGTGTTAGAAATTTGGCTTATATGTAATTATTATTTTATTCTTCAGGTTGGTATAATGTCTACTAACAGATGGCAGCAATACGCAACAATCGCTTGCATGTAAGTCTCGCTTTCATACATCTTTGAAGTTGGCACTATTGGTAGCATAAGGCTGTAAAAAGGTTTATGTCATCTGACGATTATAATCCTACGAATCAAATCATTCAGTTGTGATAAACTAGAGCTTTGGAATCAAACTAGCTACATAACTAAATGATAAACTGGATTCGAATTATAACTTGATCGTTTATAAGTAGGATATGTGGTGTCTTCAACCCCCCAACAGGTTGACTAAAAATAAGTGGAGGAATTATATTTTATATGATGTGGTTCTGTTCATTACGCTCGATGATTTCGTTGTTCACTGTTCAGATTATGTATATGCAAAAGCCATCTGATTAAACTTTAAGGTTTACTGGGGATTTTCTATTATTCATGAATGACAAGTTCTTTCGTGATCACCGTCATAGTGATTGATTATTTCAGGAGTGCCATTTTCTTTCTTCTACGTGTGAACGTCTCCTGCTCAGGAAAGATTTCGAGCGTTGCTATCTTTCCTAGTAGGGAAACAATGAATACCTCGGATACTAAATCAATCACTGGAATTCTGACTAGTGTATACTTAACAACATTTAACGGAATGGTCATTCGTGGGTAAGGGATATTGAATATTTCAGTGGTATCTCTCAATAGAATTCGTCTCATCTTGAATAATATGTAGGACCAAGAAACTGAAAACCAGCGCAATACTTATTAAACCTAGTGTCTAGGAGTATGCTAGGAATAGTTCCAAAACATTTGGAGTTATGCGGGAGTTTTCTTTTCATCACGTTATTAGTGGACGTCGGTGGCACAGCGGTTAGGACGCTCACCGATCATGCAAATGGTGTGAGGTTCGATCCCCGACCGACGCACTGCTTCACCTCGCTAAGCCAGTAGTGAGACTGGTAAACCGATTAGGCTGAGCATGAGGCTAGCAACCCTATTTTGTAAAAATTAACACTGCTACAGGAACGTCAAGCCTCTGGCTGAACGTGAAGGAAAAAATGTTACTAATGATCTTTCCTTTTATGATAACAAAAAAAAAGCTATACATTACCAAAACATCACAGTATCGACTGTCTGTACATGTGTAACCCTGTTACAGCATCTATTGTTTGATAAAGCTGTTTCCTCTTTGTATTTCAGGGTACTGATTGTGATACTGTGTATAATACTATTCTTGAAATTCAGTAATAATATAAAAGTTGCCTTGGTCCTTACAGGAATCATAGTAAGTTTATGAGAGTATCAAGTAACTGAGTTGACTTCATTTCCTCACGATCATTTTGTGTTTGTTGTGCCAGCTCACTCGAAAATAGATTAGTGCAAGCTAAGCAACAAACATTAAGAAGTAGGATTTGAGAAATTCATAAAATGTCGACAGAATTACAAACTCACTCATAGTGATAACAGTAGTAATACTAGTATTAATTTGAATCAAGAGTATTAAAAGAATAAATTTGTTTAGAATTCATAAC
Organism: Trichobilharzia regenti; assembly: GCA_944472135.2. Taxonomy (NCBI): domain Eukaryota; kingdom Metazoa; phylum Platyhelminthes; class Trematoda; order Strigeidida; family Schistosomatidae; genus Trichobilharzia; species Trichobilharzia regenti. The sequence continues at coordinate 52,504,825 of OX235267.1, read as the reverse complement.
AGTGATAATAAAGTATAATAATACAAAGTAGGGACAACAGTTACTGAGCAAAATATATAACCATGACGGATAACGACTGATAGTTTCTATCAGTACAAAGAGATTGGGTTAATAAACTCCAATTGCACAAACCATCCACCTGTCGAAAGTATCTTACTTTGTTCGCCTACCAACCGCAGTTAATGGCTTGACAGCGTCGATATCGGATGAGTAGTGTACTTGATGCATTGTTACTGAAAGTTAAGCTATGAATCTGACTTCAGATGCTTTCAGCTGCTTTGCCAAATATGCCATCATTCGAGTGGTCAACCATATCTAAAAAAGCTATATATATAAATATATTCATATTGTACGACGTTTCCATGAGATAACAATTTGGAAGTCTTTGATTCTTTCGAGAACAACCAAGGTAATTTTATTGAATCTGATTCCTTTGGTGCATTTGTTGATAAACCTCTCTGAATATCCATTTTCAGATAAAACATACTTCAGAGCCTTTGTTTTATATTCACGTCTACTTTCAAGAAAAATGTGATTTCTCTGTTAAACATTTTTCTGACTTATTTCTTCTCATATTGGATTGGTTTATTTTTTTCATGAGTTGAAGAGCAAATATTCTGTTGGCGTAAAATGGATTTTACCTATGCCTCGCTCGTTTTATTTACACCGATATATAGAAAAATGTTCATCTATATAGTTCTGTTTAACCTATATGTTGTTGCACACTACCACAATTTACTAACTAAATGATGTATTGAACTTGAGGTATAAAGTTGCTAGCTACTTACTAGAAGAGAGAATTCGAAAGATTTTCTTTGATACAACCTGTATGCTCTACCAATTTATACGTCTTTGTGTAAAGACCATTCGAGACTTATATGGGCAAACCGTGACCATAAAACTGTATCACACATGTACTTATATTTATGACTTGTGCTTAACTTAAATTTAAGTGAATGAACCAACTTATTTATGAAACCGGTTAAATAGCATTACCAAGAACATATTTGTTACCTCTATCTATTATATGCTTTCCAATAGATGGCACTTAATAAAGATATTTCAAATTTATTTGAATCAGGTGAACGTATTTACTCGTCCAGCCATTTAGGAATGTGTATTGCAGAAATTGATGAGTCTTACCGACGTGAATGTAAAAAACACTTAGCGTGAGTTGATAAATACAGTGAGAAATGAAACCATACACCCGATGGTGCGAAGGAGAGCGTAGAAATGGTTTTATCACACAAAATAGGAACTAGAACCGAAACCAGGTACATTGAATTCTGGGATATATAATCCCTCTACTGTTGTCGTAAGAGCCAATATACATGGTCTAGATACAAGTTTGCATGCTGACTGTCCATAGTGCCGCATGCCGAAAATAACTATATATGAAACGAACTTTCGTGTCGCTTCACATAAAATTTGGTAAAGGCATACATTTCATGAAAAATAGGAATGCATGGATATTAACACGCTGAAAATGTTCATTTTATTTTGACAACAGATTGTACTATTCTCTGCGAACATCTTTATTGTGTGCTGCGAAAATCCCGGATCAGAATGTTTTACATTATTGGGATTCATTCTTCTGGAAGTCTTGCTAACAATCATCTTCTCCATCTTGACTAGACGATTCAAACGAGCAGTGAACATAGTTATGATGTCTCTATCGGCGGCTTTTCTGATAACCGGATTTGCTTTGTATTTTGTAAAGCTTGGTGATGTAAGTGAATTGAAGTGTCAGGTGCACATTTTTATTGTAAAATTCATTCCTGCATTTACAACGTTTGTGTTAATATTTACATTATTAAGATACATTTTTAGTCGTTTATATATCTCTATGTTGTTGAGAAAAACCATGCACATGTTAACAAGGTAGGAGAAATAAAATAACAAGTACTTGTTCAGCAATTCACTAGTGGCAGTGATTTCTCAAATCTGGGAAAAATATCTCACTTATTTGCGATAACATCATGTTGCGTAATGGTAGGAAATGTGAAGCTGAAATCCTACTTAAAAGAATCGTTGCATTAATACCAAATATATCACACTGCTTCGTCGGAATTGTGTGATCACTCTTTCCCTGTACCTACACCCTTTAATATCTCCTAATATTTCATGGCATTTAATGCTAACACTCAATAACCATGATTTTAATTATGCATTTAACCTGCTATCATTTGTGGTCAGCATTGTGATCATAATTTTATTCCACATATTTCAGAACTTTTGGATGCAATTGGCTGGCTGCTTTTGGAACTCAGCTTTAGTCGTGGTTAGTTCCCACCTTTGGTTTGAATTTTTATGGACGATTTCTGAGTTAGCATTAATTTCGGATTCGATATGTGAATCCATTACAAAAATGAAGGACCTAATAGAAAAAAGTACATTTTGATATGCCTTAATAAAATGGGCGACATCATAAAACAATCTTAAACCATATTTCATGTAGATTTAACTGCTTATTTCATTGACAAGTGTCAATTACTAAATAAATTCAATGCAACAATTTATTAGACGGACGTGATGTCATAATTTTGCTTTATATTTTGCAGGTGCTACTGGCTTTTGCCAGTTCACTGAAATAAATTCAACGCCGCCAGACTGTTTCTCATCTTCCTACGACATTTTCATTGTAATTTACGTTTTGAGCGAACAAGTATTTTCTGTTGTCCATCAACGGGTGACAGTTTCGGTTTCCAGTTTTTGAAATGAATAAATGTTTCCGCAATAAAAATACAATTTCATTTGTGTACAGCGATTCTGTCAGATAGTGAAGATTCTCGTTTTCACGAGGTTTGGCATTTTCTCACTGAGAGAATTTGAATACCTGCTGATTTATCTCAGGGTTATAAGTCAGTATGCTTCGCTCAAAAATCCATCATATGTTTTCATAATTGAGTCAGAAAGACAACGATGTTAAACTCACGTGAAGACTGAATCAAGTATAGGTGAGGCCAATAAAGCTATTTAAATTATTCTTAAATGTGAGTGTTAGAGAGCTTTTGGAATAGAATCAATACATTTGGAAATAAGGTGAGATACTGAGTAACATGAATAAACCCTCTTCATATTTAGTAAAAGAAGTCTTTAAACGACAGCTTTCTAGTCATTGTATCTCCTTGTCAAGTGGTGTTTTTGCTACTTAGCTGCGAAATCTTCCATAAAAGTGCAATTGCCTGTGTGACCTCCATCATATGTGCCCTTGTCGTCTTCCATCCTTTCCTAAAGTCTTCATTGATACATAGTCAGTTATTAAGGAGATGAGGGAAATATATGAAATTGTTAACTTTTGACCCGCCGTTATACGCGATCTCTTTTTATTCTAATGCACTAACCAGATTCAAGTAAAATTGATAAGTGACGAGCGTAAGTTACCTGAATATCTCGTTCCACGTAGAAGAAATTCAACTTCCCCAATGATGTTGTACGTCTTTAATGTTCCTTACAAAATATTCTTCCGTCATGTTAAGACATTAAGCTGAAAATATAAAAAAAGTCGGGTCGAGTAACCTTTACTCCTCGGCGAAGTAATTAAACTTTAGATTATTTATTTTGAAATAGGCTAAATTTACCAAAAAATTTCTGCTCAATATAAATCTAGATAGCTCGGTAGCATAACCAAGTAACCGAAAAGTACATTTCTGAGAGATTTAGTTATAAATGCATCACTTGTCGTGTTTTTATTTCGTATTCCACACTGTTACGGATGTTATTCATTCATGTATCACTGAAGGCGATAAATTTTCATTCCATGGAAATCTCCGTACTTATTCAAATCCTGGATAGATCACCATCGAGACATTAGTGAGGTATAGTTTCTCCGGCACAGATATATATATATATATACATATATGTATATATGGATGCGCTGTCCATAGGATGAAAGCGGTATATTGGTTTTTCTAACTGACAGTGAAAAAGAGCAATGGAATGACGGGAAAAATGAGGAAAATTAGTGAGACAATTGTGTCTAACTCCTCAGTTTTCACATTTATTGGCATTTTTATTCGCTTGTGTGTGGTGATCTTTATTTACAAAACCTGTTACCTCTGTGGTGTCAATTTGTCTCCATGCTGATCCCGTTTACACCTGCATTTATTAAACAAAACTATTTCACATTTTTTCGCAACTACAAACTTTCATATTAATTTGAAAATTATTATCATCTAAAATAACTTTCATTTTTTGGAATATGTTGATAATTACTGCAACTGTGTAAACTTACGCATGTAAATGATGCCGTACATCTGTTAATAATGGAACCACCGGCGGGATATCCTGGTTGAGCTACTTGGTATTCACCCTCCAATAACTAGTCGTTATGACAGGAAATCATTCTCTCATTATACAAAAAGTAATTTCACAAATACATAGGAGGAACAAGAACCTGTAATTAATCCTTACCTGAAGGAATTTCAGAGTTGTTATAGATATAAAACTTGGGCATTTTGGTATGGATAAAATTTTGATTTCATAAATCACCGTGTTACATGGTAATATTAACAGATGACGTTTCGGGCACAAACTATTGCTCATAATCATATCACCTTGATATTAGGAAAAGGAAACAGCAAAGACCGCAGAGAGTTGCTGAAAGCCTGTCATTCCAGTGAATCACACATAAAAGTTTGAGATAGGGCTAGATTTATTAAATGTAATATGGGTGGGTATAGAGTGAGGTTGATTACTGAATCTTTGTTCATAATGCTGGCTTGCGCATAATCAAGTACAAAACAGTACTTCTGACCTCTCACTGGAATTCTACGTTCGCAAACACGTTTGAACCAAATAAGATGTTTTCAACGAAGTTTCATACTGACGGTTGTTATAAAAAAAGATTTTTAGTGAACGTATTTGTAAATAATCCTTAAGAGACTCAGAACTAAGGCAGATTAATAGTATGCTTTGAAACAACCAGAAATGCAATTTTGTTTCGCCAATCATGAATTTTCTTTTAACATTTTAACATTTGTCCATCGTTTGGAACATTTGTCTTTTAGTAATTCAATCAATAATTAGCCAGCTATACAGTAAAACGAAGAGGTCAATTACTTGAGTTGAGACCAAAACCCAGTAAATTTAGTGGCTTTGTTTATATGTATATAAGTGAATAATTTAAGAGGATAAGAATCTTAAGAAAAAATAATTTTCAGTGTGATTTACAAAATAAGTCAGGAGATGGTAAGATATTATAATGTAAAGCATAATTATACTTCAATAGTTTACATACAATGATAAGTTTTGTTATAAAATTTCCAGCAAAATTACTGCTGGTGTTCCCACCACTATTGGAATTGTTTTAAAATAAAACAAACGAGACTATCTACTGATTCATTTCAATTCATTTGTACCCACTAAAATTGAAAAACGTTCACTCAAACTAATGTTTACCTGATTTTTTGACGTATTTACATAAACGCACCAAACCAACACATTTGTATCCTTCATTAGTGGTCGCCACAATGTGAATTTGTGACACGAATCAACAATAGGTAAATTTGAACATCTATTTATATTTTAATTCTGTATCGATCACTGTTAATAATCTCTGCTCCTGTGTGATTTGCAGATCAGAATTTAGAGTTAATGCGCTTTTTATCTCACTTGGTAATTGAAATGAGTTTTGTGTTTTTGATCCATTGAAAAGATGCTTTTGCGCATTTTTGTGATTGATTTTGTGGAATAAACTAAGCTCATTTTTTTGAGTCGTTGCGATTATTCTTGATTTATTTCAAAGTGTAGCTAATATTCACTTTCCAAACAGTCGACAAATCTCTGCATTCGAATAGTGTTTGAATGTATGCATGCATGCATGGAGGCGAGCAGGTCATTTGTCTGATCGACTATCTGATATGTGGAGACGAAAGAGATGAGGATGACTTACCTCCCATTTCACATTCAAATGATACAACTGGGACAACTAAGACTAGCTGAAATGAAAGAAACGATCATCATAGAGGAGGCATATAATATTAGACAAGAGTATTCGAACATACAGTGAACATCTGCATCGCAGTTGTTGTTTACCGTCAACTGGAAACTAATACTTGAAACTTACTCCCACCCTCCTAATTCGCACTTACATGAAGTAAATTCTGCCTTCGAATGTGAGCCTTTGGAAATATTCACTTACTTTCTCACATTTATATTATTATGATATCTCGATAAAAAGTATTGACGAAATTTTATATATAGAGAGTGATCATAGTACGTTTGTAGTAGTTTAGTGTTATCACATTTCATAGAAGATGACCTTTGTTACAATAGTCGAATTTTGTAAATTATTTTTGAACACTGTATACACAAACACACAAAACCAGTGATTTCAAACAAAGAGTCAGGAGGAAATACAGAGTTATTGTGAGCACATTTTTATTAGAGAATTTTTTCAAACGTAAAAACAACAAAATATTGAGCGTGTAAATTTTATAAGTCACAGGACGATTAATATTTCAATTTCAAAAAGCACATTAGTTTTAAATTAATGATGGAAAAAATTATCAGCTAGAGTTGACGATTTCGATGGGATTGTATACTTCCAAATAAATAATCTGAATGCACTGCTTATTTTGTCAATATCTTCCATGCTCACTTCAATGTGCATCTCAAGTATCTGACTTTACCGTTTTAAACAGCCGCAGTAACTGACGTAATGTCATCGTAATATGATTAATTGAAGAAATCTAGCAACATTTCACCTCTTCTGAGAATTATACAAAAGTAGAAAGTAGTGTACAATATGATCATTTGTTACATAGTAGTAAAATTTGGATAAGTTTATTTTTTCGGACCCCACACTTCTACCATGTTTATATGCAAATTATTTAGGGTCATTTAAAGGTCTCAATGAAAGTTCAAGACGAAGCAAAAGTAGTATTTCGTTCAATTAAAAAAGAGAATTAAATGCAATAGGCCTAGATCCAATATCAGTACCAGTAATAGCAGCACACTTCCTGAGGTACACCATCTAGGCCAAGGCTTTGAGAAGGCTTAAGAGGCCGGAGACGTTTGAGCACATCAAAGGTATTAAAACCATTAAAATTGTTGTCTATATAATTTGTAACATTGGGAAGGATAACAACAGAAGAGCATATTAAAGACTTATTTAGAGATAGAACTGAAGTTCATTGCTTACCGCTTGTAATTTATTTGAAAATTTTCCGCGAACTAGAAGGGGTTTTAAATGACAAGATTCTTTTGTTATATGAAAAATCGGTCTTTGCATTTCGAATTTTATCAGAGTATTCAACTTTTTTTAAACCTGACTTATCATTTCTCTTGATAAAGAGTTCGTTATCTCTACTTAGATTTTTAAGCTGTGGAGAAGAGAAATGGACAAATCGAATGAATAAAGTGATTATTATTATTATGATAATGTTACTTTAGGACAACATGTTTTCTCTAATTGTGTTTCATTAGTTCTCACACAGTGATGTCTTTATTTTTTTTATTTTCGCTGGAAACATTGTCAATAGAGGAAACTTATCATGATTTTTATATTACTCAATTATGGATATATTTATTTTGATCTATTCCGCAAATCACAACCATTTTTAGGGAAGCGAAATAATTTAACAAACTGATTTGCCTACGACATTTTTCATTAAACATTAAGTGTTTACCAGTGTACTCACGGCGGACGGTATAGGCTGAGAATATTGTTCACATGTGGCAGCTAGAGGTATTACAAGTTGAAAGTAATATTTCGATACTAGAATCATTGTAGAGGTCGTAATAGTTCATGTGAATTGTTTCATTTTTGTGATAATGCGGCCAGTGAACACTTTCAAGCAGAAATTTCTTTTTTCCTGAAATGCAGATACGTGACTAAGGAGGCTATTGAACAAAGTTCAGGAACAACCGTATTTTTCAAACCTTTATTCTCTGATACAAGTTAATAATACATTGTGGATGCCAAATTTCTATTACTAACATCTACTTGTGAGCAGATTAGTAGGGTTTGCTCCATTCTCTTCAATGTAGCCTAGTATGCATCAATGCCACGATACATGTGTCCAAAGCTTATAACTATCTTACCACAAGAATTGTGACTGCATCATGATGGTGGCCACTTACTATGATGGTCGCTCTACAAAATCGACCAATAGAACTTATCCTACAACAAACGCAGAAATAGACGCATGACAGTAATTTGTGTGCAACCAAAGAGAAAATTCCATTTTCGTGATTTTCCAGCGTCTATTTCATTAGAGTTTTGGTACATAGCGTTGCTTGCCGTTTGCTGCACGCTTCACAGGTCATCAAGTCTCCAAAAACAAATGCTGTGCCTCACCCTCACAGCTATAAATTATTGTCAGAGTCCTTTAAAACGGTAAGAGATGAATTATTTCATCAAAATGATAATGCAGTTCAGTTTTACATTTTTTCACCATCACAGATGTAGACTGGATCACTAAAGCCATCAGAATAACCATATTGATAAGCATTTTGAGAACTAGGCCTTAATTTCCTACTGTTACAAAGACATGCGTAAGATCACCAGCTATCAGTTTAAAATGTGAATTTTTCTCACGGTGTAATTTCACAGTGTGGCCTGTCGTCTTGTGAACTGGACTGCGTTCAGGAAAACGCAATATTTGAAAAGCTTGAACTAACCTCTCGGTGAACAATAAACACAAAATAAATTAACAAAGGAAGGAATACACACATTCAGTCATATTTAAATATAGCGATGAAAATGTTTACTGTACTAACTTTCGTGTGATGAGGCACCTGATCAGAGGTAACATTCATGAATACATTTTTACTATGCGAAATGATTCAATTCCTGGAAACGTAAAGTCTCTGTCAAAGGATGACATGATGATGCCAGGGGAATCACTTTGCAGAGAAAAACATTCAGCTCTTAATAATCGCAATACTGCCTATTCCACGTCTACTGGTTGTCGTAATTGCACTAGCATAACTAATAATTCGATAGAGATGTCATTCAGAAGGCATGAGACACATTCTCATCTCACTCCACAATCAATCATCCAGGTGAATTAAAGATACTTCCGTTGCGTGCAGACCTAAGATCTAAAGAGACTGAATGGAGTAGAGTCAAATGTGACAAATTTATTCAGATAATTTAATAATACCGAATCCATTTCCATCGTACAAGAGGAAAGCCTATTCTGATCTTAGTATCTCTGTGGTGTCGTTTTCATCATTTTAATTTGTTTCTGGTGTTGTCTTATGTCTGCCAGCACCATTTTTCTCGGATAAGATTGAAAAGCTGCACAGCCACCAGAGTGACTAAAACTGTGATTAGACAGTGCTATGCAAATACACGACTCAGACAAAACTAGCACGTTTTCCAGTGTAAATATAAATTTGCCATTGTACATTTTGTGCAACAGTCTCTCGTTGGTGGATGTCCTTGGCGGCCTGTTTGAACAATTTGGGTTACCGTATTCCATGTACATTTTGCATCTATTTACTCATATTTTATCGGGGTTTACATATCAAATAATGCATTCCAATCGTATTATTCAATCCCGAGGATTTTATGAAACTTCCATATTTTTAATAAACTCAAGAAAAAGCACCATGGTGGTTGGCAACGTGCTTTAAAATCTATATCCATACATCACATACATCACTGTTCCGGTTATCATTAGTACCAACTGCAGGTCCCTGCCTAACAAAATTCTGGATTTTCAGTGCCTGTTGTCGTCCATAATTAATCACAATACTAGTATTGTCACTCTACAAGAAACCTGGCTCCATGACTCATATGATGACAATATAGTGTCTCTAAATTATTTTAATGTATTCCGACATAGCCGCGTTTGTTCCAAGTAAAATGTGGCGGAGATGTTGCAAATTTTATTCACTCTAAATAGTAGATTTCTAATAAAGTGTTTTTCAAACTCTCAAATGACTACATCGATTGCATCACTGTGAGATGTCGCCCAAAACACTTGTCAAAATACAAGTCCATTTATATTTCTAATGTTTATGTCTCTCCTGGTTGTACCAAATCGGATTTTTCTATGTTCGCTGACGAATTCACCGCTTTTGCTGCAGCTTGCTTTGAGGAATCTTTATCAATAGTGACTGGTGATTTTTTTCTCAAACGATTGCTCCTTCCTTAGATCACTTGGTCATGACAATATTGTTAACTTCGCTTCCCGTCTTGGTAAAACACTGGATCTAGTATTCATCAATGATGTTGGTATATATGAAGTTCTCAAACGTGCTCCTTTACTTAACTTAGACCACTGCATCATACGTGTACTACCTAAAATATATTCAAATCACACAAAATGTCTTCTCTCACTTCTACAGTAACTTTCAACGGGCAAATAACTCACAGGAAAACTCACGCAAGTTCAGATGCATGTTGAAAGAAACTAACTGGGACTTATTTACAGAACAAACATTAGATGACACAATCACAAACACTACTGATTATCTTCAATTCTGTTTCGAAATATGTTGTCCTAAAGTAACATTATTCATTCGCTTTGACCATTATCTGAAATAGGCACCTAGAGATAAAGAACTGTTGTTCAGAACAAATAATAAATTAGGTTTAAAAAAAGTTGAATACTCTGATAAAATTCGAAATGCAAAGACCGATTTTTCATATAACAAAAGAATCTTGTCATTTAAAACCCCTTCTAGTTCGCGGAAAATTTTCAAATAAATTACAAGCGGTAAGCAATGAACTTCAGTTCTATCTCTAAATAAGTCTTTAATATGCTCTTCTGTTGTTATCCTTCCCAATGTTACAAATTATATAGACAACAATTTTAATGGTTTTAATACCTTTGATGTGCTCAAACGTCTCCGGCCTCTTAAGCCTTCTCAAAGCCTTGGCCTAGATGGTGTACCTCAGGAAGTGTGCTGCTATTACTGGTACTGATATTGGATCTAGGCCTATTGCATTTAATTCTCTTTTTTAATTGAACGAAATACTACTTTTGCTTCGTCTTGAACTTTCATTGAGACCTTTAAATGACCCTAAATAATTTGCATATAAACATGGTAGAAGTGTGGGGTCCGAAAAAATAAACTTATCCAAATTTTACTACTATGTAACAAATGATCATATTGTACATTACTTTGTTTTAATCAGAATCTCTGTACTTTGAACTTTATCTCGTGGTTTGAATGGAAATATAGTTACGGGAACATCTCTCCGTCTTCTCCACAATCTCAACTGCCATCGGCTATCTCAAATTTTCGCGGGAACGCCTTATTTTCCCCCTACGTTACCCTGGTGGACCTCTGGCAATATTGATATTGGGAATTAAGATTGGAGCAGCCTTCTCACAATACTTCTGGAGTCTACTACGCTAATTGTGGACCTTGTAATAACTCAAGTAACAAATTTTTATATAATCTTTCATTAACTTTACTGATTTGGCATTTTTATTTCTATTCGGATTTGGCATATTAAGTTATCAGAATGTAAAGTCCGCCACAGAATTACCTTTGACGCTGCGGTAGTCTTATATCATGATGTTGTTTCTTGTTTAGACAAAGGTGCCAACTATGTTCAAGGTGCTTTCCTAGACTACACATCTACTTTTGACTCTGTACCTAGGGCCTTTTATGAAATAAGCTTTCGTTGACGCAAACAGGATCCTGAGCTAAGAGTTGTTTGCATTATTATTTTTTTCATAGAATGCAGTTTACTGTATATAATGGCAAATCTTCTTCTAACTCGCCTACAAAAGCCGGTTTTCCTCAAAGTGCCTCCTCTCTCCTTTTCTTTTTCTTTCTTCCTACACGACCTGTCTCATTTAAACGAAACTAACTTCGTCAAATACGCACTTGATCTGACTGTATCACTGCCTATTACTTCTGAGTCTGACTGTTCAAAACTTCATAGATTTGCTTTGGAAATCAGCAAGTGGTATAAATCAAATGGTCTTATGTTAAATCCATCCAAATGTCAGGCAGTTGACTTTACTTTCAAGCATCGACATGAACTATTTAATTCCCATGATGCCTGTAGCATAGATTGCACTGAAATTGAAACGAAATCAAGCTTTAAATGCCTTGGATTAGTTCTTTCCTCTGAGCTTTCATGGTCATCCCACATCTTATCTATCTCTAAGAAGATGTTTCGTATTAACTTCCACATTAAAAAGGTAAGACAATCAGGTATCAACCGGTCCTTTATTTCTGCAGTTTGTAAACTCCTGTATTTTACCTATTGTACTCTGTTGCTCTCCATTACTGTACTGAATGCTGAAAATTCCCTGCTGTATCATTAGTACTGTTTTCGGAATAAAGCGCAAAAAATTATTATTGTTATTAGGTAGAACAGTCTCATCTGATTACATGTTTTCGCATATTTCTTTACCACATCACAGTGGTAATAATGTGTAATTATTGCGCCTGTCAGTATTCTTCAGTTTGGCTGGCGCTTCTCAGATCCTGTCAACACAATAGAAATCTGATCTCCCAATAACTTTCACTTTAAATGTAGACTGTTCCCTAGTGAGAAAGTTGGTATTTCAGATATTTTATTGATTGCTATCAATAAACGTATCACTAAAAACTTTAACGGCAGTAGAAGTAACTGTATAAGTTAAGACCATACTTGATAAATGCATTTCCTTCTCTGAGGTTCAGAGTATAGTCAAATACATAGGCCCTAAAATTCCTGCATCTATCTTTGTACCAATACTAACGCGGGCCGAGGATAGTCATGTTTTAAAGCTATTTTAATCTTCTAACTGTAGGCTCCAGCTGCTAGTGTGACCTTTATTGTAATGTTAGATGGGGGGTAATCGAGGCTGCCTTTCTTACCTCGGCTAGGCCAAACCATTAAAGCATTATTGATCACAGCCTGTATCACTATATTTCACTCTGAGTCATAGGATATCACAAAGCACAACGCAACATGTAGGTCTTTCAAGAGCAAGACTGATAACTCCGAATAAATCTACTAAGCTTTTTACTCGCTTTCAACCAACGTTGATTATTGCAGCTCACAAATCTGACTGAATGCGGGTCTTATGCTTATCTTCATGATGCAAAGTGCAGATTACACATGAGAGAAGATGGAGTGAACTATTTTGATTTCGGCATTCTCGGAGTTCTCATTTATCGTCAAGGTTTCATGGTGTCTGATCGACAAAAATAAGGGTTGAAAATGTACATCTTACAGCCTTGAAGAGATATTACTTTGAAACATATCAGTACCACACAAATTCTGAAAGAAATTTCAGTGTTTACTTTACAATCTATTTTCATGACATAAATATGAATCAGGATTTTGAAGCTAGACAAGTCGATCTACATGAATATTTCTCATTGATATCCACCCTATTACGAATTGCAGACCTCTGGTAGAATATTCTACTGATTTAAAGGGCTTCACAGCATATTATAACTTGTCTCTAATTTTTTAAAGGAGTGTAAACGTGGACTGAATCCATGCCGATGTTAATAGCATTAATAAAATACGCAAGTGCTATGTCACTGTTTTATGGCTGCTTTTGTAGAAACAATAATCTCACAGCTTCGGAATAATAAGTTCCAGAATGTGTGAAATCTGATGCCTTACTGCTTAAAATTTTTCCGGTTCGGTACTTTCTACTGAATAGATATAACAGTTGTTCGCTAGAATAAAGTAAATGATGTTCTGTTCATAACATTGGATTACTTTAAAATTGTCACACAATTCAGTGAATGATTTGATACCTGTGAATTATCCAACTGACCAAATGACCGAATATTCTTCAAAGCGACTTTATGCATCGGATAAGTGGCTGCACGTCTGAACTAAAAGGAGACCTTGGTAATCTTTGAATATTGTCAAAACAATGACCAAAGCTAATCAACCTTACGTTGTGTATTGTTGCATAAATGAGTAGACTTCCATATTGGTAGGATACCCCCTTGAAAAAATAAACCACTGGCATAAAACTCCATATACTTAGAAGGATAATAGCTCACATTAATATCAACTGTTCTTGTGTAACTCTGTGGATTCATTTTCCTATGTGTGTGTTGTTTGTTATCGTCTTGATATTTCATGGTATATTATTCAGAAGTTAAGTTTTACTTTCCCCTTTTTATTAGGTGATACTTTCAGATGACAGAATGGAAGACAGAGTTCAGTATTTCTTTAAAATCCGATTTGAAATTCAATCAACATACTTATTTCTACTCAGCCATCTTAGGATCAATATTTGTTCTCTGTCAAATATCATTGCTTTTTAACTCTCGGAGTTTTTCCAATAAAGTATAGTAATCAGTTCGAGAAATATAGTCATTTACGCCACTGTTAGAATATGTGTATGAAATAACATGGGATATTTGTTAATGATTATAAAGCCTTTCAACATAAACTGTAAAAGTATGAACAAATCATAGTTCATCGAATGAGGCAGACATATTTGAATAGCATTGAAATCTTCACTTGTAACTGTCATAAGTACTGCTGTTTAGCTTTATTCTAATCAGAAGTAAACAATCCACGTCTCTCCATTTGTTCTGTCATTCATTAGGCCCTGGGTCATTCTTGTATTCAGCATTTATACGTATTCTGTTCCGTTTTATTTTGATGAGTGAAGGTAGCCATTTCAGATTGTTTATGTATATCTCAGATATTATCAATACTCTACACAAACTTTATAATCCATATTCTTATTATCATGTCTGTTTTATCAGTATTCACTATCCTTACTTGTTTTCCAATAGAATTCAGTGTAAAAACGTTTCCTATCTACATGAATGACTAATTGTCAATACTGTCGAAATTTTCATCGCTCACGTTACATACTTGTAAATAAAACCATCAAAAATCGAAAGTTAAAAGCACAGAGACCAGAGGAACAATTTAATTCTTTGGATAGAACCTATCCAGCTCTGAAGTTCAAGAAGAACGCGCATTGCATCGATAATCAAGCATCCAGATGAACGTCATTATCTTGTACTCGGAAGTATTTTTTCATATATAGATATCAATGAATAATGAATGTGAAAGGAATTGACGAGAATATTATTTTTTTCTCGTTAATAATGAATGCACTTTTTATTTTTGAGACATGTATTATGCTTCAGATGTATCCAAAGACGATGCAGCCCTCACCTGCTTCTAAATTTTTCACCCTTTCATATTGCCGATGAACACAAAGCAGTATGATGTTATAAACTGATTACTGTTACCTGTTGAACACAAACTCTGCAGAAGTGACAAACGCCAATCTTGAAAAATGTGATCCGTTAATGTAACTACTCTAATCTCATGAGTGATAAGTTAATTTGCAGATAATTTCACTCTTTATTCATTCTTTCACTTTGTGTGATGCAAATTACTGTCAAAAATCAGAAAACTTGATATTCTGCTGGAATCGCAATAATTTTTTCAAAATTATTTCACTGATCTGTCGCTTCATTCTTGAGCCACGTGACGTGATTTATGTTTGTTGAACATCCATCCGAGAACTAAAGACTCGCTAGTACCGATAACGTAATCGAAAATAGGAAAATGAAATGCAGCAGCTAAAGCTATTTTCCTATGAATATCATCAAAAAGCTTCAATTTATCTAAAGGTTGTAAAATACAATACCTGTACACAAATTGATTCCAGGTTTTCTGATTTCATACGGTTTCAAGAGCGATAATTCTAATGTAGATTACTCATTGACAGAAACATAGCGAAGTTTCGGTTTTTAGAAGCTTCTATGGCTGAAATATTCAAAACTTATCAATATTAAAGAATATAGTTACTCAAATTCTAAGTATTCGACTTCAACAATGGATCCATAAGAAAGACTTGAAATAATCTTACAGTCATTACAATTACGTCGACAGCTCAACTGCATTTACAGTCCTTGAAATGTAGTAATTGGAAATGAAGGAATTCAATCATCGATGGTGTTGCTGCAACGATGATTAGTCCCAAAATAACAGTCGCGTTTTGTTTTTAACAAATCAATGTCTCAATTGTGACACCTACAACTATTTTTTACGCGACATCGCCAGCGCTAAACTCAGTGTTTAAAGAATTCCCCAAATTCACCATGAGTTTGAAAAATATCTCCGTACATGAAAGTGACTGTGAAATGCTGACTTCAGATAATTTCATTTGCATTTATTTTGGCAAATTCAATCTGCGTTGAAGTGTCAGTGATGAGACAATCGGTGAGTGTACTGAGTTGCACGCGATTTGTTGTTGTCAACAAACATTTTTTCATACCACTTACGCTTAAAACCGTCATTCGTATTTTTTTCTGTTCTGTGTTAAATAGAATATAGGTGTGTCAGACTAATCATGAACAAAATAATACAAAATGAAACATAGTAAAACCTTCGAAATTCATGATACTACCGGCAAACTTATAGCCATGTCTTGGTTCACTGAATCGCTGTAAACACTCTAACAGCGGGAAAAATCTGTCAACTGCTTCTGATATTCTGAGAGTCCTACAATCATTATAGTTAGCGACAGAGATTAACTGAAATATAGCAAAATGTACTTACCGATGTTGACATATTCTGTGATTTTGTAATATAAACACAGTTAAATTATTTTCTAGTGAATGTGTAAGACACATAGAACGACATTCTGATATGCGGTCGCACAATATCAAACTGCTAAACTATTACACAAATAGCACTATGTGATATGATTATAATTATATAAATGCGATCAGTAAGTAGTGCGGTATCGCTGTGTGCCTTTATCTCAACTGATATCAATATGGTAACATGGTACTGCGATGATGACATTTTCAAATCAGATTATTACTATTTGAACTTAAACTCACCTAACCAAATGTCTGCATGGATTTTAAGTGTTTTCCATATTCAGTCACCTAATATTTATTGTATCTAATTGCACAATCTTAACAACATTGCGGGAAAGAGGCCGTGACGAGTACTCCACTTTTGTGGTTATCTCTCATCACTTCGACGATGTTGACATCAATATTCTTTTCGATATCCACGATGGTCGAAATCAATCCAATGTAAGCAGTTGAGTCGTTCTTTGTTTGCAGTTGAGAAGTGCTTTACGTATGAATCATTCAATTCTTCGATAGTATTGTTGACAGTTTTGCAATATATGTATACATATATATACATCGAAGTTATCGGGGGTGATATTCAATTATCACATCTAATAACACTTATTCATGTGTTGGATTGTAAACTATCTGCCACACGCAACGGGATGCTTAAACCTCACTTGTAGGAAATAAATGAATTTTGCCTAATTTTATGCGGTTTCGCTTTTCCTCCGAGATTTTCTCGAAGCAAACGTTTGTGGTGCTCTACTGTTTATCCCTGTTTCGAAAAACATTTGACGACGTTCTCATCATGTATTTTGAAGTTATACGAAGTTAATTATTTGTTGATTCAGCATACGTTTTGTGATGTTTTGCAGATGTGCTACTCAACAAAACTACGTAGAGTATCCGCTAAATTGTTAGGAATACTAATCTGCATTCATTATCTTCATGAAAAATAATGTAGCAGTGAATCACGCCGATACCTTCAGTTCATGAATAATCGATGTGGACACAAAGTCTCCTTTTAACAGTGATTGATTGGCTCACTCTCCTTGATTCCTGGTGAGTACTTATTTATAAAATGCTCTGAAGTACGCCAGTAGTCAAATCGTTTGAACTATCATCTCAGCGTATTCAAGAAAAATAATTCTCGGAACTCTTATGATAAATAGATTTCGCGTTTAGTGTTACTTTTAATGATGATTTAGAGGTACTTTGCTCAACGCTAATTACATTAAATAATGAAATACTGTAAATGTTGTCAGGCGATGAAAATAACAACTTTTAATCTTTTTTTTTACTCCCCGCTTATTCATGGATTTCTTCAGGCTTGATACTTCATATGATTTCGAACTATTTGCTCTATAATTGTTCAAAGTGTTTGTCAGTAAATGATAGTTTTAAGATTAGTGACTTATTATTTTAAATGTTAACTCAACAGATTTTTTGGTAATTAGAGAGGAGATGCAAAGTATAATTGAAAACAATCAAAATTTGAAAACAAAGATTGATATAAAATCTAGTAAATTTCATACTGACACTCAATTTAATTTAAAATAAAGTCACTTTATTTGAATACATTTATTTCCTGATGCCAATATAAAACAGCGAAAAAAAGGCAATGCAGCAGTTTTATATCAATTTTTCCAATTTTGATAGAACTCAACAGCTGAATACATACATCCACGGAAATATATATGGATATTTATACTACTGGAAGTATATTAGTAGTTATAAGACTGAACATTAAATAAGCTACGTTGAATTGATCATGCAGAAAGACAAGTGGGAATTTTTCCTAGGTCATGTCCAAATAGATAAGGCGAAAGGGAGCATGAGAAACTAAAATGTAGATAAAATGCATAACGCTTCAATTACATCACTTAGAAAAACAATAAGCCATTAGAGAATATATCAACAATTGTATACAGAGTAATATCAGTAGTAATAATCATAATAATAACAAAAATACAAATGTTGAAGTGAGTTAAGATAATGCTGGTGATAAAGGATAGTTTTAAATAAATCAAGGATAACAATAAGAAGAGGTTGAATCATGAGTAAAACATATTACCATGGTAGATTCAGATTGAAGACCGTCTCCTTTTGTACACAAAGACCTTGTTTATAAACTCGAATTACACAAGCCTCTGCAATTGCAAGCAGCTTCATATTTCTTTGTCTGCCGACGAAAGTTAATGACGTCTGTTCATCTGAACCCGGTTCTAATAGAATTTTTTACACAGTGAGTTGCTGTTTCGCAGTTTGATGAGCGTAGTGCTGAGTCTACTAATGAAATGGTGGAAATATACTCATACTTCCTCACGCCTCGCATGTCAGTGCATGCTTGTTTGATCTCAAAATACAGAGGTAAGCAAATGACTGAAATAAAATATTAGTAGTAGTTAAATTAAAGTAATTCGAATAATTTCAGTAATTCATATTGAAACATGAAATTAGATTTGAAATCTCGTTACACTTGCATTACCACTCCCGAAATAAAACAAAATCCCTTCAAATATTACAAAAGCCTCCGACAAAGAAAACAAAACTATGAGCACTACTCATTTCAATCTTCTAGTTAATATGCAGAAGATGACTGTTAGCAAATCTTTTGGAATAATGAAGCCCAATAAAACAAAACAGTCTGATGAGAACACTTTACATCTCTGAGAATAAGGAATTGCACAGCACAGTACAATCTGTTGGCAAAACAAAGTGAACATTTTCAATAAAAGAATGTCTATATATTACCATTCTTAAAAAAATGTATGTCTACATCACTTTTCCAATGAAATAACATCAAGGTATGGTTCACATATACAAATCGTTACATGTGTTTATGTTGTCAGTCTACACGGAATTCAGGATCTAAATTTCGCACTTATTTGATCCGACTAGCGTTGTGAAAACACAACAGTTAGAGGGTCAATGCATCGTTAAAGTCTCATACTTCCGCACAGGAAAGATGCGCAATATGTCATGTTACAAGTGAGCAAACGATATCTATGTCATCCTGTGAACCTCTATTATACAGTAAATATGGTGTTGAATCTCATTGTGTATATCAGGTGGCATGAATTTGTAGGCACACATGCATAGAGGGAAACCATCATTCAGTGCAGATCAGATCTAGAGAAGGGACTCTTTAATATGTAAAAAAATAGACAGATTCAACTTATGCAGTACGTCTAGTAAGTATGTGCCTTTAGTCATCTATTACTTAGCACATCTACGAGATAAGTCATTCAATTGTTTTCAGTGATGCTTTATAACTCATTTATTATGCGGCTCTTGACGTTTAGTCACATTTATTCCTGTTATGGTGTCAATGGCCCTTATGTAGATCTTCATAAAATGTTCTTGGATATAAATGTACTTAAACTCAATGCATTCAATACATCTTTCCTGGTAAAATGTTTAGCAGTCCCACGCCTCAATTTCATTAGACTATTTGGTTTCTTAATTGTGGAATTTTCGACAGGTGGATGAGTTCCTATTTATTTGTTGAAATAAAATAAGAAATGGAAACTTAGGGCTGGAATTCAGTCCACGCTGTGAGAATCTTAACTTCCTAACAATATGGCAGGTAAATTTAGCAAATCCAGATTAAGAAGAAATTGATCGGAATAATATCCAATGAAAACATCGAAATTTGATATGTAAGTACAAATAAATATGAAATAGAGACCCTGAATTACCTTGTGTCCATCAAAAGAGATCCAGAGAGGCTAAACAATAAATGTTCCAAAGAAGTCTGATCCAATACCACTATCTAAACAGTTTTGAAGGATGCTGCGTTTACCATTTAAACAAGGTAACTTTGAAGTTGTGGTCAAATAAAAACTTGATAGAGACACCAGAAAAACGCAATATACTGCAAAACACGTGTTCGTCAGCATTACTAAGAAAGTGTTTCAAGATTCCAGGAAAAGTCATTCACCAATCCCGGACACTTCAAACTACGTCTATCAGTTTGGGAATGCGTTTGCCGTATCATATACAAAAGTCGGACGAAAAGGTGATTGGCAAGTGGAATAATGAGTCATTTGAAATACTGGTTGAAAGCAGCTGTATTAAAGCATTAAAGCATCATGTATTCAAATGATATGACTTTGATGCTGTCAAGTCATGCACCAGCAGACAAACGAGGATGAAGATGCTGACAACAGTGAGGGGTGCTTGTGTAATTAGAGTTAACAGACCCAATATCTGTGTGGAGAAGTGAATGATGATCCAAATTACTACACCAAGGAAAAATGTCTTACTTAATAACGCCTAAGAATCTTAATATTTTATTCTTTTTTATTTTACCTCATTATATATATGATTGATTACTTTAAAACTGTTTTTATCACTGTCAATATGTAAACGCATTTGATAATTCTCATTATTATCATTAATAATACTGCCAATGTTATTGAGTTTGTTATCTTATCAAAATTTCATGAGTTCACTTAATCTTATTTTATTACGGTTTGTTACTCGTCTCCCTTTAATCTATCACCGAGTGAATGGTACAACAAACACGAAATGATCTTGTCGAAAAGAAATCAAGTGATGAAGGTGCTACTCTAAAAAACTTACCATTATTCCTGTCATGATCAACCTGATTATTACATTATACTTGATTTAAAAGAATAGTTATATAAAGAGGATCACAATCAGTACATTAAAAATAAAAATAGAAATAAGCTTTAATGTGTTCCCGGGTCTGAAACAGTTATACATGTATAATCATGTACGTATAAGTGATAATTTAAATCACGAATGAAAATTATTCACTTTGAGGCATATAGTGCAACTTATGAAGTGTGTTGAGTTTAAAGAACAATGGAACATTTTTATGGTGCATGAATGTTTTCAGCTTCGTCTACTTAACTACTAGGATACTTCAGGTATCCTACATCAGTAAGATCAGTATTAAGTTTGAGTGCATGGCCATAATTTTCTGAAATTCTAACGGTTTGATTCTTCAGATTACAATGAACAATGTGTGCGTCGGCGGCACAGTGGTTAGGACTCTCGCCGACCATGCACATGGTCCGGGGTTCGAGCCCACGCCGACGCACACCTAATATCTATGGTCGGCCTGCAAAATTTGGGCTACCGATATCCATGCTGAAAATTCCACACTTGTACCAAAAATACAGTGTGGAACCAAGCTGTAAATAAAAAAAAACAGTGGCCGTAGGCTTATTTACAATCACACGCTACTAACAGTGTTCATCTCATAGGCTGCGGAAGAAGACACTTACACGATACCGATCAACATATATGAATCTGCTATCGGATAGAAAGTGTTTTGCTCACGTAAAGAATAAAACAATCACAGCAAAGCATTTGTTTAAAATTCTAACACCATACCAGATAATCGATTGTAGACAAAATTGAGAAACCTGTTATGCAATGTAGTTCTACGTGGAATTATATGAAAATATGGAAAATACTACTATCGATCAATTCAGGCTATGGAAAATAATGAAATTGTATAAACGACGTTAGAAAGTTGTGTGAGTAGCTTGTTATGATTATGAGATATAAATTGTGCTATATATGTCATCATTATATATTACTGTATAACACTTTATCAAAATAAGTTTTACGTATAATGGAATTCGGTAGAAATAATTAGAACTGGCAGCCATACCTTCACAACACCTGAACCGAGAAGATATCACAGGAGTTATTCAAGCTTTCTCAAAAAATGACTGGGGCTCATCAGCTCAAAGATGTGTATAGTTGTTTGGATGGTCAGCACGTCTTATTAATAGTTTCACAGATGGCGCAAACATGCTGGAGGCATAAAACTCAGTATGCTCATGAAAGTAACAGCGCATATTTCACGCATCTCCATTTTTAATTCTGTCAATGTTATACTAAGTGAATTTTTTGCATTACTCTCAGAGTGCATAACGAATAAATAAACTTCAATATCACCTTTGTAACTGTTTAAACTACTGAGAACACATTACTTATAGCGGAATTATCTCACAAAATATCTGCTCAGATATTTATAAAAAATGGTTAAACACTTTTAGCTTGTTTTCTAAAAGTTAATTTGTTATGAGCTCACAGAGTTTTTGAAACAATGATACTATGATACTTCAGTTAGAGAAAACATGAAAGGCACTAATAGCAGAATATAATTTCAACCTTTAGTTGGGTGGACTATGATGTTTACTTTGATTATGTAATAAAATTACCGGACACTCGATCAGTATTCAGTGATATTCAACGAGAGGAACGAAGAAGCGGATAAGAATATTTTGTTTTGATCTGCAAGAAAATGTTTCGTCCAAGCTACTCCATCATGAAACCAAAACCATCGAAAGTCACTCAAATTCTGCTTTCACAATTTGTTAAATCATGCATCTTACCAATTGTACTTTATTCCTCACACATATTTTTTCTTGATCTACTGAGAAAGCACTATACCACTTCTAGAAGAGCATTAATGGTTGTTATCAGGGTAAGTAGTGTGCAACTTATTCAGCTTTTCATTAAATCAATCGATAGACATCTAAACTCATGCTTGGAATAGTCCAAGTATAAACTGTCTGACCCTCAGAACCCCCAGCTATTCTCCTTTTACATCTCATCTGGTAGAATCAGGATTCATTATGAGAGTGTGTGCCCATCCTATCAAGTAGAGGAACTCAACGGTACCATATTTAGCGCATGTTATAGAGAAAATGTAAAGCGTCAAACCTATGAATTACTTTCTTGTTAGGCAAATATTTGACCCTATTATTATTTGCAGTTGTTCAAGTAAATATACGTATGACTTAACTGTCACTACAAATATCATAAAACAGCTGTCACTAGGAATCCTGTAGCAGTATCCCTAGACCTGTTTTCAATATTATTAGATGAAAATAGATGCTATAATGAAGTGAATGCTGAATATTCCACAATAAAACAATAATACTATCTGCAATAAAACAAATTATTATTAATAATATAATACAGAAAACTGAACACTAAAAGCAGAACGTCAGTTTATTCTTATTTCTGTAGTGATAGATTCAGAAAAATATTCAACATAAGATATCGGTAAGATACCGTTTATTACCATAACAATCGTCGATTCCTGCAGACTACTTATTTATACAATACTCACCAGTGCGCCAATAGTCAAAATGTTTGAACTCTCATCTCAGTGGTTTCCAAAAAATAATTCTCAGAACACTTATGGCAAACGGATTTTAAGTTGAATGTTATTTTTAATAATTAAATAGAGGGACTTTGCTCAACGCTAATTACAATAATTAGTCAAATATTGTAACTGTTTTTAGTCGAAGAAAATAACGTTTAGTTTTTTTCCTCTCTACTTATTCATAAATCTCCTGAGGCTTCACAATCAGAATGAATTTGAACTGTGTACTCTAAAATGGTACTTTTTAAAAAAGTGACTTATTCTTCTTTATATCAACTCCACAAATAATTCGTTTTTATAGAGGAGATGTAATGTTCAGTACTAAAATACCAACAAAAGAATAAATATGATTGATGTAAATAACAATAGTTTTAATATTGACACTCGATATAATTCAAAATAATTATTCAGGAAGATCATTTAAGTTGATCTTAACAGATAAATGATATATAAAAACACCAATATCGTTAAAATATGGATTATTAAATGATTGGCAGTATTCAGTCACAACCAGTACTTTTAAAAAGTATGACAAGTTACTACAGAAAAAATCACAGACAAATCGTCTATCATACCGAATCTTGTTGATTGGTGCCTAGAAGTTTGAAGTACTTGCTATTTTACATCAAAGAACAAATTTATTAGATAAAGAACCGAAGTGAAACAATGTTTTTTTAACGATAAAGTTTCGAGCACAATTTATTGCTCATAGTCATATAAGGCACTTAAATATCGTCTGAAATTCGTCTGTTGTTCACATCCTATGGTTCTATTGATAAGTCTATTTTCTACATCACTGATCTTCACACTTTGTCATTCATGTTACGCAAAGATTCTTTCAAGAAGGATTCAGTGATCAAAATCTTCCTCCAACTACCTACTTTTCGCTTTCACATTAATGTAATTATTTAGATTGCTATGATTTTTTCTAAAGTACCAACCTTCTTGTGGTTAAGCATTCTTCACTAAGCGATAATCTTATGCTTCAATAATTCGACTATCCTAGCTTCACTGGTCTGATCGATATTGCTGTAGATGGAAGCGCATTCTATCACGGTGACCAAATTATATTCTTAAATCAATGATACATTCGGTTTCACCTACAATATATAATCGTCGGCCAAAAGAATAAAGAACATCCCTAGAAAAATTGATAACAAAGTCACACATTCACGCCAACAGTGACATAATATGACTCGGCAGAGGACTTTAAATAAGGAAAACGCTGGAGTGAGAAACTGAAACGTGAAATTAAGATGTCCTGAAACAAAAGAGTTTGGAAAAAACACAAAAGCAGATACGCGTAAATTCTCGCAAACTGCACACCATTATTAACAGAATGATTATTATTATGGTTAGTAGCTTGTGTTCTGAGAAATAAGCAGTCAATCATATGGACTTCTTTTATTCTCTCAGCTCTGTGCTACCAATTTTAGCTAGATCCCAAGGTTTCTCATAAGCTTTGGTTCCCTCTTAACTATGAAATGCTTATTTCGGGATAAACAATTCATAGTTTCAGAGTATAATCGTGTTTTAAGTTCTGGCAAGTGACTTCGACTGAGCATACACTCAAAATGTATACAGTATATCACCATTTACTTATGCATATTTGCTCAGCAAAAGTTTTTTCTTGTTATGCTGCAAAGTCTTTTCTTAGTGTTGTTTTCAAGCCATCTTATCTTATGTTTCCAGTGAAAGCCATCTGTCGATGAAAGTCTGCAGGTTGTTGCAAAACTCTCTGGTGAACTTCCTGAACTTTCAGGCATATGGTAATAGTGAATTGACACTAGAGTTCAAATTAATATTCTGTATTTAGCTAAGTGGTTCGAGATCTTCAAGCTTATTTTTCAGTAATGAATACGTAAAAAGCCTGGCTGACTATATAATCCTCATCTGTGTTGCTAATGATCAACATTTCGCTTCCTAGGTAAGTGAACATTTTATTTCTTTCAGAATTTTACGGTTGACAGCAATTTGTGTTTGTTGTCAGTTGATTATATTCAGTATCTCTGCTTTTGCTTTCATCTTCAAAAGTGTCTCGTTCACAGCCTTTTATGCTGAATGTCGTTTTTCTCTTTTTTTCTTTGTTTGCAAGACACGAAATGTAGATTATTCACATTATACTGATCTTCCAGTATCATTTCATATGTCCAACATGTTCACGTCTTTTAGCTGCTGAGGTCTTCCATAATCCAGAAAGAAAACCCACTCCAACAAATATTTATATTTCAGATCATCACACCCTATCAGCACACATTTACTGAACGTTTCAAGTGTTCTTAGACGAGCACACTCTCTGATAACGGATGAGAAAGAAAAAGAAGAAATATCAAGCATTACTGAAACTTTCAAGCGAAGTAACTACGCAGAGAACTTCATCAACAAAATAAACACTGACATTAAGTATGGTCACAAATATATTGCGATAATATGGACTTCAACAGTCATCATTCCATAAAGAACTGAGACTACAAATGATATCAGAATAGTACCCAATTAACGCAACTTCAGAGTTTCCTTCAAAACATCAGACACACTTCGAAGCAACCTCGACCATATAAGATACCAAATATCTAAGGATTCTCAATTTAAGTATGTCTACAAAATAAAATGGTTGAAAAGTGGTGTGATATATATGAGACAAACATCGCGACAAATGAAAATCATAACGAATGAACACAGTAAAGCATCTATTTGACCACCGAGAAATCCAGTTGAACTACAGAGGTTGAAAAATCATCAGTCACAGGTTGTCGACACACTATAGAATAAGGCCAAAAAATTTATTTTAACAATGAAGTAATCCAGAAAAATTTGAGAAATCACAAAGAACTGCTAATATCGTCAGAAGCAATTCATATCAAATGAAATCGAAACTGTCTGGATAGGAATGACGAACCGAAACAGAATTCGACTTGCTTACAACACTTCGCTCTCATCAAATAAGAATATCATACCGAATGTGCTGAGCTACTAAATTATGTAAACACATGCTGCTTTTATAACTTGATACACTCATCAAATCAAACAATCTACAGTTGGTTTTGTTATCTTAAACGATTGGCAACTTGGCAACTTTAAAATTACCTCGTGCTGATGAATAATGGCCCCATTTTTACATATAAGCTGAGATTTTGTAAATTCTGGTTTAATGGAACTTTGATTAAGCTATTAGCATTGAATAGCGAAACGTTCTTAGGAACAATATCGTTTTGGTTTTCATTCTTTTGGAAATACAAAAAGCCTTTGTTGTAATTAATATCATGTGCCTATTGCTCAAATTTTTTCAAACTGTTAAAAGTGAATTTGGTCTGGACTTTCATAAGAATACGAGTGCGTTGGCAGCAAAGTGGTTAGAACGCTCGTCGTCCATACACATGTTCTCAGTTAGGATCTCCTGCCGACACACGCCTTTACCTCGTTGAGCCAGTAACAAAAAATGCTGGTAAGGAGGAAAGGTTGGGTATGAGGCTAGCCATATGAATATGATGACCTTGTAATTAATAAGCGTGTTGTTGTTTGCAACTCTGATATTAAGTTTCACAATGTTACCCTTCACTATAAGTTACAACTTCTAGGTATTTAAAGTACAAAGCAAAGGTGGGAGGATGCAAAGTTCCAAATTGTTGAAAGTATCCAGAAACAACAAAAGCGCTCAGGGACACTATACAACATGGTTACGAAAGGGAGAACACAAAGATATACACAGTTCAGTAACAGAACATTTCCGAAATTCAGGACATTAAGCCCGATTATAAAAGTCTTTCAGAATCAATATACAACGTCGAATCAAACCTATTACAAGGAGGAAACTCGAGGCATCTAGGAATACCCTGGGCATCTATTTTCTTAATACAACGTGCTTAATCTATAACTATACGAACTGACGAGTTTCTACCAGTAATTATATCTTTATTATGTCTTTTCTAACCGGTCTTCCTGATTATTACACTTTGTAATTTCATCAATTTGACCATACCTCGGAACAAATTCTTGAACTTTCTCACAAATTTAATAAAAAAGCAAGGATGCACAGGTCAGCTGATGACTTTGTTGAAAAGAAAGCTCTCTTCGCGACAACCGTCTTCTTATGATTCTGGCGTAAGCACAGTGGTTTCTGTGTACCACAAAGTCAGCAAAACACTCATTATTGATCTCGCAATATGGGTTGGTGATAATGATGGATAGCGTATCAATAAGTATTCAAGAAATCTATGGTAATTTCAACTTGATGTTCTGTATCGACGAGATGAGCGCAATAAAGAGCAACGTCTCGCCTTACTCGGGCCTCTGCCTAATTCTAATCGGTTTGGTGCGGAAATTTGACGATAAATTTAGCTAATCGTACACCAAGTTTACATATCTCGAAAAAGTGATGTAGCACTAAACACACCTTAGTGTCCTTTCTTCTGTCGTAGTTTCCCATTAAAACTATTATTTCAACTTGTTTCTGTGAGCATCTAGTTCACACGTCTCTTGGTTGGAAAGAACTACACCTCTCTAGTGTTCTGACGGTCATTTACAACAAATTATAAAAGAACAATGATTTGCATCTAATTAGGAGTTCTCACCATCTGCCTTACTTTCATGAATTGTTTTCGTAATGGGGAGAGAGTTGTGACTCAGCAACATGATAACTTACATATGAAAAAAGAAATCTCTCACAAAATAAATTCTGAGTGGTTTGGGAATTATCTGATTTTGCGTAAATGAAAGTGCTTGAAAATCATGAAGTATCACAACGTTTTATTTCTTGTTTAATTACGTCATTGAGTAGTTGTCACTACCCACATCCATCTCTTTTTGATTTCCAGCTTGCTGTTGTGCATTTATCAGATCAAATGAAGGAAACATTTCCTGTGAAGAACATTGAGAAGTCATCACTGTCTGTAATCATATTGTTCGAAACGAAGCTATTAATATTATCGTAGTAGCTGCATTCCCTTTACGTAAAATGAGATATACAAGGGATTGGTATAGGCTTAATCTCATTCAAGGTGCAAGTTTTTGGCGCAATAGCATTAAAACAGATCACGTATACGTAATGAACCAAGTGAAAAGTTTCATTATTTTTCTCAGCTACCAATTTAAATGATTAAATATCGTTCTAGACTACAGGAGAATGTGAACGACAATGCAGGCACATATGATTGAGGTAACATAGACAATTATGACGACAACGTAAGACCAAGGAATATAAGGTGATGATCTTCGTCAGGACCAGACTACTATACAACTTGAAAAATGAATAGGAGACAATCAGCAAATAGTTTCCTTCATTGGATCGTAGAAGCATCCATTAATATTACCTAGTTTCGTTTAGTATTTTCGTGTGTGATGAATCCGTTTAGGAATCCCTCCATCTACCTGAAATCAACACCCTTTTTTCTGGCTGAGTCACATATTCAAAAGACGACTTTATCCCCAGAATACACAACCTCAAAGAAAGCGTCAACTATAACTCAAATTTTGCATATGAGTGATAGACAAACCCATCAAAAACACCGTTCAGAATAAACTTTTGCGCAAGTACAAAACTGAAAGTTCTAGTGCAGAACAAATAGTTTATTCTATTAATTTCAGATTGTGAACTGTCAATTAGTCAGGTCGTTACATGAACAATAAAATGAAAACCGTGAGCATAGGGCACCAGTAAAAGTGAATATCTCTTGACACAAATGATTGATAGACCGATATGTTATTCATGCTATTTCAGTGAGCTGGCAAAAACTGGAAGCAACTGAAAGAAACAAAGTAACAAACAGAACAACGTGAATTTTCTGAGTATCACTTACATATATGGCAGTCTGTTGACTGAATATAAACTCCTGATTTGCATTATTGAATAGAATCAACATTGATCTATATGGAATGTGATTCGGACATTTGTAATATTTTTAACCATACCATGAAGTCTTGACAAGTTGGACTTCGCTTTGTTACAAATTGTTTATGATTTCTCATCTCAAAGCAAACACGACAGCTGATGCATAAATAAATTTCTAAATTTCAAAGTAAAACTGTGAGCTCACTATAGCTATGGCAGTGTTCCAAAATCCGACAGCCACTTCAGAATGTACCATCTAAAACAAGTTGAGATGC
Source organism: Trichobilharzia regenti (assembly GCA_944472135.2). NCBI lineage: Eukaryota > Metazoa > Platyhelminthes > Trematoda > Strigeidida > Schistosomatidae > Trichobilharzia > Trichobilharzia regenti. Next base: position 52,475,070 of record OX235267.1, on the reverse strand, counting down.
ATTACAATCAGAATTTTGATCAAGGGTTACAACGTATCAAATGCACAATTCAAGCAGTATTGACTTGGGAATGAAACTTAATGTTGTCAAATGAAACAAAACTACAAAATGTTTATGTACAACAACAAAACTTCTTGAAATTTCGAAAGAATAAGTTAGATAAACTCGGGATAGCTGAAATGCATATTTTGGCAAGAATTTAAGTTTCAAATTTCATACAAATGTGTAATAGGATGTTTCGTCATTATCATTAATTTACATAGTAATTTTTATTTTACATATCAAATAAGTGCGATACTGTTTCTCAAATGGGCAAACGTACTTCAATTATTGAATTGCTGTATATAAATAACCCTACTTCCTCCTCTGACATTACGAAGATGTATGACCTCAAGAATACAGAGATATATAACACTAGAATTCCGTGTAATTAATAGTGATATTTAGTTGATAATTCTAGTTTTGTTAAAACGACAAAATAAAACAGATAATTTGATATTTCAATGCAATTGCTTTACTCACATTTAAATAAAGCAAAACGGTTCCAGTTATCAGGAAAGCCACCAATAAGGATATCAGGACTATCATCACTACTAGTTTGAATCTTTTGACATAGATGCAAGCGATAATTATTAACAAATCTTCCAGAATAACGAAGCCCAATAAAAAGTAATAGTTAAATCCTGGTTCTTTGCAACACATAAAACAGATAGTTGCAGACCATAATACAAGCTGTTGGCAAAATAAATTAGACATTCTGAACATCTGATTTGAGAAGTTGTAAAATTTTGTCACAAAATCGATGTCTACATAGAAATTTCATGTAAAATAACAGCGAATATCAGTTAAAATGTTCTTGCTGTTTCATTATTAGTGATGTGAAAAATCCACTTGGAAACTTGAATGTGAGTTTCGCTTTTATTGACTGTGACGTTGTATAAGGTTGTATAACCACAACCGCAGATGGACCAAGGAATCAGTTTACAGTTTACAATTTATTTAGGATAGTAGGCTATATGCCTGTGTTAATCCTTTCGATTTATTGCATACAGGAGGTCCAATCTCGCCTTGAATGAATCAACGGATGGCGCTGATACGACGTGTTCCGGTAGGGAGTTCCAATGGTTCACAATTCGATGCGAAAAACGGATTTCCAGACGCAGACGATTCGACCGTGGTTTTTGAACCTTGAGGTGATGTCCTCGCAATTGGTTGGTGCTAGAAGGAAGAAATAATTTAGATAAATTAGCTCCAAAATCATTTCTTAGGATACGGTATGCTAGTATTAGGTCACCCCTAAGTCGTCTGTATGACAGTGGAAATAAACCCAGTCGACTTAACCTCTCCTCATATGACAGGGTTGAGAAACCCTTTATTAGCTTAGTTCCTACTCTTTGCACCCTTTCTAATAAGTCTATTTCGTATTTGAAACACGGGCTCGCTGCCTGGATCCCATATTCCAAATGAGGTCTGATATAAGTCGGATATAATATACGAAATATATCAGCGTCAAAGTTCGCAAAAGCCTTGCGTATGGCCCATAACATTCTAAAACCCTTAGTGGCTGCAGTTCTACAGTTTGTTGCTGTTTTCAAGTCATGCTGCACAACCACTCCCAAGTCCTTGTACTCAGTGACCACTGGGAGAGTAATGCCATTCATTGAGTAATTGTGCACGTGACTATGGGATACATGCATAACTACACTCTTGCTTAAGTTAATCTCCAAGGCCCAGTGCTTACACCAATCACTTAACAAGTTTAAATCTTCCTGCAAAGCAAGTTGATCACTGTCATCGTGCAAAGCCCTCCATATCTTGATGTCATCAGCAAACAGTAAGCAGGATGACTTAACTACCGATGGAATCTCATTAACATAAATCAGGAAAAGAAGTGGGCCTAGAATTGTACCCTGAGGAACGCCACTCTTAACCGATTCCCATGTTGATAAAACCCCGTTAACTCGTACTCTTTGTCTTCTGTCCTTTAGAAAGTCTTGAATCCAGTCGGTAACCACTTTATTGATTCCCAGACTACCTAACTTTACTAGAAGACCTGAATGAGAAACCCTGTCAAACGCCTTGCTAAGGTCTATGAATATGGCATCCACCGGTATATTAGCATCAGCTGAGCTTGCCCAACTTTCTCTGGCCAAAAGAAGGTTGGTCAAGCAAGAATGACCTGCTCTAAAACCGTGCTGTTCCACAGCGAAAAGTTTGTTCCCTTCAATGAACTGAATGATAGCATCACGAATTATTCTTTCTAGTAGTTTAACAACAATACTGGTCAAACTAACAGGACGATAGTTCTGAACTAAGTTTCTAGATCCGGTTTTGAAGACCGGACTAATGATGGCATCTTTCCAGTCTCTTGGACATTTAGACTGGTCCAGAGACATATTGAAGATTACCGACAATGGCTCGGCTATGCTTTCAGCCAATGCTGTTAATATACGTGGGTGGAGTTCATCAGGGCCACTGGACTTACCAGGATTGAGCCTTAGAAGCCACTTTAGGACAGTATCCTTTCCAATGTATAAGGGTGCCATTTTCAAGTTACCTTCTGGAAAATTTACAAAGCTGGTATCAATATTATCAGAGAATACTTGACTAAAGTGCTTGGACAAAGCCTCAGCCTTAGTCAAGTTATCCTCAGCCATGTTTGTCTGGTCATCTTCAAGCATAAGAGGTGGGATAGCATCACTCTTACGTGTTCTTCTCTTGATATATGAGAAGAGTCTTTTTGGGCAGCCTGGTGAACTTTTAACTAACTGGGTTTCGTAAGCTATCCTTGACTGGTGGATCAAAGTTTTACACTGGTTTCTGGTTTCACAGTATTTCAGCCGGAACTGCTGTAGCCCAGTAGAAACAAAGAGATTCCAGAACCTTTTTCTCCGTCTCAGGAGTGTTATAGCTTGTCTATTTATCCATGGTGGCCGATTTGTTGGCCTTTTAGGAACCCTCCAGGGGATGAGATCAGTGGTAACCCTCTCAAGTGTATTCTTAAATCTATCCCATTCATCTTCAATGGATGAGACAATGTTGACTGACCAGTCGGCAGTTGAAGCACGCTCCTTTATAGCCACTATGTCAGCATGCCAAACACTAGGCCGGGATTTGGGTTGAAAACTGACTAAATTGCCAGCCCTTAAGTTAAAATCTAACACCCCATGATCACTGTTTGCTAGAGGTGGATGAATAACTAGACCATCCACGTCGTCGTTGTCATGAGTAAGCACTAAGTCCAGCAAGGAAGATCCTTGGGTAGAACCGAATCTTGTACTACCTAAGACATGTTGTGTCAGGGCATTTTCCATGGTTGTCAAGAGTAACCGGCTGTCAAACTTATCAGCGGATCCTGGAGATGTGACAGCTACCCAGTCTATATGAGGTGCATTAAAATCACCTAGAATAAGACAGCTACTGTGTTTACTCCATTGTTTGAGGTGATCTAAAATGAAGTCATCACACTGACAATAGGGACTTCTATACAGAACTCCAATGAGTAGAGTGCCGGTTGCAAAGCTTACTTCACAGCTAATTACCTCACCTGTCCCACTGTCATGAGCTTCAGATTTCACGGAACGAACATGTAGGGAGTTGTTGATGTACAGAGCAACCCCGCCACCTCTACGACCCTTAACTCTGTCGCTGCGCAAGCAACTAAATCCGCATAGCTCAGGTGTGTCATCTAATCCCGAAACCAGCCATGTTTCAGTAATGGCCACAATACCTGGGCTAAGGTCTTCTACTAATACACCTAGCTCGTGAAATTTGTTCCCGATACTACGTATATTAGTGTACACTACCTTCAGGCTTCCTATGCGGTCTGGCTTATCCACACAGGTCTTGGAAGCATACGTTTCCAAGACCTGACTATTTGAAAACCCACCAGTTTAAGGTTAGTCTCACCATTTTTACGTCTTGTTTCTAGCTGGGACAAAACTTCTTTTCGTTTAAGTCTGTCTTCAAGAGATAAATCAGGTCTGGCTGAAATTCCTGACCCGGCAAGGTTGTGTACATTAGCCAGTAGATGATTCCGTTCATCAGGAGAACCTAAGACTACTTTAAGCAACCTACGCTGACTAGAACATTCATCATCTCTTTTGCCTATTCTAATCAGCTTTTTAATCGATACTCCAGGGAAATTCGCTGGGAGCATCTTCCTTATAATACTACTCACTAATTTAAGGTCGTGATCGTGCCTTTTCACGGGATCAGATTCTTTGGACTCTTCCAAATTTCCAACAATTATGTTAGAGTCTAAGGAGAGCTTGTCGTATTTAGCAGTGGCTACGTCCTTTCTCACCACTATTGATGCAGCCTGGCTACAGGTGACAGACGTTTGCCTACCATCAATATTACTATATTTCTTCCGACTGCTTATTTTTGTTACCCATTTATCATCTGCCTGCAGTTGCTTCTCAGGGCTGCTGCAGTTTTTGATGGTACAATCAAGATCAGTGTCTGCACCACCTTCATGGTGAACTTCGCTTACGGTGTTCTCTGGTTCTGAGATGCTGTTTACAGCTTCCGTTTTGTTACCTTTTCGCTTACTAAGACGCTTCGAACGCCTAGTAGGTTTTACTTCCGGGGTAACTGGGATAGTAACCGCCGGTGTGATAACATTCATGATGGCACTTACTGCTTCATCTTCAGACGGGCAGTCCGTGTCACTCTTACTAGCCACGCTATCATCAGGAAGTTCCATGGCTTTAGACAGCAGTTCGTGAGCCTCCCTTATTAAGGTCATCTTTGGGGAGCAACACATTCTGCACATCCAGTGGGATGTTGGAGCAGTACAACGTTTGTATGCAGCTGGACGTAATCCAGTACACATCTTATGATACCACTTTTCACAGTTATTACACTGTATTCCATCATCTACCAAAAAGTAACACTCCGCCCTATTACATTTATGTGGTACTTTTGACATAATGAACTTCTACTGGAAACAGCCAAGACAATTTACCCAATATAGACTATATAAGTGGTTAAAATCAAAACTTAACAGACAAAAGTCAAGTTAAAGTTTTTTTTAAATGTTCTTGAAGTGAATAACACAACAAAACAGCGATTTGTCAAAAACGTGAAATACGTGAAAAAAGCACTCCTTTTCAAACAGCGCGCGCAGTGAATTATCTGTTTCTCGTTGCATTTCGTGTTTTAGGTGAGAAAACGTAATTTCTGTTGTTCTGTAAACCGCCAAAGTATCTGATTTAAAATAGTGAATCCTGCTACACTTATCAATTTATACCATACGTACACAGGGAGGACACATCGACCTTTGCACGTAAGGGCTAAAGAACAAATTCCTTGATGGCTTGAAGAATAGATAATTATTATGTAATAAATGATGATTTTAAACTCGTGCGATATACAAGTTTGTTAGTTTGCTTTAATCCAGTGAAGGCTTGTTCAACGGATCAGGCATAATTATGATTGACTTCAACGTAAACGATTCGTCCCCTTCAGTTTCACACGTTCATTAAGTCGAGAACATATAATCAACCAAAAGCCCGCTCATACTGAAGTGATTAGCAAACTTACACCTCACTTTCAGTAAATCACTTAGTTCCTATAAAGCGATATTTCGCCATATCACATTCGACAAACGGTATTTTACCTGAGGCATACGAATGGTTTTTCAATGTATGATAAAGCAAATCAGAATCAGAAAAATTCATCTTATTCAAGCCGAATGTTAACTTCACAGCTGAAGACGTGAAGGATCATAAGAAGCCTATAGAAGAAGATGGTGTACAGAACACAGCACACAGAGTTTGTTTTTACAGTACAGTTGAACATGAAAGAAAGACTGTGAAGGTTATCACATTCAAGTTTCAGATGTCGTCAGTGGTTCATCAATAAATCTTCTACGGAAATATGCCTCAATAAAGCCATATTTAACATGCCGGGATTAAATTAAATAACTTATGATGAATCAATCTGACTCGGCGATCAAATTGTTCCAGGAAGTTTGTAATATCTAAGGTGTGCAAACTTACCACTATCCTCCAGTTTTGAAGAAATCTGCAAATCTCAGCCTACAATTTCACTGGTATGACGTACAAGATCAAGTTAAACAAAGACTTGATAGATCTACAAGTAGAATTAGTTGTGCTACGAAACTCATGTTCATTGACTGCACCAAATGACTACTTCAACAATCGGGAAAAGAGCTGTCGCTAATCTTCGGCACTTAAAATTATGTATATCAACTATCGTGTGTTTGTCGAAACAAATAAATAGGTCGTAGGAGGCGGCAACTAGCTGTTTGTGTAATGCAGCTTTCGGTAGAGTGACTGAAATCACCTGCAGTCAGGGTTTCAAAAAGTCCGGTAACAAAGAGTTTTGTACACTGGAGCCAAGATACTGACTCTATCAAGTCCTTCACTTCTGCCGTTAAACGAAGGAAAATGCGTGCAATTATGGAAGCTTGTAAAATTGTGGATTATAAATTCACTCTCCGTGTAGAGAAAGACATCGTGGTCACTCTAAATCCACTATGTCAATTTACCTTACTTATTAACTGTTGCTATTATTGTTGTTAGTTTATTCTTACTCATAATTATCCTCCATTCATTTGAAACCATCCTTCATTAGTAGTGGTACCTTAATTCGTTTTAATATTCGAATAATTGTCATCAAAATTATTATCAAAATTATTGATTCTGATGTTCCACCAAATTTTAGTGAATATATTCAATTCTCTATCATTGACTTTTGTTGTTTGTTGAAAATTTATCCATTTCGAATGATTTCCAACAACAGACGAAAAATTATCTCGGAGAAACGAAGCGAATTCATAAACGTGGATATCTGAGTAACTTACTATGATTCCTATCAGGATCAACGCAATTTTTAAATTATTTGTGAATTTGAAGAACAGCAATATAAACAGCATCACAGTCAATACTTTAAAATACAGATGGAAAATGGCTGTAATGAATTCCGGAAGATGAAACGAGTTTTTTGTATGAAAACATTCAATAGCCCTACATCATTCATTCCTTGCTAGTTCATATTTTTATCCATCCAAACAAAAATGTGCTGTTAACAGAAACAGGAGTTTCCATATATTTGAAATGGTTGGGGAATCATTCCTATTATATACTCACTCACCATATTTCAAAACTAAAGCACTGGTTATGCGTTTATTGGTCCGATACATTATTTAAGATCACATGAACTCAGTTAAGCTATACTATTCGAATATTCCAAAAACGTTAACGTTGTTAAGTTTCTCTGGTTATCAGTTACTGAAGGGTCCAATGAATCCCTTTCAAACGAAAGTATTCATTGCTTGCCCACTAATACCATTTAAGAAACACGAGTCTAATATTTATCCTGAGAAAAAGAATTTTCGATCATTTCTGTACTCCTTCTGTTTGTTTTGGTGTTGGCAACAATATTGTACACAGTCCGGTAATCGGAATGGTTTTCATTCAACTGGTTCAATGGATGAATTACTAAATATTTATTCACATGGAGTTAAATTCAAATATTAGTTCTTTTGCATAGCTTTATTCAAGCCAATATTCACGGCAAACAGATGAGCATAATCTTTTATCATCACCGGTAGACCCTGACGACGTCATATATCGGAATAAGACAGTGTCTACTTAAACAAAAAAGTAGTAGGCAGTAGTTTGTTTGACTTTTCGCTCCATTATTTTTTGTATCTAGCTTGATTCTACGCCGTAGTTTTGCTACAAGTATGAAATTTTCAGCGTGTGGTATCAGTAGCCAGAATTCGCAGGCCGACCATAGATATCAGGTATGCATTGGCAGACGACCAATCTCCGGACCAAGTGCATGATCAACGAGAGTCCTAACCGCTGTGACACCAAAGGACGCCTCAATTTCAAGATTTGAGTTATGAGGTTATAATCTTGAGGTGATGTAAATGCATTTCAAGTCAGTTATCAGTGTTATTCTCAAAGATTACAGGAAGGAAGACTTACAGACAAGCAATTGCTGCATAATCCGTCCATCTAGTAGCAAAACCTGCGTACACCTGAAGAAAAAATATTCAGTGCATATTAGGAAACATTCTGATATCGTCCATAGATAATTGATTCTAAACAAAATCAAGAAATCTATTTTGAAGCATCGACCACGGTGTCTACATATTTGGCGAATGTTGATTTTAGATAAGACCAAAATGTCCTTATTTCTAAGCATGAATCATTTAATACATAACCATTACCTACACATATGAGTGATATCATCGATGAATATATTGTGTGAAAATTTCAAAAGTTGGAGTTGATATCAAACAACAAATAAGATTGAAATGTCTTAGAGACAAAAATTCGGCCTGAAATGACTATCGGTATACACGTGGAAATATGACAGCCCTAAGCGTGTGAATTGAAAGTTTCCATTCACCACATCGATTCTTCTAAAAAAACGTGTTCTCACATATGCACGATGTTTGGAATTGCAGCCATTAATTGGATGTACTTATTTTCTCCTAATAGAAGTCATGTTGCAGGATGTAGAGTTTTCCGACTCCGAGTTCACCTTCAGATGTGTTCCACTTTATTTTAATAAATGTTATGTCAATGAAATACCTGAAAAGATCAAAAGGACGTAAGCGAACAGATTCTGTGATGGTGCGATGACTGCTCATGATTCGTATCAAATAATAAACCTCATAAACCATGAAATCATGAAATAAGAATGCCTAACATTAAACAAAGAATGCAGCCACTGAGATTCTGAATGATGACGAAAAAGTGATAGTAACTGCAGATCATAAGAACTGAAGTGCTTACCTTTAAAAAATCAATCAACTTACACCACAGGTTATGAAATGGACTTACAGCATTTCTCAACTTATATGTAAATATATTCACCTAATTCACTGGACTTTGGCTCAAACTTCGTTTACATTCATGGTGAAGTGTTAATTATCTGGTAATAAACACTTCAGTTCAGATCGAAGTGGTTATTATTCAGAAGTAAAATAAAGTCGTCTAATATATATTTATTTAGTAATTCAAATCACGAGTGAAAATATTTTTCTACTATCAACCAGGTAGTGTTGATAAAAAGTGGCTAACTCATAGAACAATGGAATATTGAAAAAGTCAAAAAATGATGAAGTTACATTAACTCTAATCGTGTGATAGTTTCCATTCATGGTGTTTACAGAATGACTGTGTTCCGAGTCGTCAGTGCGTTTATTTTCTACTAGATTCACAATGACCTCTTTACTGTAAAGTTTGCGCTCCAATCTGTGGAGATACTATAATACCTTCAACTACTTTTTTCACAGTAATCGTCATTTTTGGCATAACGATATTTAGCCAAACAGGCCTTTCTTCTGGGCTATGCAATCCACTATTATTCCTACTTCCACAGTGAATAATTTCAGTGTTCAGTAGAATAATAAAGTATAACTTGAATTAGATGTAAATGTTTAAAAACTATGTTACTGAATGCAGGAATGAAGTGAGCTGTTCACTAAGTATTGCACAATAAGTTAGCGGAATCACGCCTCACGTTTCTTATCAGATGAAATGTGTGTCGAAAGAGGTATCGAAAAATATTTACAATAAGTCGATAAACCGAAAAATCCCTAATGGCCACTAATATTCCTTCATGCTGTTATGAAATGAGACAGCATTATGAAGGTAGAATAGCCCCAAGATAAAAAAAAATTTTAGCTAATTTTATTTCTGTTGACTCTGATAATGGTGCGTTCAGTTTACATCCGATAATTTTAAAGCAAAATATGGTGCTGCTGTGGTGTTCATCTCTAGTTCAGTGATCAGTTGTTGGCGTTCTTCTCATGCAAGTTGAAGTTAATGTCAACGATATAACCGTCCCTTAACTGCACTTTTTAAACTTCTTGCAGAGGTACTATTCAACTGAAATAAATAGAATATATGCTAATTGAAAACCTCGCCAGATTACTAGATTGCTAGGCTACTAGCCGGTCTCAAGCCCGGTGAAGGAGGGCGGGTTGGGGAGTGGTGCTAGCAACTCCACCCCGTAAAACAACCAAATCGCTACAGAAACTTCAACGAATAAATATATTAAAAATTCTAAAAACATAAGCAATAGCTTTACTTTTCGCTGGAATCAGGGAGGTGAAATGACGCAGGCTGGTGAAAGCCTTCGGGAAGCCAGTCAGCCGATGTGCCTTCTTTCGATGAAAGCAAAAGTAAGGATGGGTACCTGGAATGTTCGTACAATGTACGAAACTGGAAAGGCTGCCCGGATGGCTGCTGAAATGAGAAGGTACAGAATAGAAGTGTAGGGATTCTGCGAAAGCAGATGGAACGGAACTGGAAGGTGCCAACTACCTACTGGAGAGACAGTAATCTATTCCGGCCACCCAGAGGACAATCACGAGCACTTCGAGGGAGTGGCCATCATGATGTCTCCAACAGCAGCCAAAGCTCCCATGCAGTGGGAACCAATCTCCTCTAGGATAATGACAGCCAGGTTCAACTCAAAAAGGAAGGAAGGTTACAATCATTCAGTGCTATGCGCCTACAAACGTCTCAGAACAAGAGAAGAAGGAGGCGTTCTACAGACAACTACAAGCAATAATGGACAACGTCCCAAATGGCGATACCAGAATCCTGATGGGCGACATGAATGCGAAGCTGGGAGGAGACAACACAGGAAGAGAACTCACCATGGGTCCAGAGGCCCTCAGTGAAATGAACGATAATGGTGAACTCTTCTCAGACTTCTGCGCCTTCAATGATTTGGTGATTGGTGGTAGTGTATTCAAACACAAGGATATACACAAGACGACATGGATTTCACCAGATGGAAACACCAAGAATCTAATAGAATTCATCTTAATTTCAAGAAAGTGGAGACGGACACAAGGTCAAGGAGAGGAGGAGATGTGGGTTCAGACCACTATCTAGTACAAGGGACTTTCAAGGTGAAGCTAAAAGCCCCGAAAATAGCTGGCGTTAGGCCGCAATGCAAGTTTAACACTCAATTACTGAAGGAAACAACCACAAAGGACACCTTCACTGCAACTGTCAGAGCAAAGCAGGAAACACTACGCGACAGCACTGAAGAATCATGCGTGGAAGACAATTGGAACTCTCTGAAGGCGATTCTCAACGAAACGTGTTCGACGGTCCTAGAAAGAAAGAAGAGACAAGACAAGGAATGGCTGTCGACGGACACTTGGAAATTAATAGAAGAGAGGAGAGTGGTGAAAGAGAAAATGATTCAATGCAAGAACGGACAGGAGAAGGAGACGCTGAGCTCAACTTACAAATCACTGAACAAAGAAGTGAAGAAGAGTGCTAGGAAGGACAAAAGACGATTCTACGACAACCTGGCCACTGAAGCTGAGAAGGCGGCAGGCAAAAGAGAGCTGAGGACATTATATCAGATAACCGACTCTCTATCCGGGAAGAGATCAACACAAGCGAAACCTATAAAAGACAGCCAAGGGAATCCAATCACCAAGGAAGAAAAGCAGATTAAACAATGGGCGGATCACTTCAAAGGACTCTTGAACCGACCACCACCTGCAACCTGTTCAGAAATACCAACAACAGCGAGCACACAACTGCAGGTTGATACCAATCCTCCAATGAGAGCTGAAGTCTTGAATGCAATCAACCAGCTTCTGAAAGCTGGAAAAGCAGCTGGACCAGATGGAATACCCCCTGAAGCAGTAAAAGCGGACCCAGAGATTACAGCAAATACGCTGACTCAATTATTGCAAAAGGTCTGGAAGAAGGGAAAGGTGCCTACTGACTGGAGGAAAGGTTACCTCATGAAACTACCAAAGAAGGGAGACTTAGGACTCTGCAAGAACTGGCGAGGAATCATGCTTCTATTGACGCCAAGTAAAATCCTCAGTCGTATCATCCTGGAGAGAACAAAGAAGGCACTGGATACAGAACTCCGACCAGAACAAGCTGGATTCAGGAAAGGCAAATCATGTACTGACCAAATTGCAACTCTACGCATCATCTTCAGAGAACAAAGCATGGAATGGCAATAAAACCTCTACCTCAACTTTACAGACTTCGAGAAGGCCTTCGACAGTTAGCGTTGACCGTGAAGTAATTTGGAAATTACTCGAATACTACGGCTTACCCCAAATATTCATCAACCTTATTGAACAGCTGTACGAGAACGGAACATGTCAAGTGATCCACAACGGAAAACTCAGCAAGGCGTTTGGTGTAAACACAGGAGTCAGACAAGGGAGCTGGCTTATTATCACCAATGATATTCCTAATTGTGGTGGACTGGATTATGCGTCAGACAGTGGGAAACAGCAGCAGACAGGGATATCCCGGACCGACGCGAAGAACCTGGGAGACCTGGATTTCGCGCGTGGATGATTTATGTTTGATGTCACACAAAATCGAAGACTTACAAGCGAAAACCGACAAACTGGTCGAAGAAGCAGCCGGTAAAGACAGGAGTCCAGGTGAACATAGATAAGACGGAGGTTTTCAAATTAACCAACCAACAATAACAACAGCAGCAGAAACATCCAGCGTCAATCACCATCAACGGGAGGGATTTGAAAGAGGTTACTTCATTCACCAATCTAGGGAGCATTCTCTCAACTACAGGAGGAACGGACGAGGATGTCAAATCGAGCGAGAATCGGGAAGGCAAGAAACACATTCATCAACCTGAAATCAATCTGGAAATCTTCGTCACTCAGCCAACATCAACCACAAAATCCAGTCGGATTTTCAATACAAACGCCAAGACACCTCCTATACGGATCAGAAACTTGACGAGACACAAAGAATATTTCCAACAGCCTGTTGCAGACCTTTATTAACAGCTGTCTTCACTCTATACTGAATATCAGATGGCCGGAAAGAATCACCAATAAGGAACTATGGCAACAAACAAAACAAGAACTAAGTAATCGCCCAACAAATATGCAGGAGAAAGTGGAGATGGATCAGACACTCGCTGAGGAGACCGCTGGGTGACATCGCGCGTCAGGCCCTCGAGTGGAACCCGAAAGGGAAGCGGCGTGTGGGACGTCCAAGGGTGACATGGAGGAGGCCGTGTGAAGAGGAGTTGAAAGAGTATGTACTAACATGGATGCAGGTGAAAAGTACAGCAGAAGACAGAAGCAAGTGGAGACGTGCAGTTGAAGCCCTATGTTCTACTAAAAACTCAAAGGAGCAATGATAATAATAATGCTTACTGAAGAGAATAATTACCTGCATTGATGATTTTATTGAAAAATGATGTAAGACTAACGCCTTTACGTCATGATCGATGAGTGTAGTCACACACTTGTCTTTAAATTGAAGTTGATTCCTGATTGCTGACAACTGCAAATCACAAACTTCGTGATGAACAAAGGCGATTGTAAATAAGGATTTATTTTTCTTCTCAAACTACGCTTTCGTCAATCACCAATGGATTAGTTGTGCCAGGTGACTAAGTTTTCAGGTGGCAAGCACAAGCTTCCATGATAAGCATTACATACTAAAGAGAACACTTTGAAATAGTCAGTGATAAGGGAAGAGAGTAGTTGTGGATATGAGTATTTTGTTTTTGAAGAAATGTCATCCAGAAATCTCCAAACTAAAAGCAGAACGTGAAATGAATCAAATTTAAGTAGTAAAACATCTAGAAAAATTTCAAAGTTAACCAAAAATATCCAACATAGTATATACATATGATGGTTTTGTGATTGTGGCAATCGTTGATCCTTACTGACTTCTTGTTTACACTATACTGTAAAAAAGCACATGAATAGTCAAAACATTTGAGCTAACATCTCAATGTTTACAAAAGAAATAATTCTCAAATCACTTATGAAAAGTAGATTCATTGTTATTATCTTTTTGAATAATGGACTTTGTTCAACGCTAATTACAATAAGTAGTGAAATAATGGAAACATTTTGAGGCGATGAAGATCATTATGTTGAGGCTTATTTCGTTCACTTCACTACTCTCCACTTATTAATTAGGCTGAGTTAGCCTCACAGACTCGATGATTTAGAATTCTGTACTATAAAATTATTCAAAGTGTTTTTCAGTAATTATCAGTTAATAAAATCAATACTTTTTACTCTATATGTGAAATGAACAATTTATTCGTTTATTAATGACGAGATTCAAAGCCCAATACTGAATAAACACTGAAATTAGTAAACACGTTTAATATGCAAGATAGTTGATTCCATAATTAAGCTGGATTTAATTTAAAATAAGGATTATTCTGTGAATTGCAATATTCAGTGTAAAATCAATCACACAACCAGTAGTATTAGGAAGCAAGACAAAATACATTAACACAAGTTAGCGTAGAAATGGGTCAAATGACATAAAGTCGCAAAACAACAAAGGGAAGTCGTTGAGATGGAGAGAAAGAAACTATATGTTAGACAAAATGTGAAGAAGTGTGACTAAATTGAAATGATTATGAGCGATAATTCAAGTTGGAAACGTCATCCAGTAGTCGATGCTGCATCACTGTGGGACTATTATCAAAATAAACTTATCTTACGTGGATTCGCATGGTGCCACGATGCCCAAGTTCTACATTTGCATCAGCAAACAGATTGTCTTGGTTCACCATATTATTCGTAAGTGCGCTCACACCATATGTTTACGTTTTCACAAGAGGCCCAGTTTTTTAACGAGAACCGTACCACATTTCAGAATTTTCGGATTCCACTGACTGGTGGCCGTCAGAAAACTGGTGTACATCTGGTAAGTACGATCAAATTGCAATCTTTCTTATTCGCAATGCAAACGTCAATCATGCCAAAATCTTCCTTTAGTAACCAGTGCTATTGTACATTCCAAATCATTAACCACATCAATAAAACAACTATGAATCATATTTCACTTTGACCGCATCCAACATTTTACTGGATGGATTGTAAGATTGATTGCTGATGACACAACAGATTAACAAGCTGATGAGAAATTTCTGGATGTTTCGCTGTGTGAACCGCAGCTTCTCGAGCAAATTGAATGCGATTTTTATTAATCAAAATAAATAGTCAAAACATTTTACACAAATTGAAGTCAGTGTATTTGAAGGTCATTTGTCGAGAGATATTTGTACCAGCAGAAATATGTAAGTTTCGATGAAGTGAAATTTCGATAACACTCTTATTGCTTTTCGAGTGTAGTGGTGCTAACCCGATACCCTACCATCCTTCTTTGTACGGGCTTACAAATGCCTGGAAATCTAGCGAGCTAGTAAATTAGGCGAGGTTATAAGCCAACTGTAAACAGCATATCATCGCTTTGATGAATGTGCCCATCCTTCACCTAACCAACTATCACTGGGGTTAGCACAACCAAACTCTCCTTCATAGTGGGTTTCAAGAGATGAAACGCATTAAGAGATAGTCACACTGCAAAAGCAAGTCTATGGGACTTGATTCAGACTTCATTCAAACAGTATTGTGATTAGAATATATTTTAATAAGCTTTTGATCCCACGTACACTTGAAATTTGTTAACCATCTGTTAGCAGGTTCTTTTAAGAATAAATAAAACTTTATGGTTTACTTGCCCACAATGGTAAGAAGTGTGTCAGGAAACCCTAACCTCGAATTCCTGCAGAGTAATCAGGAACATTGAAGCTTCACATTACCGAAGTTCTTATGAACGGCTTCGGTAGAAAAAAGATAAAATCAAGTAACATAAACGTAAACAAATAGAAATCATGAGATATTTGTGTTGTGGCATGTTATGCTGACAAGATTTATAAGTAGTATTTAGACACACCTGCATGAATGTGATAGAGTGGGGAGACGGATTTAATGGGGATCAGTAGAAATGAACGATTCTTTTGAAACAACGTGGAAAAAGCATGAAAAGATAACAAAGGAGCAGAACACTCAAGACAAAACTAGCACAATATGGAAGCTTTTTGTAAATTATGATTCTAATACATGCTAGACGCATTTGAGTAACCACTACAACATATTCCGTAGCCCTATTTTCTTGTGTCGTACTAAGATAGCGTCACATACCTAAATTCCCAAGTAGCTGGTCATTTTCCACGTGAAATATGCTTTCAAGCTAGATATTATAAAATATATAAAACTTGTTTACACATCAGTACATTGGTTACCATGATTCATTTTCGTAATATAAATGCGAGTCTTGTACTTGCAGCTTGTGTGAACGGTAAAGTCAATTGCTAAGCAGCTAACTGTATTTTCTATGCCCCAAACATAATTTTTACATGGTATAAGGCTCAGTTTAGCCTTTTGTTATAGACATTCTTCTTCGTCTAAGGACTGCTGATTTATTTTTGGGAGCACAAAGAAACATGATTTTACTAGTCAACAGCGGTGTAGTTTACATAATCGGTAAAGCCCAATTTGAGTGGGAACCTCTTTTCTTATGTCGGTGGTACAGCGGTTAATACACCCGCCGACCATGCACAAGGTCCGACGTTCGATCCCCGGCCAACGCACTCCTTCACTTCACTAAACCATAAATAATGCTGGTTAAGAGGAAAGGCTGGGCATGTGGCTAACAACCCCATCATTTAAAATTAAACACTGCTACAGAAACTTTAAGTCACTAGCTTCGAATCCTCACTGAGATTGCTAGGACATGGTATGCTAGTCGATATGGGATTAATTTGGAAAAGCGTTCTTCGCTCAACTTGACGTCTACCAGCGAAACAAAATACATACGTTATGTGTGACTTATTCCACGTACTAGACAGTGGAATTCTCGTCCAACTAGGTTCGTTTGTGTTAAGTTTATTGCATCTTCACGTGTAGCAAGATCATACATTCTAGGGACACAGGATGCGTACTAGTCAAGTATGTGAGATTACACTGCAAGTCCTTCCTCGTCTTTTTGAAGTGTGATCACAATCTACACTCCTCTCACCTCAGGCTTTTCGTATCAGAAATCCGCTGTTTGTTAGATATCAGTTGCATTTATATTTCAGGGCTTCATATAGAAGGCATAAATCGAAGAGAATAGATTTTGAGCATCCTCGTTCTTGGTCACAATTATTGACTAAGGAAATCCAGGAATTCACCCATTGAAGATGTATTCAAGGTGTAGTTTAAAAATGTTTTAGATTTTTAGTAATGCCTCATGCTGTCACGAAGCACCTCACGATTTGTCCAGGGCAGAATCACCTTGAACCAATGACCCATAATCACATCACAAACCAGCACACTATGAATGTATAGCACAACCACAAATAGAGGAATTGAACTAGAGCTCAAACAGTGAATGAACCGACGGCAGTGATCTTCACATTGATGTTCTAAATCACAAGTGAAATACATACAACGAACAGTTGCGAAGTGCATTTAAGCTTACCAAATATGAGACACAATGGATTCAGTTTAATTGTGAGTGAAGTCAGTCGCCTTATGTGCAGTATGTGAACTGAATCAGTGGAGGCGGTGCATGAAATTCACTCAACTGATTCGCTTGCAGTTCTCACTGCTATTTTGCATTCAACACAATATCCTGGCTGAAAAACTCATTCTATCAAAATTACTTCTGAAATACGGATAATTAGTAACACTGACAAACTTTCCTAAGACAAACAATGCGTGGAGTTGATCTGAAATCACATAAATTATACTCTCTGAGTGCAGAATGAATAAAAAAACTTCATTATCACCTTTGAATCTGTTTAAAACATTCAGAACACATCGCTTACAACGTAATGATCTCACAAAAAATCTGCACAGATAATTGTAAATATTCTTAATCAATTATAGCTTCTTTTTAAAAATTTAACTGTTTTATGAGTTCATATAGTTTTTTTTAAACAAACTATGGTACTTTCTAGAGAGAAAACATGAAAGGCACTAGTAACAGAATATATTTTTCAACCTTTGGTTTGGTAATAATAAACACTTCAACCTAAGTGGCAAGAATACTACAAATCGAAATATGTGGTGTGATTTGTATGTATTTAAATAATCGTGAAATCTGCATACGCAACTAACACCTACTTCTGTGTAACTTTATTCTGAAGTGAGCAATTCCAATTTCATCATTTGTTGTTAAATTTATTTTGAGTTCATCTCCTGAATTCACCACATATGCATATTCTGTCCCATGTAATGTTGATAAATAGAGTTGGGCATCTGGGAAAAATGTAGGCCTCAGGCGATGTGAACATACTCGTATTATCATAGATATCTATATGTCGAATTCTCTACACATATTTGTGTAATAATAGGATTCACTAGACAGAATATTCAGCGTTTCCGTTTCACATCTTTAAATAAACACATTGTGAATCATACACTTGGGTTGAAAAATTGAAGGCGACATTTTTGTTCCCAGAAAAAGCACTTCAAGTTGTGAAGCCACGTTAAAATAGACATCCTTCATTTGTCATCAATCATCGAGATACCAGAATAAGACCTCGCAGAAACTGAAACTATTCATCGTCTCTGATATCATTTAATGATCAAGTGCATGACATTTGTCACAAACACGTGAGTACAAAGATGGATGAATACTGAGCGTTGAAGCAAAAAATTTAGTTTTGATCATTATTGCCGAATACATTTTCGATTCGTTACACAGGTGAAATGTTTCCACTGAATCTTCGGATCACTGCACCACTCCTTTGCTTGTAAGTTTTTCACTCCATTATCCTGAATTTGAACAAAACTTTTGTGCTCCTATAAACTAATAATTTAAAATACTGACTGAAAACTCAAGAATTTGTATTCACCATGCTTAGAAGGCATGTCTGACCAACTGAATCCCAGTGCCAACTTCAGTTTTCAAATAATTTCACTGCTTGAGTATTCACTCATCCAGTGAGATATAGGATACCATCACGTATCCGAAACAGTCATGTCCTCTTAGCGTCAAAGTGAGTGACCTGTTCATAAAGAAATCTTCATAAACACAATACATTAAAGTCAGTCACCCAAATTTCATATATTTTTGTGCAACAGAAGACTGAAAATCAAGGCCTAGTTTATAACAAAGCTCGACGAAATTCTACCCAAAAACTATTTTTTGACCCTACTGAATATCGGAAGAGTTCCACTTTCAATACCGCTACAGAATGGCGTGAGTAGGAATTTACATAAAACTGAGTCATCAATGATTCATCAAAACTGGGGATGAGTAGCTGCTCAGATTGATTCTGTAAATGATGTTAAAAAAGTATGAGTTGAAAGGCCTGATTATGTGACCTTCATCTACTTATGCAGACGATATATTCAGAGATAAACTCAGTATAATGTACACTTTAGATTCTACATGAATTATGAAGGCGTCTGTCTTCATGGACTTTACTGAAAATTGTTGGCTTCAGATTGCTATTATTCCTTTAAGTTCCGAGTGGAACCTAGAGGCTGTTCGACTTGGTTTTGTTCACTAGGGCTGGATCCACGATCGATCGTAATCCGTCTTCTAATACAACTCGAATATCTCTTCCATGTCATCCTCCGATGACCAACTGGTCGGTTCCCATTCTTATTCCACCCGAGGGCCTGGCACGCGATCCTATTTGACTGTCTCATCAACATGTGTCTCCTTCATCTCAAATTTCTTCTACATTATTGTGTGACTTTTGTCAGAGTTTCTCGTTGACAAGTCTTTCTAATCATCCATTTGATTTTTATTAGGAAGCCAGAGAAGGCAGCTGTTGACAAACTCCTTCACTTTTCAACATGAATTCCATGTCACTCTTGTCAAGTTTCTGACCCGTATGAAATAACTATATGCCTTCATACTTGTGCTGAAAATCCGAATATTTTTCTTTGTGCTAATTGCAGACTATTTCCAAACCGATTTCAGGTTAATAAATGTGTATCTTGCCTTTTAGATCCTGAATTCGACTATTTCATCCGTTTCACCGGTGGTTGAAACGATGCTTTCTAGATTATAGAATGAGGTAACCTCTGATAAATCTCTTCCGTCGATGCTAACTGATGCCGGTTGTTGTTCTTGTTGTTGTTAGTTGGCAATTTTCCTCACCTCCGTCTTTTCTGTGTTCACCTGCAGACCTTCCTCCATTGAAAGCCTTTTCAGCCATTTTGTTGGAATTCGTCTGTAATTCTTCAAGTTTGTGTGACACTAAACATAAATCATGTGTAAAATGGAGATCTCCTACAGTTTTTAGGTGTTATTTTATAATTTAGTTCTCGTGCGGTAGTGATCATCATTCCACTGACTACAAATTTCACGTTTCACGCAATTTGGTGTTTTTAATTATAAGTTTTATTTACATAAAGATGTCGGTGATGTATTCATTGGTCTGAAAATGATGCTGTGTGTGAATCATAGAAGTTAATGAAACAAATGTGAGCCACATGGATTTAAAATGGTTCCTTTTAATTTCATCCCATTTTGCTTTTCTTGAAAAGGGTGCATAAGAATTTAGAGTATTTATGGACGAAATGCTAACAAAATGCAGCAAAGCAGACAACTAAGTCGTCATCAAGCACTTTGAATACAAGTGAAATTCTACAACCACTATGATAACTGGAAGCGTTCAACTAGAATAATGTTACGAAATGATTAAAAATCCGTGAATATGACTGTCAAATGCGCTCTATGCATCATTCAGTAAACGCATGATAATTATTCTCTTCGTTTCCCAATTTAGCATTTGGCGTCAAAAGCTCATCATGATTTGTGCTGTTCTTTGTTGTCGTTTGCAACCCATCCCAAGACTGCAAACAGTCTCTAATATTCTATTCCTCTCATGATCTTTTGAAGCCATCAACGGACACCCAGCTATTTAACTTTTAACTTGTTTACACTGAAGCTGTATCCTGCAGCACGATGTTACTGAACGATCTCCTCGGAATGTGTCCACTTCCTCTTCCTTTCCGTCAGAAATTTTTGGTTAATAGGTTCTCCACTTTTTCGCCACCTGGATTCGTTCTTGCTTATTCTTTCTAGTGAGCCAGCGAATGCAGCTGTTGATAAACAATTGTAGTAGCCTGTTGGAGATGCTTTTCCTTCCCATATAATAGAACTGACTGACTAAATACCGACGTTCTTAATCTGAATAACTTACTTATATTGGGTGCAAAAGATTCAAAATCTGCTGCATTGCAGACTTGATTAATTGATTGTAATCCACGCTTGGGCTTTTGTTGAATAATTGGTGTCCACAGACCATCTTGTGGATGCTGGTACCATTTCTGAATGAAGTGCAGATAATGGTTGACTCAGAACTTCTGAGAAGTGATCAGTTCATTGTCCTCTTTGTCACTTCTCTTTGGTAAATACGTTCTCCTTTCCATTGTTTCGTGGTTGCATCCATTTTGATTTCTCCCAGAAAAAGACATGGTTATCACATTAAAGCAGCATGTCCCTCTTTTATTCCCATGGCGTTGAATACCGCATCAGACTCTTTCTTCTCTTGTCAATCTTTACACAATTTCGTGCTCTGTTTAATCGTGGTATTCTCTTCCATTGAATTCCAGGTGTCCAAGGGTAGCCGATCTCTTGCCGGAAACACTTGTTCCAAAATCGGTTTCATAGAGTGCAAACTTTCTTCCATACAGGTTTTTAGTGAGGGTATACAGTGTCTTCAACATCACTTTGAGGGCCGTCGTGAATGTATCCTTTTTTCTCTTCCCTAAGTGTTGAACATGAAATGTGGTTCATCTCCAGTCGCTCTTGAGGGTTTTGTTCATTGAATAAAGGTCTGAGTTCATATATACACCTTGTCGACTTGGTGACTATTAGACTGAGTCTACACCTCCTTGAACACAACCGAGTTGAAGTTTATATGGTTTCTTGTGTGCAGTTAGAGTGAAATCCATGTTACCTTATGTATATCTTTGTGCTTGTAGGTGATGCTTTCAATCAAGAAGTCATTCAGTTTTTAGAATACTACTGATATATCTCTAAAATCTTTAACTTTGCCTCAAGAGAGCATTCCAATCCGTGATGCATTCTCTGACATTGCTGTCATCCTCCAGTCAAGTGTTTATATAGTCCATCAATAATTTAAAATCTCCGTATTCATCCTGCAGGGGGAATTTGGCCATAATTTTGCTAGGCTTACGTACAAATTTATTCTTTCTTGTGATTTTGATCAGGGTGGATAACTAGTGGACCGAAAATCCAGGTGTTGGTCCCTATCAGAAAATTCGTCTTAAGAAATTGCCTGCTTTTAAAAATACACTACTGCGCGATGTGTTGGTGAACAGTAAATTTCGCCTGAATTGTCATCAGTACATAATACACTGTCAGTATGTGCTTTTTTATCCACCCATATCGATATGGCTGTGTTATAATTTAAATAAGCGTGTTAGAATGCTCGCTAACCACAAACACTTAGTCGAGTATCGGAACAATGTTACCAACTCTTAAGTCCACTAAGCTGGTAGAGACATCAGTTAAGAAAGAAAGTTGAGTGATAGGCGGGTAACTTTACTGTTTGATAAAGCCACCAAAAATTCAAAGCTGCATGCTTACAGCTCAACATTTCACTTGCAATCCAAACAAATGATAACGATGATTGTATTACTCTATCATCATTTCAAGTATCAATATGGTCTTCACTCTATTCATATTTTAAAGGAGTCATCCTTCTATTCCTCATTTTATTCCTCATTCTGAGAAATACATTTCCAGTGGCATTGATCCTTATGGCGCTCACTGTAAGTTTTGTTTACCACATTCGCTATTATAATATAAATTAATTCAGCGCTATTCATTTGTCGTCGGTGGTGCGATTCACTAAGAAGTCCAAAAATGTTTTTCATAAGTTTAGGGAGCAAAAAAGAGGACGCAAATATGATGAAGGAATCGAATTTAGTGAAGATAATTCATTCTCTTGAAGCTACCTAAGAAAATTACCTTCGTATGGCTATGAATAAAAATTAATAGCATAGAATTTGTCGTTGTAAAAAACAATTGATTTAGAATGACAAGTGGAACAAGTGAAATAATACCGGGGACAGTTCAAAGTGAGAATAGTAATAATAACAATTGACTTAATAAGGAAGAGTATACAAATTGAATAGACAAAATGAAAAATGAAAAATTGGTAGAGCTAAAATATGATTGGGGATTATCATATTTTAGCATAGAGGGATTAAGACCATGAAAGTTGGAGGGGTTGAACGAACATTTTCTGTACACAGAGATCTGGCTTTTCTGTTTCGATAGCCAAAGCTTCAGCAATACAGATGAGTCGGGTACGTAGGGATTTGGGTAGATTGCTCTTTGCCTTGTAGATGACTTTAAAGGCGGAGGCTATAGAGATAGGGTGATCATTATCGACCAGATGTTCTATGATCGCGCTTCTTATTGCTCCACTTCCACCTTTTCGTAGCCATGCAGGATAATGTTCTTGCACCCTCTTGGACAAAACTCGAGTCGAACGACCGATATACCTAGCTCCACAAGAGCAGGTGAATTGATAAACGCACATAGAGTTGGTCAACATTGGGATCTTGTCCTTCAGGTTATTGAACAATAATGGTCGGCTAGTAAAAGCTATTCTCAGAGAGGCAGCAGGGAATGTTCTTTTCAGGGACTGTGATATCCTTCGTTTCATGATATCGGAAGCTAAGTCCCCTTTGAATTCTAAGCTCATGTAAAGTATTTTCTTGGGAGCGGTTGATAAGTCACGTTTTGTAGGCTTTGAATGTATATTCTTATCTATAAAACGTGGTGGAAATCCATTTTCCATTAGGATTTTCCTCAAAGTGTATAACTCATCTTCCACAGTATCAGTGCTACATATGCGTCGAATACGAGTGGCAAGCGACCGGACCAGGTTTCGTTTTCGACCAATAGGTACCCAGCTGTAGAAATTTGTCAGTTGACCATTCCATAACAGCTTACGATAAATCGATCTCTTCAGAGTTCCATCGGTCCTTCTTGATAAGTTCACATCGAGGAAATGAATGCTAGACTCGTTCTCCATTTCGAGTGTGAATTTTATCGCAGGATGGCACTCATTAAATACACTTAATATATTATTCAGGTTACAATCAATATTACAAATAATAAAGGTGTCATCTACATACCTTTTATATATTTGAAAGCTTTGGATTATAGGCTTCAGGGAACCATTTTCTAGACTGGACATAAAAACGTCTGCAAGGAGAGGACCCAAGGGAGAACCCATCGCAATACCATCCTTCTGCCTGTAGATTGTTTCATTGAAAGTAAACTGTACATTCAATGTACATCTCAAAAGTAGTTCTTTAAGATCTGTAGTAGGTATCCCTATATTCAATTTGTTGTCTTCAATATATTTGCATATAAAACATATGGTCTCTGTCAGTGGAACGTTCGTAAATAAGGATTCTACATCCAAAGACAACATTTGTTTATTCGACGCATTTATATCTTGTATACATTCAACAAATTGGAAGGTGTCCCGAAGGGAATGATTAGATAGTTGCCCCCTGACTGGTTCGAGGATTTCAGCTAACCACCCAGCTACTGGATGATAGGGCGATCCAAACATATCCAAGATAGGGCGAAGTGGAACTCCAGCTTTGTGTATTTTCGGTAGACCATACAGTCTTGGTATTAGTGATCCTGTTGGTCTGATCTTTTCGTATAATTCTTCACGAACGAGATGATTGTTCTTCATTCTCTTTAAAGTATCGGTAAGTTGTTTCTCAATGAATTCCGTCTTGTTTTTATCGTTCGGTTTCGAGAATTTACTGCTGTCTGAAAGTAGACATGACATTTTATCGATATAATCTTTTTGATCCATAATAACAACACCTGTACCCTTGTCAGGGCGTGTTAATAGTTTATCGCTGTTATGCGTCAAAAGTTTAAGTTCTTCTTTGTGCTGTTTAGTAAAAAGAATTTGCATTTTTGGTCTAGCTTTAAGGTATTGATTATAGAAGAACTATAGAACTCAATGTCTGCATAATGATGCTGAAAATCTGAATCTTGTTCTTTATGCTGAGTGCAGAATATTTCATAACCGATTTCAGATTAATAAATAAAAGGCTTGCATTTCCAATCCTGAATTTGACATCATCGCTTTCACCTGTGGTTGAAACGATGCTTCCAAGATAAGTGAATGAGGGTTAACTCTGATAAACCTTTCGCGTCGATGGCGGTTTGTGTTGGTTGTTATTCCTGTTGCTGTTGTTGGTTGGTTGTCTTTATATTCACCGGGAGTCCCAATTTACTGGTTGCCTCTTCAGTCATCTTTTTGTTATTAGCCTGTGTGTCTTCATGCTGTGTGATACTAAACATAAATCATCTGAGAAATGAAGGTCTCCTACAGTTTCCGGGTATTTCTTTTATAATTCAGTTCACATGCGTTAGTGTCGTCATTCCACCGATATAAAATTTTACGTTTAAGGCAGGCTGTTTTTCTTATTACAAATTTTTTATACATGAAGATGTCGTTGATGTATTCATCGGACTGAGTACGACGCTGTATGTAACTCATAGGTGTTGATTTAGGTTTAAAATGATTACTTATATTTTAATCCCGTATTGTTCTGAATCAAAAAGTGCATAAGAGTTTGGATTAATTATTTACAAAATACTAACAAAATGAAAGATGGTAGACAACGGATTCGTCATCAAGCACTTTGAATATAAGTGCAATTCTACAACCTATATGATAACCGGAGGGATTCAGCCAGAAGGAAGTAATGACGACGAGAAATAATTGTAAGTTCCGTGGATGTAGGTAAAGGCGTGATGGTTACTTATAAGTACTTTACTTCTCTTGAGTTCCGAATAGCACATTGCGTTCAAACGGCACATCACCAATTTGTCAAATTCCATGTTGTCGTCTCCAGCTAACCCTAAGACTGCCAGCAGTCTCTCATCTTCTCCTACACTCATGACATCTTTCTTGCCACCAACGGACACCTAACCAATTGTCTTGTAATCATATTCTACCCAGGCTGCGGTATGGAGGAAGATGTTATTCGAGGATCTCCTCGGAATGTATCCATTTCATCTCCATTTCCTTTTGAATATTTTTTGGGTAATAGGTTCTCGGTAAGTTCGCTACCACAGTTCCTTGTTGCATATGCTTTCAAGTCAGTTCATCGTCAGTGTGGAGACATAGAGTGCTGCTGTTGACAGACGACTTCATTCGCATGTTGATGATGCTTTTTTTCCCATAATGGCTTGTAAATATAAGTTTCTCACTTTTCAGAGTGCAAAAGATTTAAAATGTGATTCCTGCTGCATTCCAGACTTCAATAACTGATCGAATTCAAAACGTGGGCTTTTGTTGGATAATTGGTGTCCGTAGGTCATCGTTTGGCTGCTGGCGGCATTTTCAAACGAATTGCAGATGACGGTTGATTCAATAGTCCTGAGAATTGATCAACCCATTGTTCTCTTTGTTACTTTTCTTTGACTAGTGCGTTCTCCCTACTATCATTTTGTGGTAACATCTACGTTTACCTCTTCCAGGACAGAGATCTTATTATCACATTTAGTGTTCTGAGGTCTCTTTTCTTCCAAGGACATTGAACACTGAATTCGACTATTCTTTTTTTGTCCACCTTTGCACAATTCAATCTCTGTTTCACGGTGGCACTCCATTCTATTGATTTCCAGATGTCATTCCATATCTTGTCACCCTTTTCTGCCTATAACACTTGTAAATGTTCCCTTCAGAGAGTTCAAACGTTCCTCCATAAAGGTTTACTCAGTGAGGGTACATAGTACCTCAAGCATCAATCTGATGACCATCGCGAATGTGATTTTTTGCTCTGTCCTCGAGGTTCTTAGTGTTGAAATTAAATTATGATCTATCTCCAGTCGCTTTGAAGGCTTATGGCTTGCTATTCATGGTTTTGTGCATTATATAAATGTCTGAGTTCATATATGGTCCCCATCTCCACTTCGTACCTAGTAGATTGAGTCTCTAATTTCTTGAAAACTACTGAGTTGCAAGTAACATGGTTTCATGAGTGACAGTGGGTGGAAATTCATGTTGTTATATATATATATATATCGTTGTTTAAATGCACTGCTTGCCGTCAGCAAATGATTGAAAGCCCAGAAGCCGGTGAAGATAGCTCTGATATCATTAACTTCGCCTCAAGGAAGATTTTCAATCCATCATGAAACCTGTGCCGTTGTTGTCCTCTCCCAGTCAAGCTTTTATGCAGTGCATCAATATTTTAATCTTCCTGTCGTTATCCTGCAGGTAAAGATAGGACTCTCCAGCGCAAGCGTTTCAATTGCTGTTGACGACAACCTGATTGACACCTCAATTCCATATGCTATCGCAGATCCCTTTTAATTCTATGCAGAATTATCTCATTTACTCGCTAACCTGGTCAGTCTCCTCCACCTGGTACATTGTAAGAACATGTTATGTGTCAGTATTTGCTGTTTTTCTCACCGAAATTAGATACATACGCAAACTGACTCATCAGCCTACGTCATTCCATCTCTCCGATGCGATAAAGAAATAATTTTAATTTTTAAATTTTTGTTGTGCTCTGAAGTTAGTTTAGTTAATAGATTGATATTCCAAAGTACGTATGCTAGGCCTATGCATGGCCTTCCTCTTTTCTGTAATTTGGATCAGGGTAGAAAATAGTGAACTGGGAAAATAGATGTTAGATCCTATCATACGAACAGATATTATTAAAGTGACTGATTTTACACAAACAGAACTGCGCGATATGTTCGTGAAAAGTAAATTTCGCTTGTAGTGTTATCAGTACATAATACGGTATTGTTGTGTGCTTTTGTATCCACCCAATCCAATTAGGCTGTGTAGTACTTTGAATCAGCGATTGAGTGATAGAATGCTTGCCAACCACAAACACTGAGTCGAATGTCGGAACAGTGTCTTACCAACTCCTAAATCCGCCAAGCTAGTAGTGACTTCAATATAGGTAGAAAGTTGAGGAAGAGGCTGGTAACTTTACTCCGTAACACTGAGAATAAAAGTTCAAAGCTACGTGCTTAGAACTCAACATTTTATTTTCAGTCCAAACAATTAAAAGCGGTAATGGAATCGCTCTATGGCCATTTCAAGAATCAATATGGTCTTTTTTCTTTTCGTATTTTAGAGGAGGCATCGTCCTATTCATCATAGAGTTCTTCATATTCAGGAATGAATTCTCAATGGCATCGTTGCTTATGGCACTCATTGTAGGTTTCTTAGCAGCCTCAGTATTATAATCTAAATTTATTTACTGCTACTCATTTCTCGTACAGTTCACTCGGAAGTCAAAAACTTTTTTCCACAAGTTTAGGAAGCAAAAGCGGATATATGAATATGATAAAGTGATTGGAGTAGGTGGCGATACTTTACTCTGATGAAGCTGCTTCAGAAATCACGTCATGTAATGCTGTGCATAGAAATTACCACATAGTTCAGTTTATTATGATAAATGTGGCCAATTTGTTATGGAACCGTTGTTAATTAGATCACTGAATCGCTATGTTCCTTAGTAGAATCTCTGACTGCAGCAGTATGAGAAGACGTTTTGAATTTTCCAGGTTAACCCAGCTACTCTCCAGGTTTCAGTCATACCATATTTAGGCTTGATAATAAGGGTAAAACTAAGATGCGATTTTACTTGACTTTCACCTCGGATTACCAAAAATGATAAGTGAATAAAAATAATTTTTCGATTGCCAGTGTACTGGACTAGGAAAATACTCCAGAGAAATCAAAATCACGATGATACAACATTTGAAAATTTTATTTTCTCTCAAAGCCAGTTAGAATTCCAGAGTGAAAAATGTAACCTATTGTGATTTGCTATATACATTTCTCTAGAATGATATTTATGAATACAATAAATCTACTAATCTAATTTCTACTGTTCACTTAAACGTCTACATTTCGGTTTGTGGTTAGATTTTATTGTGCACCACGATTATCTGTCTGACATGTTACTCTCGATGGAATTTAAGGTGTTACTTTTTAATTGATTTCTGTGCTTTCGAAGATTTGTTAACAATCGTCTTATGCTTCAATCCAAGAAGGTTCAAACCACAAATGATTATTGTGATGTTAGTTGTAGCTGTGGTCTTCTGTATAATTGGAACAGTATTGTACTACTTATTCAAAAATCATGTAAGTATATTTAAAATGTTCAATGCAAAATGAATCCCCTAATATATTTTCATATTCTCCTGACTTCAAATTTATCTAGAAAGTAAGATATGCATCATTAGCACCTGCCTAACTCTGCGCTTGCAAACTTAACCAAGGAAAACTGAACTGTGCATACGAAAGAAACCTCCAGAACACTTCCAATATTATAAAAATTAGGCAAGTTGTTTTCTTCTCAGATCATATTGATCATCATCAAAAACGCATTGCATTAGTTAAAATTATTCTTGTCAAAAGTAATACCCACATCTTTCGTAAAAAATTCATATAAACATATATATATACTTAATGTATCGCAATACTGATTGACTTTTATTTTGTTTAGGAATCTCCTTTTAGAGTCACTTCTTGTTTCTCTACCTGTAATGAGTGAAATTTTCCATGAATTTGGCATATCTGATTCCTCTGAGTCATAAGAGTTACACAAATTCTTTTGTCAGAAAGGATAACACATAGGGGAAATCTCATAATTCAGAAAATAAGTCGATGAACAACAATCATGATATGTCCATATAAGAAGTGCCATTTTTATAGTCCTTAATACAAGAGCCAATATCCTTAACAAAATGTGGATTCTGTTTCTATCTCTAACAAAGATTTTTTTTCTTTTCTGGAGATAATCTATAGTTCAGCTGCAGTGACCTTCCCAGATGGTAATGTTGACTTGAAATACATATAAGAACGTCAATTATTTATGTCAGTTTGAACGATAACTTGCAATTATTGTGATATATTTCAGGCACAATCAACCATAGGCGGGTGGCTTCTGGAATACTGCTGTATGTTTCGTAAGTTCGGATTCGGTTTCTATCTGTGTAATTTGAAAAAAGGAACAACATCAATGACTTAATCTTTCTGTCGGTAAATCAGTGTCGTCGCTCCTAACACATTCGTTCACATTAGATAGGTGTATTTTATGTTTCAAACACAGACACAGTATTAACAACTGGATGACGTTTCAAGCATATATTACTCCTCATAATCATATCAGTTTTGACGCACTATTTCACAACTTGTCTTACATTAATTTAGTGTCTTCCTCTCACCCTCTCTCTCCAACTTCATTTTGTTGTTGCCATTTTTCATGTTGAATAATGCAACTAAAGTTATACGATTACGAACGACCATTTTTGCTTTAAACGTAATCCTGTTACTGATGTTGCATCAGTGTGTGATATTTAAAGTGAACTTATTATTATTTATTATTATTATATCCTTTAGTTCCTAGAGGAACATAGGGATTCAGCTACGCACCTCCATTGCCTTCGGTTTTCTGACAACTTGTTCACTCCGCTCCAAGTCTGCCCACATGCTTTCATCTCCTCCTTGCATAATCTCCTCCAAGTCATTCTTGGACGACAAACTCGCCGTTTCCCTTCCGGGTTCCACTCGAGGGCTTGTCTAGTGATGTCGCTTGATGGTTTGCTCAGGGTATGGCCAATTCATCTCCATTTCTACCTGCGTATTTGTTTCGCAATCGGTTCCTGCTGAGTTGGTTCGCTGCCAGAGATCTTTGCTGCTGATCTTTTCTGGCCATCTGATCTTGAGTATTGAGCGAAGACAACTGTTAATGAAGGTCTGAAGTTTGTTTAAGATGCTCTTTATGACTCGCCAAGTCTCTGATCCATAAAGTAGAAATGACTTGATTCACACTGGAGTTGAAAATCCGGACCTTATTTTTGATGCTGAGTGCTGTTGACTTCCACACAGACTTAACAGTAATGAAAGCGTGCCTTGCTTTTCCGATTCTGTCTTTGATATCCTCGTCAGTTCCGTCCACCTGTAGTTGAAACGTTGCTTCCCAGGTTTTTAAAGGAGGTTATTTTTTTCAGGTTCCTCCCATTTATGCTGATTCTCGTCTGCTGTTGTAGTTGCTGTTGGTGCTTGCCAGGAATCTTCACCACCTCTGTTTTATCTATGTTCACTTGAAGTCCTATCTTTGATGCTTCTTCTATGGCCAACTTGTTGCTTTTCACTTGCATATCTTCCAGTTTGTGGGAAATCAGACACATATCAAAGGTGAAGTCCAGATTATCCAAGTTGTTTTTGTGACTCCATTTTATGCCTCTTTCCTCATTGCCCGTTTTCTGTCGCATTATCCAATCTACTGTAATCAGCAAGAATATTGGCGATAGTAGACAGCCTTGCCTCACTCCAGCCCTCACTTCGAAGGCTTCCGTAAGTTTCCCGTTGTGGATTACTTGGCATGCAGCATTGTCGTATAACTGTTGGATGTGATGTATAATTGTCGATGGGACCCCGTAGTAGCGAAGTAGTTGCCAAACCACCTCTCGATCGACGCTGTGCTGTCGAAGGCCTATTCAGAGTCGATGAAGTTGAGATAGAGAGGTGACTGCCATTCTAAGCTTTGTTCAATGATGATTCGTAAAGTGGCGATTTGATCAATACATGACTTGTTTCTCCTGGATCCAGCCTGTTCCGGTCGAAGTTTTTCATCCAGGGCTTGTTTGATTCTCTCCAGGATGATGCGGTTTAGTATTTTGCTTGGGATGGACAGGAGCATAATTCTGCGTCAGGTTTTGCATTGACTTAAGTTTCCTTTTATTTGGTAGTTCGTATAAGTATCTTTTCTTCCAGGTACTTCACCCTCTTTCCACACCTTCTCCAGTATTGGTGTCATCAAGTCCGCTGTTGTCTCTGGGTCCATTTTCAAAGCTTCTGCTGGCATTCCATATGGTCTTATTGCTTTTCCATCTTTTGGCAACTGGATTGCATTCAGGACTTCTGATTTCGTCGAAAGGTTCAATGTTTACTCGTAGTTCTGCTTCCGTTGCTGGTATTGTTGGGCGTGTTGTAGGTGGCGGTCGATTTCAAAGTGTTTTGAAGTGTTCAGCCCAGTGTTTTCTTTGTTCCACCTCTTTGGTGATTGATTTTCCATTGTCATCCTTTAGTGGCCTAATCTGTGTTGAACTTTTTCCCGATAGGTGCCTAGTTGTTTGGTAGAGTGTGGCGAGGTCTTCTTTGCCTGCAGCTTGTCCCGCTTCACTTTCCATGGTTTCATAATATTTTCTTTTGTCTTCTCTGGCATTCTTCTTCACTCTTTTGTTCAGCGTGTTGTAGCTTGCATTCAACTCCTGTTTTGTTGCTCGTCGGTGCACTGGATAATCTTTTGTTTCACTATCCTTCTCTCTTCTATTAGTTTCCAAGTGTCCATAGTGCAGGTTTGGCTCCACACCGTTTTGAAGTTTTCCCAGTGCTTTTCGACGCCGACCTCTTCGCTGATGTTGATTTGTGTCTCGGCTTTGTCCTTTACGCTTCCAATGAAGATGTTCTTTGTAGCCTGGTCCTTCAGCTTTTGAGTTTTGAACTTCGCTTGTGGTCAGTCTGCAGCTCCTCCTTCTCTGAAAGCTTTTAGTTTGATTTGGATTATCCCTTGTATGAGATAGTGGTCTGAGCCAACGTCTGCTCCTCTTCTTGCTTTTGTGTCCAGTAGGCTGCGCCTCCACTTCCTTGAGCAGCATTGAGAAGAAGTCAATTTGGTTTTTGGTTCTCCCGTCTGGTGACACCCATGTAGCCTTGGGGATATCTTTGTGCTTGTATACACTGCCACCAATCACTAGTTCGTTGAAGGCGCAGAAGTCGGCGAAGAGTTCTCCATTTTCATTCATTTCTCCGAGAGCTTCTCTACCCATGATGTGTTCCCTTCCTGTGTTGTCTGGTCCTAGCTTGGCGTTCATGTCTCCCATTAGTAGTGTAATGTCACCAGCTAGAGTATTGTCCATTGTTGCCTGTAGTTGTCTGTAAAATTCTTCTTTCTTTTCGAGGTCTAAGTTGTTTGTGGGTGCATAACATTGTGTGATTGATACTTTCCTTCCTTTGGAGTTGAATCTGGTGGTCATTATCTTGGACGAGACCGCCTCCTATTGCATCAGGGCCTTTGTTGCCGTTGGTGAAATCATAATAACCACGCCCTCGGTGTGGGTGTGGTTATCTTCTGGGTGACCGGAGTAGATCACTGACTCACCCGTTGACAATTTGGTGATTCCATTCCCGTTCCATCTGCTTTTACATATTCCCAGCACTTGTATTCCGAATCTTTTCATCTCGTTTGCGATCTGGGCAGCTTTCCCAGTCTCGTAAATAGTGCGGAAGTTCCATGTCCCCACAAAGACTTTTTCTTTTGGTGGAAAGAGGTTCATCGTGCTGAAGATTCTGTAGCAATTTTGTTTACAGAGTGGGGTTGCTAGCCTCACGCCTGAGAAAGGAATTGTTACATTAAGATAAAGTTTAGAGAGAAGCGACCTTTTGGGTTGCTCCCCTTAAAATCAGATAACAAGGGATAAAACAATCAGAACAACGCCAACAAAAGGAAAACAATTCACAGCAAAAGGACAAAAAGCGACAACAACGTTACAATAAAACAATATGCAATGTAGTTCAGCACAGTTAACTAAAATGATACCAAAATCACAGACTCACTGACTTGGGCCAACTTGAACATATAAATTCAATAATATATGCAATTTTACGTATGGGTTGTTGTTAAAAGATACAAATGTCCAAAAGCTCTGTTATAGGTATTAGTAGTCACTAATAGTAAATCCAGGGTTTAAGCATTCGAAAAGTAACGGAATTCAATAATTTCCATAACTTCATGGTGAGCAATAGCAAAGAAATGAAAGTTTTATAGATTACTGTGAAAAGTAACGCGCTGAATCGAAAGGTGCGTGCATAATGTTTCAAGTGAGCTTCTTAGGAAGAAAATTCCATCAAACCACAGTGTCGAAGTTTTTCATTAACACATAAAAAATTAAAAAACCTACCTGTATCGATTCTGGATGGGATAAGCTATGGCCTAGGAATCTATTAAAGTAATAAGTGCCAGTAACTAACCCACCATCTCCCTTTCATTTTATTCCACAGTGTTGGATGACGAAATCATACTGTTTGTTTTCAATATCAAAAGTGAATTACATTCCGTCTCCTGTTAATCGGGTCCCAGTGGCCCAATGGTCTACGAGCTCGCCTTGTAACCAGAAGGTCCTTGATTCGAATCCCGGTGGGTGCGTACTGATGAAGAGTCCCAAACTAGGACGAAACAGCTGTCCAGTACTCCTAGGTTTTCCAGTGGTTCTCTAACTGATGTCAGCTCATGATTAAACCCTCCATACAATCAAACAAAATCCCTACAAAACCAATACTTGAAAATTTTATATGTGTTCAAAGATGAAGGATTGTTTCAGACTGCAACACTGTGGTGGTGTCATCCACATATCACTACCATAACATCGTAGCAGGTTATGCACTCTAAGAGCTTGAAGATTTCAAATGTTCATAATTGTGTCTGTCAGTTTTGAGGATATTGGTTGTCCCATATTCATATCATTCATTTGTTTAAGTAGTTTATTTTGGAATTTGAATGCCGTGGAGGTTATACATAATTGAACAGCCATTGTAATTTCATCAACGTAGAGCCTAATGCTACGTCTGAGTTCAGAACGAATGTTCACTTCATTCTTGACCACCTTCACATCTTTATTAATGGTGATACTAGTATACAATCTGGTTACATTAAATAAATCACTTTTACATCTTTTTTTATTTAAATATCCTACAGTATGCAAATATAAATCGTATATATACCATATTACATATAACTGACACCAATAATAAAACGAGTATGAATCATATTTTATCCGAAATTTACAAGAAAACACTAATTATTGACTTCTATTAAGACACAAGGTTAAAAAAACTGATTCAAACTGTAGACATTCTCTATTAAAAGTATTCTTTCTTTCTTGTAGGCGGCTCTGACTATCAGGGATCTTCTTAAATGAGTTTTATGTCAGTCGGCTGTGTAACTGTATCCCCTCCAATATTCTTAGTGACTCATGTGTTCTCATGATTATTATATGGAGATATGAATGTTTCCTGTTGATAATATGACAATTCACACGTCAAGTTTTTAATATAAAACAACTTTTGAAATAGATGTTCTAGTTTTATCTACATACCACTGGTTTCACAGAAGCAATAATCGTTTGGAAATTCTCAGTGGAATTATAGGGAGTATTTCAATCATGCATATCAATGATGAGTTCTGGCGATGATGTGGACGCCTTTCTAACAGTAATAGGTGTGTAGCCCTTTATATCTTTACATTTTTCAATCTTCGTTGATGAAATGAATTATTTATTCCCAGAAATATTTTAAATATTTGACGTGACAGTGAAATAACTGCACAAAGTTAAAAGCCTACGTCATTCATTAGTCAAAACTCGGTGCCGAACTGCACTAATTAAGTCGACCGATTAAGCTTAATGATACACTGCCAATTATACAGGACATTTCCGAATGCTGTTGTTTTACTGTAGGCCATTAATGTACAGTTCTCGGTTACTCAGACAGATACCGTAGGTCTGCTATTTCGTACTTTGAACAGTCGAATTATTTCTCTGGTTTGACTTTCAAGTGGCTGTGTTGGAGAATATAAATTTGCCTTAAGCGTATCCCTCGTAATCTCTGATATTCTTGTTTCCATAAAATGTCAAGCCTGCGTATGAACGATATCATTTCAGTGTTTGGCATCCACCTCTATGTAGTTTTCAGGATTTGTATACAGGCATAGAATCCTGTTTTCAGCCATTGCGTAAATATATTGTATTTACCTCACAAATATTTCGTTTGCGAACTATGCACAAATCCACACTTGTTGACAACAGTTTCTTAAGATAAATTGTCCTAAGACTGGCTTATCATTTTGCAATTCTATTCAGCTTGCAAGACATGATTATACAATTTCTCAGAATGAAATACCGGAGAATACTAGGAAAAAAGCTTCTGATGTATTCAAGTTTGGATGTTGTGTAATATGGCGTCAAATTTATTCATGCGCACCTTACTTGAGAGTAAAGCCATAGCCAGAAAAGGAAATCAGAACTCATTGATGCAACATAATGGTCTAAAGTGATATAATGAGATTAAAGCCAATTCGATCAGTGTGAGGTGAAATAGTTTATTTCAGTGACTTGAAGGCGCTACTTTAAGTAATAGGATGTAGCGAGATCTCGACGGGCTAAGGACTTCACAGTATCTTATTTTGCATGAGAGGGGCAATGAAAATGTATTTTCTTCAGCCTGCATCATGCCGTTCCTTCAAAAATCTTAGCTGTCTTTTCAGCTTCAAACACTTCTGATATTTCACTCCCGCAAGTCTTATTCTGATCTCATCATATGAAGAGACGTAGGACTGCTGCTTTCAGCAGCTATGTGCGTCGACGTGGTCGTCAGTTCTTCGACTGTGAACGTTTAAGATTGCAGTAGAGATGAAGTTATTGTCTTTTTACTATGACACTTCAGTAGCGACAGTGTCATCGATTACATAGCAGAGTTCTTAACCACACGCCCACTTTGCTATTTTTTGACTACAAAACCAGCTTTTGATGATACTGAACTTAATCCTTCGAATTTTCTTCAAAAAGCGGACTGCAATGAAGGAAAAGTAGTAGTAAACAAGAATTCCTATGAGTTTACGTTTACTGCCTGCAAGTTTTGTCATGACTTGATACCAGTTAGAGAAAACCAAACAACCGAGATTTACTGAACATTTGCTTCAATACCTATCAGGTTTCGCTAAGTATCCATCAACTACCTGTATTTCGAATCAAAAAACGTTGTGATAACGAGGTTAGCCTTACAGCGTTCAGTAATCAGGATAGGATCTAGCATATTGTAACACCTAGCATTTGCCACTTCCAGATTTTTATTGACATGGGCTTGTTTCACACAGTATTGGCAATGTGGTATAGGAATCCTAGTATGTTTAAAAATATTGAATATAATGTTCTCTTTACATGATATGGTGAGGGGAAAAACAAAGATTACAGCTGTCATAGAGAAACGTTGGTGTTTGAAATTATGAGAGTAAAACAAAGAAGTAACAGGACCATAAATATAATAAAAAGAATAAAAGTAAAACTTGAAGGTATATAAGGATGGATGGAGGAAATTGTTTATTTACTAGATGAAAGAAGGTTAGTTAATTCTTGCCTGACACTATTTTCATCACATAAAATACGTGCCAAGTATGGTATCATAGAATTTCTATACTTAGACGTGCGAGCATACAGTTTTCTGAAGTTACTTCTTGTTCTACCTGAGGAGATGCAAGGTGAAAGCTGAGGGTAAAGCGGGTGCTCCAAATCAGACAAAATCCCTTTAGCAAATTTATCGCACGAAGTTAAGTGCGTATCGACAACGACGTTAACTATGTGGTCCACTGGGACACCACTCACCCTACTGACAGTCTTCAGTATTCTACGAATTGTGACATAGTCTTTTTTAAGCAAACCAGGAAAGAATAAGGGTGAACAGTAAAGAAGAATAGGTAGGATGCAAGAGTTTATGAACTGTAAGATGAGGGGTTGAGTTATACCCGAGTGTCTTAACTTCTTAATGTAAAATGTCAGGCGGAATATTTTACTAGAGATTACTAAGACATGGGAAGACCAGGAGAGATGAGAAGAGAGAATAAGTCCAAGATACTTAATTTCTGATTTGATTCCTATATCACTGTCGTCAATTTCACAACTGTCATGAGAATCGATGACTTCTTTTAACTGTCGTTTACATCTTAAGCTGAAATCAACAGTTTGACACTTAGAAGGATTCAGTTTAAGACCGTTAGACTCAGACCATTTGCTGACTCCCGACAGAAAGCTATTTATATTGGTACAATCTAGCTGGGAGTTAACAGCCATGGAAACCGTTAAGTCATCAGCGTACTTCATAAAGTTTACTTCATCAGAGTAAAGCAAGTCATGCAAGAAGAAAGAAAAAAGAAAAGGAGAAAGAACAGCACCTTGAGGGACACCAGCTTCAGTAGGCAATGAAGTGGAAGACTTCCCTTTATACACGGTGTACTGCTTTTTTTCTGAGAAATAGGATTGTAACCAGTTTACAGCCCAACATTCTGTTTGACTTGCAACAAGTTTATTTAATAAGATGTCCCTAGGGACCGAGTCAAAAGCAGATGTATAGTCTAGGAAGGCAACACGAACAAATTTAGCCCCCTTTGTCTAGACTGGAAGCAATGCTATGATATAAGACGGCAGCTGCATCTAAAGTGCTTCTACTGTGCTTATAGGCAAATTGTTTAGGGTCATTAAAGGATTTAAGCGAAGGTACAAGACTAAGCAAAAGTAATTTCTCCATAGTTTTCAAAAAAGGAGAGGTAATAGCAATGGGTCTAAATTTGACACATGCTCCAGTAGATAATTTAGGTATAGGTACAACTTTAATGTCCTTCCAAACGGCAGGCACAATATTATCGGAAAAAGATTTGTTAAATAGATCAGTGAGAGGGTGACACAGAATATCAGAACATTTGTTAAAAATAATACTAGGTACATAATCGGGACCTAAGCTCTGGGAAGGGTTTAGAGACTTGAGGCACTTTTGAACATCATTTGTGTTAAAACCTGGAAAGGGGCTATTATTAACACAAGTGATGCTGGGAAGCATGGCATTTGAGGGAGAGTAAATAAAAGATTTGTTAAGAGTACATACATCAAAAGAATATGGAATATTGTTTATCTGCTTACCACCAGTGATTTCCTTAAATAGTTTCCACATATTAGAAGGATTTTTGCAGGATATGAATTTCTGGTTATATATTACATTCAACCTCTGCATTTCAGACTTAATTAAGAAGTTAGTTCTTTTTACACCACTTTTATCTTTCATTTTATACAGTTTTTCCTTCTCTCTACGAAGCTTTTTAAGTTGAGGCGAGGAGAAACGGTCAAATTTGACGAATAGTGTTTCTTTTGGACAACAGATTTCAAAACAGAATTTCAGATAGGATGTAATATTAGAGATATTGTCATCAAGTGAATCATCATTAAACAGATCCCATCTTGTGTCACTGAGCATGTTTCTAAGATGATGTACCTTCTCATGTGAGTAACAATTGTGAACAACTTTCTTAGACAAGTTTGAGAGGCTTTACTGTGTAACTTTCCGTAAATTTTGGGCAAGACTCGTACAATACAATGATCAGAATTGAAGAGCGGAGCTCTATTACGAGCTTCGTATATTCCAGAATCATTTATAAATACTAAATCAAGTGAAGTATTTTGTCGAGTTGGGAAATTAACAACATTTTCATGGCCCAGCAATGTAATAAAACTGCAGTCGCTGGAGTTGAAGTCGCCAGTCACTATAGATAAGGAGTTACCAAACAAAGCAGCAGCAAAAATAGTGAATTCATCAGCGAAGATAGATAGTTCTGAGGGACTGCAACAAGTGTGATATAGATATTTGCGACAAAAATGAAGCTATACTTAGATAAGTGTTTAGGTCGACATTTTACAGTTATACAATCAATATTGTCATTTGAGAATTTGAAGCAGACGTTGTTGGCAGTAGACCACTGAGAATTAATAAAAGTGGCAACACCACCACCTCTCTTCTTCTTTGAGCTGCATCGGTCTTGTCTGTAGATTGTGAACCCACTTAAGGAGACTAAATTATCGTCATATGAATCATGGAGCCAAGTCTCTTGAAGAGTGATTACACCAGTATTACAATATACATTTGAGTATAATAGAGAATGCAAGTAGTTAATCTTGTTCGATAATGACCTGCAATTTGTGCTCATAATCACAGGAACAGTCATCTGATGCATTGGAGTACACTTTAATGATCTCTGCCAACCTCCATGATGCTTTTTCTTAACGTTATTATATACTCGTAAATCAACAGGTTGAAGACATTTTAAATAATTGCGAGAGTAAGTAATGCGACTTGGATACATAATTGAATGATTAAAAAAAATAAATCCGAGGAAATAGATGCAATATGTAGGATGGAAATTTTGGTAGCCCAAGATTTAAGCAGGCCCAGCATATACCTGTCTCCACAGCATCAGGTGAACTGACATATGCACATAAAAGTTGTCAGATGCAAGATCTAGTCCCGAAGGTTTCCGTAGATCAGTAGGCGATTGAAGAACACTATTCTTAGCGTTGCTCCATAGAATGTTCTCAA
The DNA here is from genome assembly GCA_944472135.2 of Trichobilharzia regenti. NCBI lineage: Eukaryota > Metazoa > Platyhelminthes > Trematoda > Strigeidida > Schistosomatidae > Trichobilharzia > Trichobilharzia regenti. Next base: position 52,435,038 of record OX235267.1, on the reverse strand, counting down.
AGATGATGTGATCCTCCAGTATGAATAAGATCTTATTTTGATGAATCCCTACAGTGTTATACAGTAGTATTAACCGATAACGTTCCGAGAAGACATTTGTGCCATTCGTAATCATATCAAGTTACTCACACGACTTTTAGCTTCATTAATATACATGAGTGGAATGGGTTAAATATATGAAGAAAATTATGATAGGATAATGTACATTCAGAAATAATAACATGAGTGTTATTGATCAATTACAATCAGATGGCAAATAAGACAAGTGGCTTTATAGTCAAAATAAGTGACTTGCTAGAATAATATGAATAGTTTGATGATTGAGTTTCACTCAGGATACACCTAGGAAGAAAGTAGATCATACGGAATTACGTAGAAGTTTTGAATGAATACAAGAATTATAAGCAATTAAAGAACTGGCAAAGAAACAAAATTAAGTTATCGAAATCAAAAAAACTGTTGTCATGACAGTAGAAGTGGTTGAGTAATCTTCTTTTGTATGTACAGCTCCGGTTTTGCTATGTGAATGACCAGAGCTTCAGCGATACAAAGAAGACGAAACCGTATTGTCTTTGATAGGTTATTGTTGACTCTGTAGATTAATTTAAAGGAGGCGTTTGTTGAAATGGAATGATCAGTGTAAACCAGGTGTTCAATATCGCACTTATTGCACCACTATTGTTTTTTCTCAACGATGCTGGATAGTGTTCCTTAATCCTCTTGGATAGGGTACGCGTCGAACGACTTAGGTACCTTGCTCCACAGCAGCAGGTAAACTGATATATGCACATAGAATTGGTCAGATGCGGGATCTTGTCCTTGGGCTTGTGCTTGACATACACATGAAACGTTTTCACATTAAGTAAAACTGACACTATCCTACATTTTAAAAGTGTCATCCCAATATGAAGAACTCATGGAATCAACTACCTACTTGATGAAATCCTTATCTACTTAAACCTTGACGAGACGAAAATCACCAAGAGCATCAAGAAACTGTTTGCGGAGTAGAGTGGATGTTAGGTATTTATACTTAGCAAACATACTTAGGAATACTTTTTCATATGAAAAGTGCTATTTTACTTTGACATTGTCCCTTAAAGGAGATAATGATTACATATTATAAGCTATTAGACTGTTATTACTGAATACATGTTAGGCTCTAAATTGTCACTCACCTAATTAAGCTACTCACCATTTATAAGAATATCTCTGTATATGGAGCATACTTGTGGACGCCGTCGAATGACATCGCGCACCAGTTTCTGGAGTGGGGTTCAAATGGGAAGTAAGGAGTGTATCGTCCTTTGATAAGAAGTAGGTTGTGTGAGGAGGATGAGATCAGATATTTCGGGCAATCCTGAAACCAGCTGAAAATAGCAACAGAAAATACAACAAAATGAAGATGTGTTGCTGAAGCTCTAGGTTCCACTCGAAACCTTTAGGAATAATAACAATAATAGACGAACTGAACGTGTTTACCGTGGCTCATCATTACGTGTATGGCTAGTGCGAATTTCATGGACTTATCCAAACGGGCATTTCACTATATAACCATTGCATCGGATAGGAACAAAACTGCTCAAATGAAAGTATTGTGCATATCATGCGTTCTTGTGGAGTATGGATATCACCTCGCAATATTTGTCATACCAACGCTCTCTTAAATTTCACATGTCTTTGGGATTGGTTAGAATGGGCTTTCACCATTTGCCTCAGTCATAATCATAATATCAAGCTGTCGTGTTTTTCTATATTGACCTACGGTGACAGTGTAATAGATATCATACAGCGTAGACACCTCACAATGTGAGCTTTGTATTTTTTCTATTAAATTTATGTGTAAAATGGTGCTACAGGTTATAAAATACAATGATTTAGATCTTACACGTAACCCAAAAATTCGGTGTAACTAATTGAAAAATTGTTTGCAAATGACCGTTCCGAATTTCTTCGAAGATATCTTCAATTTTTTTTACATCAATAACCACTTTTATTTGGAAATCCGAATAAATGAGAAACACAATTAAGCTGTTCAATTTGAAGTTACCTTTTTACTTCGTAAACCTTTGAGCTATTGATAGCATATATTCTGTTTGAAAAAATAATTCACCAATAGTAAAACCAACTTGCTGTAACTTTGCAATCCACCCCGAAATTTTACTTTAATGTGAATAAAGACTTCATGAATAACGATGAGATTCAAAACGGAATATGACCAATTTGTGTACTCAATATTGATTTCGATCACCATGAGCAAAGTCAAATTATATATATATATATATATATATATATATATATATATGCGAACCTACAAGAGTGTTTTCAAGGGCGTATATATTTCAAAGCAGGATTTACTTCAGCCGAGTAAGTTATAGCCATGTCCTCTCTACTAGTTATGTTTGAATCAGTTCATTCCTGAGTCTAGTTTAATATGTATAAATAGAAGCTAACGATTATAGGTATAATAATGAGGTATAATGAAACAAAGGACTAATAATAGTAATAACTGTTAATGAATAAAACATATCTCCATTGTAGAACCAGAGTGAAAACCATTCTCTTATATACGTTGAGACCGGGTATATAAAATCTAACTGTACAAGCCGCAACCATCACAAGTATTTTCCTGATTTCGTTTGTTAGCTGAAAATAGTCAATGACTTGAGGCAGTCACTATCATGTCCACAGTCTACAAGATCGCTTGTTATTGAACGCGTTGGTGTAGTGATTTTAACTGTCTCAAACTTGCTTGTCAAATCCTCCATCATTGTAGTACAGAGTCGCTTTTCGGTCCGACCCATCAATTTATTTCACAACATATTCTAGTCGAATATTCTCTGTTTCAAATTTTGATGAATGGCAGCCGATCTCTCCCAGATTGTTGAAGCTCCTGTTTGATGAAACCGAGGAACACGAGTTTCGTAGCACCATAAATTCTATCCGTAGTTTCATCAGGCCCACTTATTCTATTTATACGACGACTATTTCAGTTGAGAAGAAAATGGAAATCATGTTTTCAAGAATTCTTAGTACCTCGTATGAATGGACCAAACAGCTAACTGTAGGTCTACACTTCAGTGACTTAGTGTTGAGGAGAATGTTACTCAAATTTCTGATCAGCAATTCAGTAGAAGACGGTCAAAGTTAATTGCTATATTTACACAAAAAGGGGAATTCAACTGAATGAAATTCAACTGATTCTTATGGTAAACAAAATTCGTTTGGTGATTTTGTCGTGATTACGAGCCTTACGTTCGTCACCTTCACTAACTCTTTTTAAAACTATTTTCATACTCTTGTCACCTTCAGTTTTATCCACAGATTACAGAACATTCCATCATGGTACATTCAGTTGCATGTTATGTTAGTCCAAAGCGTAAGAGTAAGGAGACACAAAAACCCGTTTTCGACAACTCCGTTTCGGTAAGATAAACATGATTTGTTACATATTTCTTTTTATGCATAGATTTTTCTCTATATGTTAATTATGGTGACGGTGGCAGTCGGTTTGGTCGTCTTGTTTACTGCTTTGTAAGATTGAAATACAGGAGATAATAAAATCTTATCTCGCTTTTCAGGCCGAGGATACCCGATCATTTTATGGTTCACGTCTATATGGTGTATATTTTGATGTTAGTTGTCCACTAAATATAATAATTTTTCATTGACTTAGTTATCCTCCCAACAGATGGCGAGTGTAATTCACCTACAGTACATTATCATTCGTTTTATCTAATCTGTCACATGCCGATGACCACTGTGATCCTTTGGTATAAAGAAAGAAATTCGCACACAATTTAATTCACAGAATTTTGTAAAGCAGATCATTTGATCGATTTGTCTGATAGAATCTGTGATGAGCAATTCGGTGTTCACATCAATAAATAAATCCCACGGTTAGGCATAAACAACTTGACAACGCTTTTACACAGCCCACAATCAATCTGTTCATTGAATTCGTAAGGATATCTCAACAGATAATAAATAAGCAACTACATTTTTTGACTCTGGTATTGTATTCATATTTAGAGTAGCTCGTTTCTGCATTCTTTATATTTCGACTGATCTATTAGACTTCAGGTTTGAGTCTTTAAAGTCTCCGAAGCATTTGTGGTATTTTATAAGGGATCATTTTGCTAGACTCATACACACCTTTCTTCTTTCCCTCGCCTACTACAAGCTGTTAAGCTGGGCAAATTTAGGGGGTACGTTGTCTGCAAATTGAATGCCAAAACACTTGTTTGGTTGGTGGGCATTTCAAAATCGGCTCACGAGACCTACTATTTATTGCTCATATAAAGTGTTCGACTATACGGTTAGTTAGATTGTATAACACACGCCTACTAATATTATGTGAAATTAGGATGATTTTCGTGAAAGTTACATCATAAGCTATCCAATTTATTTTCAAATCTACCGTGACGTATGTTGATCAAGCACTTTTCGTCATGAAAAGGAATTTGTCCTAAAACCAGAAACCAGGGATTGATATATATATTCATGTATGCACTTGACGAATACAAGAAAGATTGTCTTCAGTAAATGTGCACTGTAACTGAGATCAAATTTGATAGTGCTATCTGTGAATAAACTGAAGGATTTGTCTTATTGATCCTGGATCCAGTGTAAAATGTTCCATTCACCGAAGATGAGGTTTCATAATTATGATTTGTATTGAATTTATCACATTATGAATTATTCCAATTATATATTGGTTAACATGAATTCTTGATGTTTATGAATTCATTTCAGACTACTTGTGGCCATTCTATTACTTGTTTCATTATTTGTGAAGAAAATCCATTTGAGTTTTCTCGGTGTTGAAATAACGCTTTGGAGTGTAGTAAGTATCGGTATTACACTGTCTTGCAATAAGTTGTCAGAATTTATGATAGTGCGTGTGAAAAATAAGACGACTGGTGCGTCAGTTTGAAAATCTCTGTTCTTTAACATTATGAAAGTGTCAGAAGACGTGTGAGGAAGATAAGATCCGTTACGCCAGCCACTCGTGAGTTCACAAAAGCAAATAAAACTGAAGCAAGTATAATAAACACTAGTCTGAACGTAAATATGACTTGAAGACTCACAACGTCCCAACTTATGTAGCAATGATAACACGGTTATATATGCGATCAACTTGGAAGGTGGATACATTAAACACATCATTTAATTATATTTGACTTTTGAATTCATCACAACTTCATCAGGTTATTAAATATTTGCACTGATATTCCATTCTTGATGCACTTGACACAGTGACTTAAATGTATATTGCCATTTTACAAAGGTAGCTGTTATTGACAACCATAGGAAATCACACACCTTTTTGAATTCCATACCATAATGTGCATCCATATTCGAAATATTATCGCCTCATTTATACTGCCCACCATATAGACTGATTACATGTTAAACGAATAGTTATTTTCTGTATTTCATGATGGTAACAATGCCAGTGCCCATATATTATAGTAAACGAGGGAGATATTGCATTTGAAATGTGCCTTAATTTCTACTTGAATATTTATTTATCAGATTTAATTAATTATTTATTATTGTCAATGTTATCGTGATGCAGGTCACATTGTGGTCTGTGATCTTCGCCGCTGTTTTCTCTCCAGTTAAGTATAAATGTGCTCTGATAGCGTTAGGCGTGACAATTATGGTCACGTTTGTAATATTTATGGTGGCTTTCAATCTGGCGACCTTAAATCAAAAGGGGTTTATCGTTTTCTTTGTAATATCAGCCGTCCTTGGAGTTTTAGCTATCGTTGGAAGGATCTGTTATTACTTCCTCCCTCAACTAAAATTTGTAAGTTACATTAATTTATGTCAAAATGATTTCAATATTATATTTATGAATTCCACATCATATGCAGTAGCCTGTTGCCTAAGACTTATCTCTTAATAGCGCTAAATGCAATAGAAACTAAGATATCAACCGAGCGAAATCAGTCGGATACACGATCTGATGACTTTAAAAAATCCAAGTTTCTCGACACATATGTGAATTTTGACTTATTCTTTCCATCAGGGATTTTAGGCTCACTGCTAAATTTCGATAGATGTTTTGCTGTAATAGAAATGGTTATCTAGTGAGTGCTAATGGTTAGAAGAGGATTCATAAGACACCTTCATAATTTTGCTAAGTATGCCGAATGACATTCATATACCTTCTGCCAATGCTACCTTCTACTGGCATTAATTCTTTTTCCGTCAGACTTATCCTGCTCCGATTCAAAACGGTGGTAAGTAGTTCAGATACATTTTTATTTGATGTCACTGTGTTGAATGAAAGACATTTTAGGGAATATTTTGATTATTATCAATGTTTACCGCTAGCACTGTTAGCTTTCGTGTATTTTCCGGTTTACCGATATACATGCGGCAGCAAAATTGGTGTTTCATTATGTGAATATATCGCCCTCTTTCTGCATTTTTAGAAGCCGATATACTGCATACTGCTAGCAGTTCCAGTCGCATAATTCATACTCTCCGTAAGTTTTTCATTACATCAGCGTAATCAATACAATCAAATGTTCTTGTTAAATTGCACGCAGCACATCAGGTGCTTGATGTCACTAGTATTCAGTGCAAATCAGTCGTTGTATATATTCACATGATAATAATTGGAGCCTTGTAAAAAAGTGCTATTCGAAAACAAATTCAATCTGTATACGAAATCGAAAGCTCACTCTAAGTAATGTTGAACATGTTACAGTAGACGAGAACCTGAATAATGAAGAAAGTCAATCAAACAGCATAAATATTTCTGTGAAGTATGATCTCCAAGCTTAAAACTTTCTATTGGTTTTCTTGGAAGTTGCAAACACAAAAAAATAGGCTTCTGGCTTTTCCGAAATTTCTGTAAATCATCGTCAGATTTATTTGATCGTGTTTCACAATTTTTATTCCTGCATCTGATGGAGATTACAGACGTTTCATGATCCCTTGTGAAACCGTCAGATTGAGACGAAGAATCATCCTTCAGAAACTAGCTATTTAACCAATGTGGTTCCCTAAGTATGACTAATGGTTTCAGGAAACGCATGCGATAATTTCTCAACCACATAGAAAGATAAAGACACATTTGATCTCTTAATTTGAAATGAAAAGCTTGTGCGAATTCTCATTATAAAAACAACAACGACTTAGGCATGTTTATTTCAAGCAGATACTAGTCAGAGCCGCCTGCAATAGATGAGATAGTGCGAACACATTGTTATTGAAATCCTCTAAGCGAATACTTGTCGAACATGATAAATAACAAGAGATCACACACACTTTACGTAAGTAAAATGTGAAAGTCAATTGAACAGAAAGATAGCCTGTTATTGCAAGCCTAGATTTCCAAACATATGTGAAAAATTACTAAATTTTAGATTCCATGCTAACTACTCAGGCTGATCATACGGAAGTCACTTAAAACATGACATGGAAGTTAACAGCGACTTCCTGAATAATTCAATGGTAGTTGAGGCGCGTAGACTTCACCTTATTTTAATGCCACCACAGTCATAAAAATTGAGAGGTTTTATCACTATAGAAGAGGCATCTCAAAATATTTATGTTGATTTAAATGGTCTTCTGCGTCTGAATCCGTTTTGCTTCTTTCCACTTTAGGTGATTTTTATTTCAGTCAACATGCGCAAACGGATAATGTGGTGGTTTTCGCCTGACTCCATGGATTTAATTCTTACCTTTGTCATTTGGTGTCAAATGATGAGCTTATTCGCACAAATTTATTCCAGCCTAGAATTATGTGAAGGCAAACTCTGTGGCCCGTCAAAAACAGAACAGTTATTTGTGGAAGGGTAGTCGAATTATTTGCATTGAGCATTCGTCATCATATTATTATTGTGCTAAAATTTCAACTGAATCATATCGAAGTTCGCTTCCGATTTCACATGTGCTAACGTTTTTTATACACTGATGAATAACGTAATCTTCATAAATAATAAATGCACAAATGTAAACGAACTCATCAGTGACAAATCTGCGTCTATTTGTAATGTCTGAATGCTAGGATGACGAATGCTTCGGGAATCGTTTGTAAAATAAAATCAAAATTTAATATCTAACTGCAGTTTCCTAGCGCAACAAATGCCTTGTCAATATGCAAGGATGGTTACCTGTTACGCTTGTGGGCATATCTGAATTTATACCATTCGAAGTTCCATTCAAATTTAAGTCTAGTACGTCAAAAGTAGTACTAGAGGATTTCAGTCGATCCACGTTTTCGAGGTGTGTCGCGCATAGAAGTGCCCCTGAAAGTGGCTTTTTTAATTAAGTAATATTATGTGTTGTCTTGTATACGAAATCGGTTTCAGTTACTGATGAGTCGCGCATGTTTAGAATGATGAAACAATTCTCAAAGGCCGAATCAAGTGGAACGGTGGGTCACCAAAATAGCTTCCTTTCAGTAAACACAAACACCGGTGAGCTTGCGAAGTCACACTTAATTACACAGATGATACGGGGGATATGTAGTTCAGATTCACTATTCTATAAACAGGACAGTTTAACATTGAAATTTGATTATTCATCCAGAATGTTAAATGGTCCAAGTTGGGGTGAAAACACACCACGTCAAATGACTCATTCTCAGTCATTAGTGTTATGTCAGTCAAAGAATGTTTTCAACGAAATTTAGCGTGATGTCAGGTGGAGTGACATTTAGTAATAGTGTGATGGTGTGATACAGGCAATATTTTCATTTCGTTTAGTGTAAGTCAATATTACATATAAACTATATATAAGTATATATAGCGGTTCGCTTACTTGAAAATATGCCTTGGCATCCATGTCTGCCTGTCGGTACTCACAATATAAGAGACTTGAAATCCATGTATCTTCATACTCTAAAGTTTTACTGTATGAGCACACCTTTAATCGTTTAATATAAAGTGAATGAAGTGGCAATTTAGAATGCCGGGCCACTGAGCGAAGAAATGTTTAATTTTCAATCTGACCTTCCTCTTTACTCCAAAATGTACTGACTTTTCAAAACAATAAAAACAGCTAACCAGTCAAGTTAAGATATGGTTTATAACGACAATTACTCAGTATTAACATCTGAAGGGAGAGATAATTAACGAAAGAAGTAATTACACTTAATAAAAGTTGAGAAATGGTTACTATGACTGAATTGTATAGTGCATAATTTCGAGAAAAATGAAGAAATAATAGAGTGATCGATTTGATTGTGTGATAGATAATTAAGGAAATGAAGAATAGTTTGGACAATGATAAAGCAATATATATTTGTGCGAGAGATGAAAATCTAAGTGAAAGTGACTATTTATTCGCTCAATCGCTTTGGCTTCTAAATGTCTAAATGGGGATAGAGTGACCGGGGTAATCCAGTAATTACGTGACTATGAGCTCAGTGTATTCATCAACGTTAATATCATCGCTCGTCTTAAATCGATGCTTACACTTCAGAGCTGCTTGCTGAAACGCATAAAGGCGTCTACATATTCTGAAGCGAACAATGAGTGTTGGCTGGAACAATCGTTTTCATCATTCGAAGAGGGTGGAAGTTGATATCTAATTGCAGTAATCGCATATACTTACGTGATTAATAAAACAATTCGTCTAATAGCGTGTATAGTTACACACATCAATGACAGAAAACATTTGTGATTCCAGTGGAATGACATTCATCTTGTTTTCACGAATATGTACCAGTTGTCTATCATGGTGAGGTGAATTTGAAGAAACATCTCTTACTAATTAACTGAGTTTTTGATGCTCGCCTTACAATTGTCATCATTTCTTGGAGAATAAGCTCGCTATTCGTCATTTTATTCGACAGATTTCTTACGTTGTTTTCGAAAACAGAGAATATTGGGAAATTTGTATTTCTCTATTTCCGCCTTTATCCTGAAACACAAACATCAAAAACAGCACATAATTGTGCGCTCATGCTTTGGTGGGTGGTGAATGAGTGATTCAATATTCGTAAGCTCTCTGTCTTCATGTATTACGATTACTGATCGTAAGAATCGAATTCGCTTACTATTCCCTTTTTAATTGTAACTTTACATGAATTGATTATCGTGTTATATTATTAAAACGGTGATGAGTAAATTTGTAACATCATTGAATATTGAATTCAGAGGAGCTTAACTGGAAAATGACAGCTCGATTTCGTCGTAAATGTATAAGAATTCGTTGAAAGTTGACGAGTATTTGCGATTGCAATTACTATTACAATTAGTGATCTAACATTCTCCATTCATCACTTATTTCAATGAGTATCTTTGTGTTCTCAAGTCCCTCTGAACTTCAGGGCTGAATGTGGATTTCAGCCCACCTATGAGGAAGAGAAATTGTGCAGAGTACATCAGAAAACGCTAGTTAGCATGAGGTGATACTGTTATTATTTGAGGTTGATTATATCCTGGAATACTCAATATCTAAACCATACTTTGTAAGATCAGTCTTCGATTTTTAAGACAGATGTAACAGTTCAATTTGCTCATTGTGACAGAGAACATTAACGATATTACTAAAGTTACACTGAAAACAGATTGCAGTGATATACTAATTTTTTCCGCATATTGACGATGATTTTAAAATGAAGATATGAAAAAGTCTGTTGAAGAGCATCTCTCTGTACTTACCAATCTCAAATATGCGTATTTATGCGAAATCAAGATCTACGGTAGTCAACAGAAATGTGCTTTCTGGAGATATCTGTTAAGGTAGCATTTGCAATTGCAGATTTCAATATAAAACTGAAATTAAAACAAATAGTGCCTTTGATAAATTCGAATCGAATAACAAACTCGGTTTCCTGGATATTACAATGACAAGGAGAGATGATGGAATGATTCAGCGCTCTATTTTTCGTAAACAGACGTGGAGTGGACAATATCTTCATTTTACCAGTTTTGTTCCTATCCAGTTTTATTAGCTAATGGTTATCCGGAGAGCTTTATCCTTTGTCACAGTAAAGAAAAACCACATCTCGAAAAGACAGCTTCTGTATCAAAGAAAGCCATCTTTATTAATCTACCGTTCAAGGGCGACCAGATTAAGCAGTTGACAACTCAAAGACTTCGATCAGCCATCAAACGCACATTCTACGCCGCATCTCTTTTTCTCACTTGCCGAACATTTTCGATCCCTGTTTCTACGATTAAAGGACGAAATTCTGTGGACTCTACTTCAAACTGTATCTACAAGTTCATATGCAGCTGCGGTGACAAATATATAGGTCGAACTAACAGAATGTTCCAATGTCGTCGAAAAAAACATGTTCCAAAATGGCTAGTAAATCATATCGAAAATCCCAACGCGATTAATCTTAGTAGAAATCCAGCATCATCCATTGCAAAACACTTATTAATGTCTGGTCACAAAATAAATATTAATGCCAGTTTCACAATTATTTCACATAACTCTAATTCAAGGTTATTGAAGGTGATGGAAGCACTTTGAGGGATTAATCACATACAGCCTAAACTGTGTGTACAAAAATCAATTGACTTCAATCTTCGCCAACCCTGGACTACATGAGCTATCTAAATATGACTGGTCATTAGTATGTAGTTTTGTTTTTTATTTAACTGAGTAATTTTCATGAAATTTGTTTTATCATTGTTAACCATGTTAGTTGTAAAGCGGTTGTAAAGAAACTACGAAATGATATCATCTCGCGAAATTTGTCTTCTTAATGCCTTGTTCAAATAAAACTGAAAGCCTAACATATAATGAGCATGATAACAATCCGCACATCAGGTAACACTAGTTGAGGTGTGTTCAATTGAAAAATTATGTAGCTGAATACGTTTTGTGAGTCATAAGTGAATGATAAATCTTGTGAGTAGGAAGGTTGGTAGTATAATACTCACTGACCACACACGTGATCTGGTACTGAATTCACAATGGATGCATTCATCGACCTCACCTGTTCTACTGGCCTGTCGTATGCCTACAAATGAAAGGTTGAATGAGAATCTAGCAACCGTGCCATGTCGAAAACAGCAGCAACCATACTGAAGCACTGGAATCTTAAGTGTGAAGCCTTATTTTTGATTCGCAACACAGGAAGTTAATAAAAACCTGACTATAAACCAGTAAGCAATACAGGAATCAGAAAGTTTCTTTATTTGCTTGTTATCTTTCCAGTATTTTTGACGAAATCAATGAATCAATTGTTTCAACAGAGCAAGAACTACAGTTTTAGCAGAATAATATGGTACCATCATTTATTTCGTTGGCTTCTCATCAGCTGCTTACAGCCTAAATAAATTGTGAGGTTTAAGTACAGACATGTTTTAGCATACTTGCAAATTTTACATGTTGGCAGTTGACAGAAAATTCCACAATTAGTAAACAGTGCTTAGAAGTTTGCGCTTATATAGTTTTCACACAGGTAGTTTAATTTAAACAAAATAAATGTATGCAGAAAATGGTAAAGGAGTTACGTAATAAAGATGAGATGTGCGTTTGATGCATAGTGACTAGTAAGTTAGGTAACAATGTACTGAGTTGAGCTCAAAGCATACAAACAAAAGACAAGCAAAATTACAGATTATGAAAGGGAGGGTGAGGTTAAAGACAAAGATTACGTAATCAGATGAGAGAAGAAAAAAGGCATCCAGTTACCAAGGCAAGGAAAGACTAATAACTGCTTCTTTCTGAACACATAGATATGGTTTCAAGAGTTTGATAGAAATCGCTTCAGCAAACTTAAGGAGAATTGAGCTCTTTTGTTTATTGATAATTTTGAACGACTTTCCGACGTCCACCTCATGACCCGTGTCGAGGAGATGCCTGGTGACGGCGCTGTTCAAAACATTTGTTCCCTTTAGACGTAAGCTTTTTGGTACATGTTCAGAAAATCGTAGATATGCCCTTCTTTCTGTCTTTCCAATGTAACTGCATCCGAAGACACATGTAAATTTGTATACACAGTTGGAGGTAACATGAGAAGGATATCTATCGATTTTTGATTGCACCAAAGAGCAAGTTGTTCGATAGATAGGAACGAGCCTAGCTGCAGGATACGCTATGGCTAGTGATGTACTCAACCTTCTGTTGATCATCGCTGCAATGTTTCGACCTTTATAGTCAAGCTGAACGTAGACTGGATTTTTACCCGCTGTGATTTGTTTTACATTTGTGACTTCAGATCTTGCATACTTGTTTATGTACCTTTGAGGATACCCATTTCTCTTCAATATATTTTCAAGGAACTCAAACTCCTCCTCTAGTTTCTCTATAGAGCATATTCTCCTCGCTCTATATTACAGAGTCTTGACTAGACCACGCTTAAAAGTATTTGGACAAAAGCTATTAAAATGCAAGTATTGTCCTTTCCATGTGGGCTTTCGATAAATTGACTTTTGAAGGCTACCGTCTTCTAGGCGTTCCATGGCGATGTCGAGGAAGTGAAACTTTCCGTCACTTTCATTTTCCATAGTGAACTCAATATTGGCGTGTGCACCATTGAATAATCTTAGTAAGTGTGAAGCATGGCTTTCATTTTTGCACACTATAAATGTGTCATCAACATAACGACAGTAGGAAGATGTTTCGTCGATTGCATGCTTCAGCTTTGTTCTTTCAAGGTTAGACATGAATATATCTGCTAGAACAGGGCTAAGTGGACTGCCCATAGCTACACCATCTATTTGGCGGTAAAACGTGTTGTCAAATTGGAATTGCACATCCATGGTTCACATAAGCAGTAGGCGTTTGAATTCCGATTCTGGGAGTGGGAGAAGATCGGACTGCTGACAAATGATTTTAATGGTTTCATTGACTGGAATCATTGTGAATAGGGAGGTTACATCGAATGATACCATGAATTTATTTAGAACGTTCATGTGGTTCACACTTTCAGAGAAATGAAATGAGTCTTTCACCGTGTGCACGCCTAGCCGTTGACGAATAGGTTCCAACTTCTCCGCAAGCCAACGTGCCACCTTATGTTGGGGCGAGTTGATCATCGAAAGTATGGGTCTCAGGAGGACTTGTTCTTTGTGTATCTTCGGAACGCCATACATGTGTGGCAAGCGGGACCCTCGGGGTTTCAAATCATTGTACATGTCGTTTTCAATCAATTTCTTCTTTAGGAGATCTCTCAAGGCGTTTGTGATACGTTTTTCGACAGCATCTGTCTTATCTTTCTGGCAACTGTCAACTTTAAACCTCAACGGGTCATTTAACACAGCTTTCATCTTTGCGATGTAGTCCTCTTTGTCCATCAGCACCACACCTGAGCCTTTGTCAGGTCTCAATATAACAATTTTGTCATTATTCTTGAGAGCTTTCAATGCTCTTAGATGCTCTTCAGAAAGGACTTTGGAATATGACGTTGGAGAAATGAGGTATTGATTTGCAACGTCGACGAGCTTCGATTTGAACCAGCTCCTCTTGTCATCATCAACTGGAGTGAGGTCACTCAACTTGTAGAATAAGTTTTCGAATTGAACTGCGACATCAGTTCTTTCGACAAACTTATTTGGGATGTGAAAGTTAAATCCAAGAGAAAGTGCTTCCATTTCTATGCGATTTAACTTCAGACTCGACAGATTACAGATAAACTCCTCAGTATTTTCTGGGAAAACTTCACACAATTTCTCCTTTGTCAGGGATTTCGAGAGAGTTTTGTGAAAATCTTCACATGTTTTCTGTTGAAGTCCTTGGATGAAATTGATGAATTTGATCCGACATACTATACTCAAACTATTGACGACACCATCGAAAGATCGGGCTTCAGTTCTCAATTTAGAAATCAGAGATTCTATTGATTCAATATGTGATTTTGTCTATCAGTTGAGAGATGTTCTTCAACAAACTTCTTCATATCTACATTTTAAAATCATCGTCAATATGCGGAAAAAATTAGTATATCACTGCAATCTGTTTTCAGTGTAACTTTAGTAATATCGTTAATGTTCTCTGTCACAATGAGCAAATTGAACTGTTACATCTGTCTTAAAAATCGAAGACTGATCTTACAAAGTATGGTTTAGATATAGAGTATTCCACAAACCGAATAGGGGAGATTTCATCATTATGACTTTTTTTGAAATGATCACATAATGAATCATTTCAATTATCTGCTACTTAGGATGAATATTTGATGTTTGTGAATTCATTTTAGGTTAGTCGTTACAATTCTATTTCTTGTATTTGCATTTGTGATGGATATTCGGTCGAATGTTGTCACTGTTCGTTTAGTGCTTTGGGTTATAGTAAGTATCAGTATTACGTTACCGTTTTTGAAATGATGAGAACTGGTTAAAGTGTTTTGTATGGAAAATAAAATGATGTTTGTGTCATTTCAAAAACGTCTATGGCAACTGTTATCTTGTCAATGAGATTGATCGTACAGTTTCTGAGGCATATCACTTCCATTTTCATGAGAGCTCTAACAATAACTGATCTGTTTCATTAACAAGGGCTATGAGGAAATATATGACAGTACAATTGAAACCATCTCTCTAGGCATTTGTGAATTCATAAAGTAATAAAAATGATGCAAGCAAAATAAACACTAGTTCAAATGGATGTATGACTTCAACATTCACAACTGGAATCAATGTTTAACGACTTACGATGTACTGAAGCAATTTAATAAGTGAACATTTGCAGTCTGAACACTGGAATCAACAGTCTGCACAAAATAAAATTGGACATTTTCTGATCGCGATGCACTAGACCCACTTTCATATAAGCAGATAAACTTGCCTGCTCAATTCACATTCTAACTATACTCGGCTTCACTCCAATTCATCGTACATTCATGCTGTTATTTAATATTTGCGTTGTTATTTCATCCTGATGCACCAGAATTCTATTTTAAGCACCTTTTATCCTCAATGTGTTATTGTGACCGATAATGAATACATTAAAATATTCTACAGCATAGCGAATATCATGCTTCACTTTGCTTTTACAAAACTGAAAAATGTTTCACTTATGCTGTCAAACACGCAGACTACTTGTGTGTGAAACGACTTGTTATTCTCTGAACTTTGCTCGACGACGATGATATTGGCGTCCGTCTGTTAAATCAAAAGTATGAAATATTGCATCTTAAATTTGCCTAATTAACCTAATACCTTGTCATTTTTCAGACATTAATTCCTTATTTGTATTATTATTATTTTCTTTATGTAGATCATTCTGTGGTATGTGGTTTTTGCCACTGTGATAGGATCTATTGGGTGGAAATGTGGTCTGATATCATTGGCTGTAACGATTGCGGCTACAGTGATTGTTTTCTCATTGGCCTTCAACCTGCCGCCACTGAGTGAAAATGGGTTCATCTTCTCTACTATAACAGGGCTCCTTGCAATTTCAGGCATCTTTGCAAGGATTTGGAATTACTGGACCGCTGAATCAAAAACTGTAAATTGCATTAATTTAAATTATAGGGACTTACGTATTATATTTATGAAAAGAGAAAATTTCCACACCATTCTAAAATAGTCTACTACTTACGATTTTCTTCGTAATAGTGATTAGTACATTGGACAATGAAATATCAGTTGAGCAAAAGACGTCAGATACTTAAGCTGGCTGCTTCCGCACCACGTATATGAATTTTGATCGATCCTTTTTATTAGGAATTATTAGGACTTATCAAGAAATTCACCAGATTGCATGCTAACTAGTTCACATTTGTCCTCAGTCTGTTTGCCTGATCTTTCACTGATGATTGGTGATAAGAAGCATGTTGACAGAAGAGTTGAGTGGTTTTTGTGCAATGCTGTTACAGACGGTCATTTACTTCCCATTCACTCATAAAATTAGTGGCATTTCGATCTGCACTATTGGATATGTTATACTGGCAGTTCCTATTCACAATCATACTTGGCAATTTATATGGATTACAATTACCCATCACCGTATCAAACGATATTCGGGCTTGTTTCGATAGATATTATTGGCTGCATCTTGGCATTCGTTATTTTGTTAAATATTACTATATGAAAATCCGTAAATAGAAACTAAACTTGTGTATATTTTTTTGTGAATTTATCATTGTTTACTGCGATTCTCAAAACCAGGTACTCTGCATACTGACAGCAGTTTCAGTCGCATTAGCTATACTCACCGTAATTGTTGGATTAATTCTATGTGTACAATACAGTTAATCTTGCAATTAAATCACGCACAGAATATCAGGTGATTGATGGTGGTAGAATGACAATGAAAATCATTCATTTCACCTGTCTCGATGTTTCTTTTTACCTTAATTGACACTTTACTGCAAAAGAAGTTGTTGAAAGCAAATTGGAACTTTACGTGACGTTAAAATCTCAATCAGAGAATTGTTGAACTGAATGTGGAATTTGTAAAGCTGAATTATGAAGAAAGTCAGGCTGGCGTAATCCAGAGTATATACGAAGGATTGACATTGATTGATATTAGCGTTGAATGATTTACATGAATGCAATCAAAACGTGATTAGATAGGCTTTCGGCTATAACAAATTGTCTAGGAATGACACAACTGTGTATTTCATAGAGAAACACAAGAGTTTTTGTTTAATATCACAACAAACCATCACTCGAATCACAGCTTATACTAAGCATGATAGAATGTGATATCATCTGAAAGGATGTTACCTCTAAGTAAGACAAGTGTAAAAAGCTTCCTCATCCTTCTTTGGGACACCTCAAAAGTGTGCATAAGTGGAGCGAATAAGTAGGTGTGTTGAGTCACCTGCTGTGCAATAGTTCCGTAGACAATATCTATGTAGGATCGAATGTAGCTTATATCCCTGGAATCACTCCCTAATTGGTTACTTCGGAGCAGGTTTGTATAAGGTGTTAAGAGGTGGAAAATGAATTATGAGTGAATAATTTAGAATTTATCATAGTGTGCACTCGCAAAATAACTACTTTTTGAAACCAGCTGAGTACGACGACGAAAAACAAAACGATCAAGTGGAATTAACAACACACACTGACGGCTCACAAGTGAGGAATGTAGAAATGTGGTGTTGCGTTATTCGAGTACGCTTAGAGCCTGTCTGTTACTTTATATTATTCCGGTGACTTCAAGATTTCTAAATCGTGCATATGTATTCATATGTGGTGAAGTGTAGTTTCTAACACAATCGAGACGGTGAATCCAAATCAAGCATGTGACCATTTAGTTGGTAAATCTGAGAGAGAGAGTGTGAAGAATTTCTCAGTGTTCCATGTGTGCAGTGTAACTTATTTAACATTAATCACCTGAAGAAAACACAGAAGCCTGCAAAATTCTAATGAAGAAGGTGCACTTCATCGGGCAGTAAGACTGACGACATGCATCACGCTGTAACAAAAAATATAAATGGAAGATGCATTGATACCGTACATACCACAGGTACACCTGAATGAATAAGTTCGTTAGAAAAACATCTACGACAATACATTCTTTGCCTTTTCAAAACGGTAAAATACCCGGTGGAAAATTTAATAATTCTCTGCGGCCCTTAGTTAGTGGCACATATCATGGTCATCAGGCGATTACGTTTCCATATTTGCATCCGTTAATTTAGCGGCACCGAACGTGTTAAAACATTGCTGGTAAACGTCTCTCCATATGCAAATAACTGGGAGCGATAGCAGTGAATTGTCCTGTTAACGAGATGTAGGTACGAAGGTAATCAATATTCATACCAGCAGAGGCTACTGATATTCGCCTAAAACAACCGGTACCCTATGTGAAAATGAAGTAGTCAAGGTATTATGGCTGATCTAGCATTCTGCGTCATCTGAGAATCGATTAATAGGGTGTATTTTAGCCTTTAAGTTATCTCTCTCCATATTTCTGTACTATGTTGTTAACTTATAACCATAACAGTGGTTTCCCATTAAAATTAAACTGGTATGATGTGTATCCAGTATTTACTTTATATTACTTCTTCATGTTTCATTTTCTATCGCATATTTTTATTCCAATCCATTTATTCTTCATCTGAATAGTTACGCGTCACATTATCGTACTATTTTTCATATTCACCTACACTAACAGTGCACTTTATGACACTTATATGAAACACAGTACTGCATTTTACAAAATTCCCGTGAACTGAATTTTAAAAATAGCTCGCGTGGGACTCGAAAGAGGAGCAGCGAGTTGTTCGTCAGGGTGAGGGTGACTTGAAGGAGGTCATGTGAAGAGGAGATGAAAGCATGTGGGCAGAATTGGAGCAGGGTAAAAAGTTGGCAGAAAACCGAAGGCAATGGAGACGCGCAGTTGAAGTCCTATGTTCCTCTAGGAACTAAAGGATACAATAATAATAATAATGTATCATAGAGGAAATTCACAACTTTTTCAACTTTTTCAAGAAAGCTGAATATGTAAGAAACATGAATAACCTGACTGAAATGAAATGATCTCTGTGCTTCGAATACCTTTGCACCACCAACAGCATATATTCCATTTAATAAAATCTGTTAATTTTTCAATTAGGCTATTGCTACTTTTTTTGCATGGCGACATTTTACTTTGATGTGTTTCAATATTCGTTAAATAAAATACACAATATTAGACAGAAAAGAATTTGATCACTTGGTACTCTGAATGGCGAATTCGATAATAATGAAAAAGTCAAATTATATATATATATACATATATATACGCGAGTCTACGTGAATGTTTTATAAGGTGCATATATCTGAAGTTAGGAATAAATTTAGATGAGTGAGTTACTGCCATATCTAATCTGGTGGTTGTAATTCGATTCATTTATTCCTGAGTCTGCTTAAATATGAATGAATAGATGGTATCCATTATAGTCTGATGCTGATCACAGCTGACGGCCTTTATTTCATGCATGACAAGCTGCAAAGCTTAACAAAGAGGGGTTCGATGACTTCATCAAATGTTTGTAGAACTCTTTAGTTGAATACTCCACACACAGAGATGTTCACACAATTAGAATTACATTTGAAGATAAAGTGACTGATAAGTGAATAAATGCCACTGCATAAAGCACGCAAAACTATTGGTGTGAATTTGTTTTCAGTTCATGTTCACATAGATAAGGGAATGATGTTTGGGAGACTGATATTAAGAAAATAAAGATCTATGACTTAGCTACATCATTTAAATGAACAATCAGTCATCAGAGAAAGACCTTGGATATATCAAGAACTGCAAACTGGATAGTATTGATGGTGATTTAAATCATAATGTTAAAAATTAGTTAGGGAAATGCAAGTGATGAAGGTAGTTTTAAACGAATCAGGCAAAAAATAAGAGGTCGAATAAAAATGTACTATCAATAGTAATAGCAGTTAGCAGGTAACATACGTTACTGTAGTAGATTCAGAGTGACCGGAATTTTTCTCTGTACACTAAGGCCTGGTTTTTAAACCTAATTGCCAAAGCCTCTACAATTACATCCTCTGTATTTGTTGTTTTTGGCTGACAATGCGGAATGAATCGATAACATTAATATCATATCCATAGTCTACAACATGACTTCATATTGGGCGTTTTCGTAATTTGACTTCGCCAAATGGCAACCGCTTTGATAAATCC
This sequence comes from Trichobilharzia regenti, assembly GCA_944472135.2. Classification (NCBI taxonomy): domain Eukaryota; kingdom Metazoa; phylum Platyhelminthes; class Trematoda; order Strigeidida; family Schistosomatidae; genus Trichobilharzia; species Trichobilharzia regenti. Next base: position 52,414,527 of record OX235267.1, on the reverse strand, counting down.
TCCATCATCCGAGAAGACAATCGCCTTTCGATATGGTCCCTAATTTGTCACCACATACACACTTAAACCAAATACACTCAGTTCCAGTTGTGGATAGATGCCAACTGGTGTATTCCTGATTGTTGAAAGACTAGTTTGTTGTCACCGACCAGTTTCACACTATCATGAATTTTCCTCAGAGTTTTGTCAAGTCCATTTATTCTATCTGCACAATGTACATTTTAGTTAGGAAGAAAACAGATATTATCTTTCGAAAATTCGTATTATCGTAGTCTTATTGAGTTGAACACTTATAGGTGTTGGATACCCTTCCAGTTGACTTTTCAAGGACTTATTATGAAGAAGCCCAATAATTCAAATTTAACCTATATCGTTTGACTCCTAATATAAACTCATTATTCGCTCACATTGTATATTTCAGTACACGCAAATAAAGTCACTCTTGCAGAAATTGTAATAACTGGTGGTAGTCTGTCATGATTACACTCATGAATTTAAAATTCATATTTTATAAATTATTGAGGCATATTCATCCATATAATGAAAACTTTCCCCTGTCAAATCCACAAGCAAGCGTAGACAACAAATGTTATTACGTTTTTGATAATTCAAAAGATATAAATTACAGGGAATTGAGATTTTTACGTTTTATCCATAAAATGAGATGAAATTCATCATTATTTTGAAAATCTTCCGCTTCCTTTGATTTCATTTTGTAGTATAATAGATGATGAAATACACAGTTAGTTGTCAGCTGAGAAAAAGGAATCGGATGTACTGACTGTTCACCTAACATTCAAGTTTCTTAGCTGATGTGTGAATTTACATTGATTCGTTTTGTTATGAATTACTAAGCTTATTCACGATATTCACCACATTCCACGTCAAACTATAGAAATTTTGTTCTCACTCTAAGTAGTTAGTTATGCAGTGAGGGTTGGTGATTAGAAGCAGGTTGGTAGAAATGGCTAGTTAATTCAGTGCAATGCTTCGACGGACGGTGATATGCTTCCATGTTCATTTATACAAGTAATAGCTTATAGTGAAACCTTGACGTTTCTTACCCGAAAGCATGCTTGAGATTTTACATGGATTATGATTCTCCATCTCTGTGCGGAAAGATGTTTAAGGATAATTTGATAGCTAGTATTGTCTACATGTAAGCAGCAGTTATTGAGTACAGTATCGCAATATGAGCACTCACGTAATAAAAACCCTGTGTGTATTTTTGTGAATATTCACTTTTTTCTGCATTTCTACAACTCAGGTACTCTGCATGCTCACCCTATTTTTGATTGTTGTGTTTATACTCCTCGTAAGTTGTTAATTTTATCACTGCATTCAGTGCAATAACGCTTGCAATCATATTATGCACATCACATCAGGTGCTTGATAATTTCAAAACAGGAACAAGAATCATTCATTTTATCAGTCTTCGAATGTTTATGTTACATGAATCGGTACTTTGTTATAAACAGGTAATTGAAAAGAGATTTAAACTGTAGAGCGCGAAATAGTTTTAATATACAAATTTCAATACTCATTGATACAATGTACATCTGATGAAAATCGTAGACTTCTAATAACCCATTGGGATACTGTTGAAATACGAAGAAGCAGCAACCTGCAGCAATTAGGCATTCAAACAAACTGCTTGTTTAATGATACCTTATCATTCAAGCATGCACCTGTGTTTATTCAGCCATGAAGCTATATAATGAGATATCAAAACATTGCATCCGAAATGGAAGCCCTGTGTTATATGAGTGAATACAAATCGTGCTATCACAAGAAGGATGTATGCATATGTATTTTCAGAGCATATTAGTCACGGTCACTTATGATGCAGTATTATTTACCACACTGGTGTTCTGGAAGTGTGTTTGGTGAAGACATGTCAAACAGATTAAATGAGAGGAAGCACTACTATCAAACCAGAATGTGGTTGTCCGTCAGACTGACAAGCACAGTTCATCAGGTGAATGCATTTCTAGGTGCACTCGAAATTGTGAATTATTCAGAGAAACCTTCTACTCCAAATACTGTTTATGCTAACTCCTTCTTTCACCGTCTGAATTTTAAGTCTGAATTTGTAGTGCTTTTTCAGTAGGTGAGACGAATAATCTTGATTTTATTGAATATATGTCTGATTGGCATTACCTCATCATAACATTTAACAGTATTTCTACTATGGATTGTGAATTTCTGTAAAATGTGTGCTGATGGAAATTAGTCTTTTATTACTTACAACATTTCTCCATATTAGTTTGTTTATTAGATGTATCATAGATATTTGGACTTCTGATCATCCCATTTTTATGACAGTAAAATTAGAATTGGTGAAATGTTGAAGTGACAGAGCACAAAAAATAAGTAATACCAAAAAAAACTAAGAGAAGAAGTGATACATATTAGAGAAGCCTTGAAACTTAATAATCACCTTGATAAATTAGTCAGGAAATATGTATGCAAATGTAAAAATTAAATAAATAATGATAGTAGTGATAGTGATAATAATAATGACATGCATGGCAAATATGTGCAAGGTAACACCGACAATAAGGAATTTAAATCATCAGTAGTAATTCCATACAAATAAGGAACATTGGAAACCATACGGAAAATTCTTAACAAAGCGGGAATAAAAGTGGTTGGCGATCAAACCACCCCCAAACTCAATTAGAAACATGCTTTGCAGGTGTAATGGTGGATCCTTTGGAGCCTTTAAAGCAAAACAATTTAGTTTATTTAATACCTTGCTGGAATGATTAGCAGGTCAAACTTGTAGAACAGGGGCAACCAGACTAGGCGAACCTCAAAATTAGCAGCAAAATCTAGATTATTTGACCCGAATATAATAAGAAATCTGCAGAAAAGTTCAGCTAGCTATAGCACTATATACAATTACACACAATCATATAATAGGATGGCATAAGGAGACAGTTTTAAAGTTTAATGTCACAGGATGGAACGAGTGATCGATAACAGAAGCTTTGTTTATCGAATCAACTGCAAATAGGTGTAAGGGGAATGATTCAACACCTCTCCCAGATATCTGGAAAATTCTACCACGTCAATGAAGTTTCGAAGTCGTGTGATTACAATTGTTATGATTATGAACAATAAATTTTGTTCGAAACTTCATCCAATAAATAATGCTGTTTCACGCAGTGAAACATCTGATAGACAAACTAATATGAAATTAGTTATTACCACAGTGACCAAGTTTTACACGTATTAATTACAACGTTTTTTTCTTTTCCACTTTAGATGATGTTTGTTTGTGTCAATAGGCGAAGGTAGATAACGCAGTGGTTTTGGCCTAACTCCACAGAAATTGTTCTTGCCTTCATCTTTTGGTTTCTGCTGGTGCACCTATATACGCAAATATATATATATATACTGGCTTAACATCATGTGGATTGAAATTTTGTGTGACAAAAGGCGGTTAACAGCTATTTGCGGGATGATTGTTGAATTATTTTCACTGAACTTGAATCAACATTTTATGACTGTTTCGAAATTTCCACAGATCCATAACAAAGTATATCTTTGGTGTTACCTGTGTTTACGTCTTCTGTGTTCTGCAAAGACTGAAAATTCACTAACAGAAAATGCACAAATATAAATATATAAGAAGGGACAAACCAACACTTGAATCCTGTTAGTCCTATTCATTTCACATTTCCAGTTTGACTAAATTGCTTCAAATTACGATATAATTATTCCGTTATGTTTCCCTAATTTTAGCACCAACAATTTCCTCAGGGACTAAAAAACTTTGTTTCAATTTATTTCCAAGTCTTGTCCACCTCTTTGTATTGTTTGCTGTGGGTTTTCGCAGGTACTGAACAAAACAGTGAAACCAAATCGCCTACATCGGAATCATCTGAATTATCTTTTTTGCTAATATGAATCCATGATGTCAGTTGTAGGTATTCTATTACTTCTGCCAACATTCCCGATGAAAATTCGGTCAAGTTTTTTCTCTTTTCGTATACCAATTCGGACTATAGTATGTACCGCTACTGCTTTAGCCTTTATGAATCCACGAGATATGATATGAATTTTGTGTGGAAAATAAAATGACTACAATTTAAGTTAAAGGTGTCTATGGTACTGGTTATCTTGTAAGTCAGATTACCCCACCGATCTCAATCACATGTCAATTTCATCTGCCTGATCATCATAACAATAATTTCACTTATGTTATAACGAAAGTTATGAGAAAATGTGCAGTAATGGAAAAGAAACTATCTCAACAGATACCTGTGAATTCGTGATGCAATCAGGCTGGTTTAAATGTACATATGTCTTCAACATTGACAAGTGGAATCAATGTTCAACGAAATATGATATTGAACCATTTTTATACATGGACAGTGAGATGAGATTCACTATGAAGCGCCAAACAATACTGACCATTTTGTGAATATCCTGTAGTGACATCATTTTCATAAGAGGGTTTAGAGAAACGGCAGAAAAACCCACATGCTCAATTCAGATTTTAACTATACACTACTTCAAGTGAATTAACCATACATTCATGGGGGCATTCAGTATTTCCACTGTTATTTCATTCTTGATTCACTGACAGGGCGCTTTTAGCGTCTTCTTCTTCCAACATACAAAGATAACCGACATAATTTCACAATTCCACAGCAAACTGAATCTAATGCTTTAGTTTGCAATCAAATCCGAAATAATATTGGCGCAAAACTAAGGAATGTCTCGCATATGCTGTCAAACACGCAGACTGCTTATATGTAAAACGAGTTGTTACTTTATGCATTTTTATGGATGACAAAAGTAACACTGAATACCAATCACGAAGGAAGTGGGAAATACTGTTTTCCAAATATGGCTAATTTGCTTACCATATCTTTATTCATCAGACAGTCATTACAAAATTATTATTATTGTTTTCTTGATACAAGTCACATTACGGTCTGTCGTATTAGCGATTGCAATCCAATCTATTCAGTGGGAATGTGCTTTGATATCGTCTGCCGTGACGATTTGGGCTACAGTTATATTTGTCGTGGTTGCTTTGAATTTATCAGGCCTCCTTTCAGTTTACTCTACGGTTGCAAGGATTTGGAATTAATTGACCGATAGATAAATTACTGCAAATTACAGCAAATTGAGCTGTTAACACTCGCCAATTATATTAATGAAGTGGGATGAAATCTTCACACCATTCTGAAATGTTCTGCTACTTGAGAATTCCCTCGTAATAATGATGAGTGCAATAGACAGGGAAATATCAGCTGGGCAAAAGACATCAGATATGTAGGCTGCTTACCTCACTGAGATCCAAGTTTCCCAAAACATGTATGAATTTCGATTGATTTGTTTCGTTAGCAACTATTAGGCTTAATAATAAAATTCACAAGATTTCATATAAACCAATCGGAATTTTGTTGTCATTCGATCGACATAGACGAAGAAGTTAACTCGACATCGAAACATAGTGCATGCAATCTTTTAAACAGTAAAACCTGAGGTTGGTGTTTTCCAAGTGATCACGTGAAGGCACGATTGACACATTCATAAATCTGTCTAATATAGAAGAACTGAATTTCCGATACTACTGATTGGTCGTAAAATATCAGTGAAATGAATAAACCGCATAAAAGATAATTTTATTCTTTGGGCATTTTTGTGTCTTCTCTTAAATATAAAAGTGACTTCAATTATGTAGGTTGATAGTGTTTACAGAAACATAAAAGTGTCTTCAACGTCCAAAACGAGTATGACATGAGGTTAACGAGACGGCTTTTTCTCACTGAATTCAAATACTGATAAGCCACTGAAATCGCGCTTCACTACACAAATGGAAGATAAGGACTGTTACTCTAATGAACAGTCCTTTGAACTGGGTGGTGTAATGGACATGCTGTCATTATTCATCTAGGGTTTGACACAATCCAAGGTATGTAAAACATCTGTCAACTGACTTATTCTCAGTCACTGGTTTTATGTAAGTCAAGGAGTCTTCACAGCCGAATGACTGTAAAGAAATTCAGCTTGGAAATAAACTGAGCTTGATTTAGTCAGAAGACAGTTTGAAAATCTCTTTGTCTTAATATATTAGATGATCACGGTTTCAATCGTCTATTGTACGGCAAAATAAAATGAAGTTACTGCTTTAATTCACCTGGTTGTCTCAGAGCTGTGAATATCTTCACTATGAAAATGCGAATGCAGTTGACTGCAGAGTGAACACTCAATTGTTTCACTAATTGCAGTTCACCTGTATCGGTTCAAATGACACTCTCTTCCCGTTAGACACTACATATACGATGAAAAGAAATTTTCTGTTAGTGTGAAGACTTTATGATCGCATTGCTTGATTGTTTCTCACTGATCAGTATAACACTTTTCTCTCGTGAATATGTATTCCTAATCATTAGTTAATCCTGCTGTCTGTTAATTTTCTCCCTCAGTAGCACATTTTATCCTCCTCCTCCCCACTGTTGAGTTCATATGTGTGCGTGTGTGTGGAAAAACTAGATAAACGTCTTGTTCTCAACACTGTGAAAGTGTCATCCACATAACTGCGCCGTTATCTATGCAGTAGACTTAAATGTTTCAACAGTCATATTTTGCCGACCATTCAGAAAGGCATATGCCACAATTGAGGATATCGGTAATCCTATTGCTACGCCTTCTGTTTGTGCGTCGTTGGCACAGTGGTTAGGACTCTCGCCGACCATGCACCTTGTCCGAGATTCGATCCCCAGCCGACGCACACCTGATATCTTTGGTCCGCCTGCGAAATTCGGGCTACCGATATCCATGCTGAAAATTTTTTTTTGATTTACAGCTTGATTCCACACTGTATTTTTGGTACAGGTATGGAATTTTCAGCATGGATATCGGTAGCCCAAATTTTGCAGGCCGACCATAGATATCAGGTGTGCGCCGGCGTGGGCTCGAACCTTGGACCATGTGCATGGTCGGCGAGAGTCCTAACCACTGTGCCACCGACGCACACATTCCATACTTGTACCAAAAATACAGTGATGACTTAATTTTGTTTCTTTGCCTGTTCTTTAATCTCTTATAATTCTTTCATTCTCTTAGATCTCTTAAATAGTTTCGTATTATCTACTTTGTTTCTATGTGCATCCTGAGCAAAACTCACTCATCAAACTTTCCGTATTATTACTACATAACTTTTTTTAACAACTGTTTGTGACAACTCATCACCTTTGTTACTACCCTAGTTTCATTAACACTTAATTGTCTTGACTTATATTATGAACCTTCACCTGTTTAGTTAAAATAACCTTAACCACTTGTAATTTTGTTTGACAAACTTAATGTACACATACATAAAAACAACACATATATATTTGCGATTGAACAGCTAAGAAAATGTATTCGCCGAAAAGAAACTCTTCGCTGATCTACGTGTCTTGTTTTCATTAAAATAAATAAAATAAATAGATAAATGTTCTGCTCTAAGATTAGAAGACAGTGAACGTGAGGCATAATTGAATTGCTGAAATAATCTCTTAGGAGTGTATCTTGGTCCTATGAGTAAGTTTTGGATCAGAGGTGAGTTCTATTTTAACTGTTTCCAAGATCGTAGTGATTGGTATGTAAGTAGACAAAGTAGTTATATCAAAACTAACCGTTTTTCATCATTCCCTATTCGACTGTGTCATTTAACTTCGTTTCATTTCATATGAGAATTAGTTAACCTGGAGTTCAAACAATTTCTGATGGGACACGATATAAATTCTTCGTGTGTACAATTTTCTCGTCTCCAGTGTAAATAAAAGTAAAAAGAAACAACAAGCGTTCTTTGAATTACTTGTATTATGGATCATATGCACAAGTGTCTTTTGAAAAGATCATTTTAGGGTGAAATTGGCTTTATTGGCATGGAGATCCGTAATCATTCATTCATTCAGCCTAATGAGGTCGAATCACTTTTCTAGGCCACGGAGTATTCGATGCTGCTTTTATAAATAAAAGAGAGCAAGATGTTGAATACAACTCGACTAACTGAATAATACAATATAATGAACTGTTGCTTTCAGGTCAAGCAAGACATGGCAACAAACACAACTAATTATGAATATTAATAATAATAGTCACTTTATTCCAGACAATAATTATTATTATTACAGAATGGAATTGTCAGCGTTTGAACATGAATTTCTTTCAACTGAAGGAAACAGTGTGTTAGGGTGAGAAGCAGCGCAAATTTTATGAACAACAAATAGCCTTGAATATTACTCTAAGCGAAGAGAAATTTGTAGGTAAATCTGGTGCAATAAGCACAATAAAGCAAAACGATTCCAACTGGGTCTGTTTTTATTATTAATAAAAATAAAGAACAATTGAGCTGGGCGGATTAAGTAAGTCATGGAATGAATCAAAGTGGGTCACAGAAACTGAAAGGCTTTTAGTAACCTTGGTGAATGAAGTTCAGAATTCATCCCCGGGTTTCATTTTATTTTACTGATGCTACAGTATGCCTGTCTTTTTACTATATAAATAAATGAAGAGAGAAATCTGTGTGTTTGCAAATGTGTAGCATAATGTTGGAAGTAGTTGATTTTTAGCAATCCGAACGTGATCTGACAATGAAATATTCAGCGTTTCTGTTGGCGATTTTGTCGGCCATACTGACGTCTACGTGTGATGGAAATACTCTGAATATTGGTAAGCACTGACATTTATTTATTTCGTGATAAGGCATAGGACCTATGATTTATTGGCACAAGTCATAAACAAGGTGATATATGAACATATATATTTATGTATATATCTTGATGCAAATAATTAGAACAAACCCGTAGTGATATTTTTGAAATGCATTGGGATTTAATTGGTGGATGGTGACTAGCAGTGGAATCCAGGATAACGCCCATTTTGTTCTATTTGGGACTCACAGTATGTCGTGGTGTTCCAAGTGCCCAGTGCCCACAGTTGCAAACACCAGCCAAGGCGTTATCCACTGAAGCACGTGAACCACGGGAGCTACCTC